>NC_069424.1:8700771-8723927 GCF_026875155.1 Cherax quadricarinatus | reverse complement strand
TTGGTTTTCCGTGCCACTTAAAGACTCCCAGGGGTCTGTTGGTAATCCCCCTTATGTGTGCTGGGAGGCAGTTGAACAGTCTCGGGCCCCTGACACTTATTGTATGGTCTCTTAACGTGCTAGTGACAACCCCTGCTTTTCATTGGGGGGATGGTGCATCGTCTGCCAAGTCTTTTGCTTTCGTAGTGAGTGATTTTCGTGTGCAAGTTTGGTACTAGTCCCTCTAGGATTTTCCAGGTGTATATAATCATGTATCTCTCCCTCCTGCGTTCCAGGGAATACAGGTTTAGAAACCTCAAGCGCTCCCAGTAATTGAGGTGTTTTATCTCCGTTATGCGCGCCTTTGAAAGTTCTCTGTACATTTTCTAGGTCGGCAATTTCACCTGCCTTGAAAGGTGCTGTTAGAGTGCAGCAATATTCCAGCCTAGATAGAACAAGTGACCTGAAGAGTGTCATCATGGGCTTGGCCTCCCTAGTTTTGAAGGTTCTCATTATCCATCCTGTCATTTTTCTAGCAGATGCGATTGATACAATGTTATGGTCCTTGAAGGTGAGATCCTCCGACATAATCACTCCTAGGTCTTTGACGTTGGTGTTTCGCTCTATTTTGTGGCCAGAATTTGTTTTGTACTCTGATGAAGATTTAATTTCCTCATGTTTACCATATCTGAGTAATTGAAATTTCTCATCGTTGAACTTCATATTGTTTTCTGCAGCCCACTGAAAGATTTGGTTGATGTCCGCCTGGAGCCTTGCAGTGTCTGCAATGGAAGACACTGTCATGCAGATTCGGGTGTCATCTGCAAAGGAAGACACGGTGCTGTGGCTGACATCCTTGTCTATGTCGGATATGAGGATGAGGAACAAGATGGGAGCTAGTACTGTGCCTTGTGGGACAGAGCTTTTCACCGTAGCTGCCTCGGACTTTACTCTGTTGACGACTACTCTCTGTGTTCTGTTAGTGAGGAAATTATAGATCCATCGACCGACTTTTCCTGTTATTCCTTTAGCGCGCATTTTGTGCGCTATTACGCCATGGTCACACTTGTCGAAGGCTTTTGCAAAGTCTGTATATATTACATCTGCATTCTTTTTGTCCTTCTAGTGCATTTAGGACCTTGTCGTAGTGATCCAGTAGTTGAGACAGACAGGAGCGACCTGTTCTAAACCCATGTTGCCCTGGGTTGTGTAGCTGATGGGTTTCTAGATGGGTGGTGATCTTGCTTCTTAGGACCCTTTCAAAGATTTTTATGATATGGGATGTTAGTGCTATTGGTCTGTAGTTCTTTGCTGTTGCTTTACTGCCCCTTTGTGGAGTGGGGCTATGTCTGTTGTTTTTAGTAACTGAGGGACGACCCCCGTGTCCATGCTCCCTCTCCATAGATGGAAAAGGCTCGTGATAGGGGCTTCTTGCAGTTCTTGATGAACACAGAGTTCCATGAGTCTGGCCCTGGGGCAGAGTGCATGGGCATGTCATTTATCGCCTGTTCGAAGTCATTTGGCGTCAGGATAACATCGGATAGGCTTGTGTTAGTCAAATTTTGTGGCTCTCTCATAAAAAATTCATTTTGGTCTTCGACTCTCAGTCTGGTTAGCGGCTTGCTAAAAACTGAGTTCATATTGGGACTTGAGTAGCTCACTCATTTCCTTGCTGTCATCTGTGTAGGACCCATCTTGTTTAAGTAGGGGCCCAATACTGGACGTTGTTCTCGATTTTGATTTGGCATAGGAGAAGAAATACTTTGGGTTTCTTTCGATTTCATTTATGGCTTTTAGTTCTTCCCGCGATTCCTGACTCCTAAAGGATTCTTTTAGCTTAAGTTCGATGCTTGCTATTTCTCTGACCAGTGTCTCCCTGCGCATTTCAGATATATTGACCTCTTTTAGCCGCTCTGTTATTCTTTTCCGTGCCTGTAAAGGGAGCGCCTGTCTCTTTCTATTTTACATCTACTCCTCCTTTTTCTTAGAGGAATAAGCCTTGTGCATACATCGAGTGCCACCGAGTTAATCTGTTCTAGGCATAAGTTTGGGTCTGTGTTGCTTAGTATATCTTCCAGCTTATATCGGTTAGGACTTGGTTTACTTGGTCCCACTTTATGTTTTTGTTATTGAAGTTGAATTTGGTGAATGCTCCCTCGTGACTAGTCTCATTTTGTCGGTCTGGGGCTCCATGCATACATGTCTGAACCTCAATTATGTTTTGATCTGAGTATATTGTTTTTGATATGGTGACATTTCTTATCAGATCATCATTGTTAGTGAAAATGAGGTCTAGTGTATTCTCCAGTCTTGTAGGCTCTATTATTTGCTGGTTTAAATTGAATTTGTGCAGAGATTTAAAAGCTCGTGTGAGTGTGAGTTTTCATCAGAGCTGCCTCCTGGTGTTATTACTGCAACAATATTATTTGCTATATTCCTCCATTTTAGGTGCCTTAAGTTGAAATCCCCCAGGAGCAAGATGTTGGGTGCAGGAGCTGGAAGATTTTCCAGACAGTGGTCAATTTTTAACAGCTGTTCCTGGAATTGCTGGGATGTTGCATCCGGAGGCTTGTAGACTACCACAATGACTAGGTTTTGGTTCTCGACCTTTACTGCTAAAACTTCCACTACGTCATTTGAGGCATTAAGCAGTTCTGTGCAAACAAGTGACTCTGCACTAGGAGCAGATGGATAGAGCCATGCTCCTTGGACCAGTAGCAGATGGAGAGAGCCGTGCTTGTCAAGCGATGACCAGCTATAGAGAGAGCGATTTCTTTACTACAGGCCTCACATCAGGTGATATCACGTGACTCACCCCTAGTACTGCAGAGACACTGGCAGGTAAACAAGCGAGCTGATAGTTAACTAAGCAATTTATCAATGCAGACAGCCAACCACAACTCTCAAACAGTGAGCACAGTGAAGTGAAAATGTTACATCCTATCTAACATAGCTAAGTCAAATAATAATATAAAGCAAGATATTTTCATTTTAGCTATTAATGAAAATATCAGCAATATAAAATTATATGAAAGATAATATACATCAAATATACATTATATACATTGTGTCCCTTTCAGGGTGCTCAACACAAGGAGAAAAAACCTTCCTACAGAGAGGGAAGAAAAAAAGGGGGGTGAGCTAAATATTGTGGTCCAAAGCAGTGAGCCTCAGTGGGCATCACTGCATGCCTTCCTGTGTCTGGACAGATACTGCAATACAGGAGATATTGCTGCAGCTGAGCTATGACGTAATAGTGTACGATTTCTGGAACGGTGAAGCAGTGATCATGGAGTAGTCACTACAAGGTTCACTTAACTTGGGGCACAACCTGCTGGTGCCCTTGAGTGAGGCATTGTCAGTACTCGGCAACTGGGCAGGACTTCTTCTAGCAAGCGACTCTGGAGGACATTTTTCGACTGGTACTGTTGTTGGGGCTGTCACTGTTGGTGAGAGTGGAGTGAGTCATAGCAGAGACGACTCTATTATGACTCACAAAACATCTGGGAGTCGTAGTAGCATAGCATAAACCGTAACTGGAGTGAGTGGGCTAGCAGTCAAAGTGACATCATACTTTGTGCAGGCTGCTCACTGAAGCTGTGACACGAGTCAGATAGTCGCCTGTTGACAGGGCTACTGCTGCCTGATGATGTCATCCTTTCGACAGTTGGAGTCATAGCAGAGGTCAGACCGAGCATCCTCAGACTGGTTCTCTACACCTAACTGCACTCTGACAGTCAGGAAGTGAGCCAAACAAGTCTCAACGGGGAGTTGTAGCAGGTATAACTCAGGCATCTACAAATGGCGAGCATAAGAGCTTTCTGTACATGGGGGCTCAGAGGCTCTAATCTGACACTTGGACTGATTATGATTGGGCTCAGACCACACATTGGGACACATGGAAAACTGTACACCTACACTGCACATTTGGATACAACATAGCTTGCACTAGCAAATGATGTTTTTCTATGCAAAAACTCGACACTAAGGCATTCACAAACACGAGAATACTGACTGAGACGAATTAACACATGACATATCTCAATCGTTCTCGTCAATACTGCATCAGATTGCTCACTGTGAAACTATAACACTGTTGATGTGACATCATGTAGTGATGCCAAGCATGAAGTCGTGAGGGATGTCGTGGGGTGGCATAACGAGGTATCCAGGTGATGTCGTGGGTAACATCGCTTTGTGACGTCGGACAGACATCCTGGTTGACATCGCCAAGTGATGTCCTGGAGTGACGTCAGGCAACGGTGACATCAGGCAGCATGGTGACATCATGAGGTGACATCAGGTAGACATTGTGGGTGATGTTGAGAGGTGACATTGGGCAGGTGTCCTGGGTGACGTCGGGTTGCAAGGTGACGTCAGGGGGTGATGTCGTGGGGTGATTTTATGAGGTGACGTCGGCAACTGACAAGTGACTTGAACATTTGGCTTGGTAACCCACGTGGCCTTATCCACATGTGGCTTAGTGATCCACGTGGCTTCGAGTGACCTTGGGCACTCGGATACACAGCTCTGGCGAGAATTCACAATGAATTCACATAAAAACAGCAGAGGGGAAGTGAGAGCACAGTGAAATGTGGTGGTAGTGAGAGCACAGTGGAGTGTGGTGGTAGCGAGAGCACAGTGGAGTATAGTGGTAGTGAGAGCACAGTGGAGTGTGGTGGTAGCGAGAGCACAGTGGAGTATAGTGGTAGTGAGAGCACAGTGGAGTGTGGTGGTAGCGAGAGCACAGTGGTGTATGGTGGTAGTGAGAGCACAGTGGAGTGTGGTGGTAGTGAGAGCACAGTGGAGTGTGGTGGTAGCGAGAGCACAGTGGAGTATAGTGGTAGTGAGAGCACAGTGGAGTGTGGTGGTAGCGAGAGCACAGTACAGTATGGTGGTAGTGAGAGCACAGTATAGTATGGTGGTAGTGAGAGCACAGTGGAGTATGGTGGTAGTGAGAGCACAGTGGAGTATGGTGGTAGTGAGAGCACAGTATAGTATGGTGGTAGTGAGAGCACAGTGGAGTATGGTGGTAGTGAGAGCACAGTATAGTATGGTGGTAGTGAGAGCACAGTGGAGTATGGTGGTAGTGAGAGCACAGTGGAGTATGGTGGTAGTGAGAGCACAGTATAGTATGGTGGTAGTGAGAGCACAGTGGAGTATGGTGGTAGTGAGAGCACAGTATAGTATGGTGGTAGTGAGAGCACAGTATAGTATGGTGGTAGTGAGAGCACAGTATAGTATGGTGGTAGTGAGAGCACAGTATAGTATGGTGGTAGTGAGAGCACAGTATAGTATGGTGGTAGTGAGAGCACAGTAAGTATGGTGGTTTTGAGAGCAAAATATGTAGGGTTTTTTTAGTGAGAGCACAGTACGTTGGTGGTAGTGAAAAGCCCCAGAAAAGTATGGTGGTGTGAGAGCACAGTATAGTAGGGGTTTGGTAGTGAGACCCACAGTTAGTATGGGGGTTTAGTGAAAGCCAGTTTTTAGAAATGGTGGTAGTGAGACCCACAGTTTTGTAGGTGGTAGTGAGAGACAGTATGTAGGGTTTGGGTAATGAAAGCACGTTAGTATGGTGGTTTTGAGGAGCAATTTTATATTTTTTATGGGGGGGGAAAAGTGAAAGCCCCCGTATAGTATGGTGGAAAGTGAGAGCACAGTATATTTGGGTGGTAGGGGAGTAGGCACAGTTTTAGTATGGGGTTTTAGTGGGGCCCACATTTGGAGTGTGGTGGTAGGGAGAGCACAGTGGAGTGTGGTGGTAGTGAGAGCAAGGGGAGGGTGGTGGTAGTGGGGAGCACGTATAGTATGGGGTAGTAAAAGAGCACAGTGGAGTGTGGTGGTAGTGAGAGCACAGTGGAGTTTGGGGGTTAGTGAGAACACGGGGGAGTTGGTGGTAGTGAGAGACAGGGGAAAGTTGGTGGAAATTGAGACCCACAGTTTTGTATGGGGGGTAGTGAGAGCACAGGGGGAGTTTTTGGTTTGGTAGTGGGGACCCACAGTGGAGTGTGGTGGTGGGTGAAGCACGTATAGTATGGGGGTAGTGAGAGCACAGTAAGTATGGGGGTTGTGAGGGGCACAGTGGAGTGGGGTGGTAGTGGAAAAGACAGTGGAGTGTGGTGGTATGGAAAAACACAGTATAGTATGGTGGAAAGTGAGAGCACAGTATTTTTTGGTGGAGTGAGAGAACCAGTATAGTTTTGGTGGTAGTGAGAGCCCCGTTAGTATGGTGGTAGTGAGAGACAGTATAGTATGGGGTAGTGAGAGCACAGTTATATTTTGGGTTTGGTAGGGGGAAAAACCCCTTTGGATTTGTGGTTTTATTTGAGAGCACATTTAAGTATGGTGGTAGTGAGAGCCCCAGTATAATATGGTGGTGGGTGAGGCACAGTATAGTATGGTTAGTGGAGCCCCAGTATAGTATGGTGGTAGTGAGAAACAGGGATTTGGGGTGGTAGTGAAAGCACAGTATAAATATGGGGGGTAGTGAAAACACAGTGGAGTGTGGTGGTAGTAAGGGGGCACAGTATAGTATGGTGGTAGTGAGAGCAGTATAGTAGGGTTTGGTAGGGGGCACAGTATAGTAGGGTTTGGTAGTGAGAGCACATTTAATAGTAGGGTTTGGTAGTGAGAAAACGGGAGTGTGGTGGTAGTGAGAGCACGTATAGTATGGGGGGTTTGGTGGGCCCCAGTATAGTTAGGGGGGGTATTTGGGAGAAAACGATAGTATGGTGGAAAGTGAGAGCACAGTATAGTTGGTGGTAGTGAAAAACACAGTATTTTATGGGGGTAGTGAAAACCCAAGTGGAGTTTTGGTGGTAGTGAGAGCCACAGTATAGTATGGGGGTTAGTGAGAGCACAGTATATTTATGGTGGTAGTGAGAGCACAGAATAGTATGGTGGTAGTGAGAGCACATTTATTTTTGGGGGTTTGTGAGAGCAAAAGTTTAGTATGGTGGTAGTGAGACCCCACAGTATAGTATGGTGGTAGTGAGAGCACAGTAAAAGTATGGTGGTAGTGAAAACCACAGTGGAGTGTGGTGGTAGTGAGTGCACATTTATAGTATGGTGGTATTTGAGAGCACGGGTTTATTTATGGTGGTAGTGAGAGCACAGTATAGTATGGTGGTAGTGAGAGCACAGTTTTCAGTTTGGTGGTAGTGAAAGCACAGTATATTAGGGGGTTTAGGGGAAAAACACAGTGGAGTGTGGTTTGGTAGTGGGGGAACAGTTTTAGTATGGTGGTAGTGAGAGCCAGTTTTGTAGGGTTTGGTAGGGAGAGCACAGTATTAGTAGGGTTTGGTATTTTGAGAACACGTGGAGGGTGGTGGTAGTGAGAGCCCCCAGTAAAAGTATGGTGGTAGTAAAGGGGGCACAGTTTAGATGGTAAGTGGGTAAAGGGCACAGTATAGTATGGTGGAAAGTGGGGAGCACAGTTTTAAGTAGGGTGGTAGTGAGAAAACAGTATAGTATGGTGGTATTTGAGAACACAGTGGCGTGTGGTGGTAGTGAGAGACAGTTTTTATGGTGGTGTGAGACCCACAGTATGAAATGGTGGGGTATTTGGGGAGCACAGTATAGTATGGGGGTAGTGAAAACACAGTGGAGTGGGGGTGGTAGTAAAGAGCACAGTTTAGTAGGGTTTAGGTAGGGGGGGAAGCACATTTTATAGTATGGGGGGTAGTGAGAGCACGTATAGTATGGTGGTAGTGAAAACCCACAGTGGAGTGTGGTGGTAGTGGACCCAAGTATAGTAGGGTTTGGTAGTGAGAGACAGTATAGTATGGTGGTGTGAGAGCACAGTATAGTATGGTGGTAGTGAGGGGCACAGTATATTTATGGTGGTATTTGAGAAAAAAAGTATAGTATGGGGGTTTTAGTGGGGAACACAGTGGAGTGTGGTGGTAGTGAAAACCAGTATAGTTTTGGTGGTAGTGAGGCACTTATATTTATGGTGTAGTGAGAGACAGTATAGAAATGGTGGTAGGGGGGCACAGTATTTTTTGGGTGGTAGGGGAGAACACGGGGAAAGTGTGGTGGTAGTGAGAGCCCAGTTTATTTATGGTGGTAGGGAGAGCACAGTATGTATGGTCGTAGTGAGAGCACAGTTTTTGTAGGGTGGTAGTGAGAGCACAGTATAGTATGGTGGAAAAGTGAAAAGGCCACAGTATAGTATGGTGGTATTTAAAGAGCACAGTTAGTTTGGTGGTAGGGGAGAACACAGTGGAGTGTGGGTGGTAGTGAGAGCACAGTATAGTATGGTGGTAGTGAGAGCCCCAGTTATAGTTTGGTGGTAGGGAGGCCCCAGTATTATATGGTGGTAGTGAGAGCCCCATTTATAGAAATATTGGTATTTAAAGAGCACGGGTTTAGTAGGTGGTGTGAGGGCCACGTATGGGTTTTGGGGGTTAGGGGAGACCCACAGTTAGTAGGGTTTGGTGGGTGAGACCCACAGCTATAGTATGGTGGTAGTGAGAACACAGTGGAGTGTGGTGGTTGTGAGAGCAAGTATGTAGGGGTTGGTATGAGAGCACGGTTTTGTAGGGTTTGGTAGTGAGAGCACAGTTAGTATGGTGGAAAGTGAGAGCACAGTATAGAAATGGTGGTGGGGGAAAAAACCACAGTGGGTGGGGTTTGGTAGTGAGAGACAGTATAGTATGGGGGGTTAGTGGGGAGCACAGTTTTGGTAGGGTGGTGGGGGGGAGAACAGTTTTAGTATGGTGGTAGTGAAAACACAGTGGAGTGGGGGTGGTAGTGGGGGCCCCAGTGGAGTATGGTGGTGTGAGGGGACAGTATATTTATGGGGGTTTAGTGAAAAACCCCAGTGGAGTTGGGGGTTTGGTAGTGAGAGCACATTTGGAGTATGGTGGTAGTGAGAGCCCCAGTATAGGGGGTGGTAGTGAGAGCACAGTATTGTACGGGGGTTTAGGGGAGAGCACATTGGAAGTTTGGGGGTAGTGAGAGCACAGTATAGTCGGTTTTTAGGGGAGAGACATTTGGAGTGTGGGGGTTTGGTGTGGGGCCAGGGGAAAGGTGGGTGGTAGTGAGAGCACAGTGGAGTTTTGGTGGTAGTGAGAGCACAGGGGAGTGGGGTTTGGTATGAGATCACAGTGGGAGTGGGGGTTTTTTTAGGGGAGAGCACAGTGGAGTGTGGTGGTAGTGAGAGCAAAAGTGGAGGTGGTGGTAGTGAGAGCACAGTGGAGTGTGGTGGTAGTGAGAGCACAGTGGAGTATGGTGGTAGTGGGGGGGCACATGGAGTTTGGTGGTAGTGAAAAGCACAGGGGGTTAGGGGGTGGTTAGGGGAGAGCACAGTGGAGTATGGTGGTAGTGGAGGACAGTGGAGAAAGGTGGTATGAGAGCACAGTGGAGTATGGTGTAGTGAGAGCACAGTGGATTTATGGTGTTAGTGAGGGGCACAGTGGAATAGGGTTTGGTAGTGAGAGCCCCAGTGGGTTTTGGTGGTAGTGAGAGCCCCCAGTGGAGTATGGTGGTGGGGTGAGAGCACAGTGGAGTATGGGGGTAGTGAGGAGCACAGGGGGTTTATGGGGGTTTAGTGGGGCCCCACAGGGGAGTTTTTTTTGGTAGTGAGACCCACAGTGGGGTCTTGGTGGTAGTGAGAGCACGTGGAGTAGGGTTTGGGGGGGGGTTAGTGGGGAGACGGGGGAGTATGGTGGTAGGAGGCAAAAGTTTTTGAAAGGGGGTTAGGGAGAGCAAGTGGATTTGGGGTTTGGAAAGTAAAGAGACAGGGGAAAGTGTGGTGGTAGTGAGGACAGTGGAGTTGGTGGTAGTGAGAGCACAGGGGGAGTATGGGGGTAGTGAGAGCACAGTGGGGTGTGGTGGTAGGGGAGGCACAGTGGAGTGTGGTGGTATTTGAGGCACAGTGGAGTGTGGGGGGTTTAGTGGGGAGCAAAAGTGGATTTGTGGGGGTTAGGGGGGAGGCACGGGTGGAGTGTGGTGGTGTGAGAGAAACAGTGGGTGGGGAAAGGGTTTTTTGGGTGCAAAATAAACATATTAAACTAACTAACTAGTGGAGTGTGGTGGGTAGTAAAGAGCACGTGGAGGGTGGGGGTTTAGTGAGACCCACAGTGGGTGATTTTGGTTTTTGAGAGCACAGTGGAGTGTGGATGGGTATTGGGTTTGCAAAATAAACTTTTTAAAAACTAACAAAACTAGTGGAGTATGGTGGTAGTGGGGAGCACGGGGGAGTAGGGGGTTTTGTGGAGCCCCCAGTTTAAGTACGGGGTAGTGGGGGAAACAATGGGGAGTCGGGGGATCCATCGTTCCTCGCTCCCAAACATCACTATTATTTTTTTTATAATCAGGGGGAAGCAAAAAACTGGGTGGATTTTTCCCGTGCCTGTGGGGATGGGGATGGAAGGTATTCGGGTTTAAATTCAGAAAAATTTGAAGCCCCGGGACCCGTTTTCCTAGATAAAGACCCCCTCACTAGGGAAAGGGAAACCCTTTTAAAAAGGGGGAAAACCCCACTCAAAAAAAACCTTTGGAGAAACAAAAACACAGGTTTGCACAGCCCCCCAAAACTCCCCTTCGACTTGTGAAAAGGGCCTTCCCAAGCTGAACAAAAACGGGCAGAACCATACGGGGTGACGATGAACACGTGACTTTTGTTTTTCCCCCCCTTTGTCAAAAACTGAACCAATGGCATTTTGGTACAGAAAACCCCTTTGGGGAAAAACTTCTTAAAATGAGAATTGTTTGATCTTGAGGGGGACGGGCCCCTTCAGGGGCAGCCCCCCACCACCACAACTATTTCCTACTTGACCCTCCCCTTTTCCGACAGAAATTTAGTCTCCCACTTGTGGGTTGTTCGATTTTCGGGATAGTTCCTGACAAAGGGAACTGAATTTTCCCCGGGCCCTGGGGGGGTTTGACATCTCAAATCTACGACTTCATCGTCTTCACTCTCTACTTTTTGCCCAAATTTCTGTACTGAATGAAGAAGCCTATGTGTAAGGGCGGAAACGTTTTTGGGAAAAAAGTTGCCTAACTGTTTTCATATGTGTTTACCCACCCCCAAACCCGTCGGTTTTTGTATTCCTTTTTATTTTTTCCGGGGACTAAAAAACAGGTGGGGGAAATATGAAGACCCAGGTGACGGACGAAAATTTCTCGAGGAAAATTTAGCAAAATTTTTGGCCCTGGATCCTGTGACCCCGTGTTCTGAATGATGAAAATTTCGACACGACTTCAGGACAATTTGGTTAAAAGAGATGGATGCTTCTTTTTACAAGGGAAAAGATGTAGTCAAAAAATTTATGTTTTTTTCCCCCTCTCCCCCCCCAAGCACACGCTGTGGGCCCCTCTTGCCCCCCATTTTTCGCAATTGATTTTTTTTTTTCCCTGTTTTTTAAAACCAAGGATTTTAAAAATAAGGTTTTGGGGGGCAAAGTTTCTTTATTTAAAAAAACATAAGAAAGAAGGAACACTGCAACAGGCCATGACCCCTGCCCGGGGGGCAGGGGGCCCTGTCCCCCCCCCCGGGTTTTTTTTTCCCAATTTACCCCCCCCCCCCGGGTTAGCCCAATGACCCACCTAAATCTGGTCACCTCCATCAAGGAAGGAGCACGGCACCAGACCCCGCAGCACAAGCTGTTTGGGCCAAATCACACCCCCTCAGTATTTAATTGCAGAAACCCGCAAGGCTCCGGCGGGGCATCAACCCCAAACCTTTTTAGTGGGGTGCCCGAAAACAATATGAAAATTAAAAGATGAGGGAAAAATTTAATTTCTAGTTTTGGTAAAAAATTTAGGAAATTAAACTTCATCAGAGGGACCCCCCAAAAAAATTCTGGCCCAAAATAAGCGAAAAAACCAACGTTCCCCAAAAACCCGGGAAGTGATCATGTCGGAGGGAAATTTCCCCTTAAGGACCCCTAACATTTTATCAATCGCCCTCTGCCCAAAAAAAATTGGGCAGGATGGATAAAATAAAATAAGAGATAAAATAAAAATTTCGTTCGGATTTTTAAAACCCCCGGGGGGTTGCCACCAGGGGTAACCCCAAGGGAAAATCAGTGCTCCCTCGAGGACTGTTAAATTATTTCCCTTTGGGGGCCCTTTAACTTGCCCCAGGATGCGACCCACAACCCGTCGACTAACACCCCGGTATATTTGCTGCTAGGTGAACAGGAAAAAAGGTTTTAAGGGAAAAAGTGTTTTGAAAGTTTCCAAACCCCCCGGGGGTCGAACCCCGGGCCCCCCGTGTGTGAAACGGAAGCTTTAGCCACCCGGCCCCCGGGCCTTCAAAACTAGGGAGGCCAAGCCCATGATGACACTCTTCAGGTCACTTGTTCTATCTAGGCTGGAATATTGCTGCACACTAACAGCACCTTTCAAGGCAGGTGAAATTGCCGACCTAGAAAATGTACAGAGAACTTTCACGGCGCGCGTAACGGAGATAAAAACACCTCAATTACTGGGAGCGCTTGAGGTTCCTAAACCTGTATTCCCTGGAACGCAGGAGGGAGAGATACATGATTATATACACCTGGAAAATCCTAGAGGGACTAGTACCGAACTTGCACACGAAAATCACTCACTACGAAAGCAAAAGACTTGGCAGACGATGCACCATCCCCCCAATGAAAAGCAGGGGTGTCACTAGCACGTTAAGAGACCATACAATAAGTGTCAGGGGCCCGAGACTGTTCAACTGCCTCCCAGCACACATAAGGGGGATTACCAACAGACCCCTGGCAGTCTTCAAGCTGGCACTGGACAAGCACCTAAAGTCAGTTCCTGATCAGCCGGGCTGTGGCTCGTACGTTGGTTTGCGTGCAGCCAGCAGCAACAGCCTGGTTGATCAGGCTCTGATCCACCAGGAGGCCTGGTCACAGACCGGGCCGCGGGGGCGTTGACCCCCGGAACTCTCTCCAGGTAAACTCCAGGTATCTAACTTTGGAGGCAACGTTACTTTATTTGGAGTCTTGTACGCAGGCAGTGTGTTTAATAAGTTGCCCAGGCCCTCCGGGCCATGCCCGGGAGAGAGTGATGGAGTAAACCTTGTTAACTGAGTCATGCCAGCTGCCAGAGGCAGCGTGAGCATGGTTTTCATGGCATTATGGTGCTAGTAAGTAAGTAAGTAAGTAAGTAAGTTTATTCAGGTATACACAAATACAGTTACATAGATTATCATACATAGCAGTATATGTGTAGAGAACCTAAGATAACCCAAAAAAGTCAGAGTACCTTAGGCCTGCCAATCTCAGCCCGCACCATGTCTCACTCTGGCAGCCGACGTGACTCAGTTCAAGGTTTACTCCGTCACTCTCTCCCAGCCTAAAAGACTTAAAGGAAGATCCCAAATTATTGCCAGTTGGGTAGGCCCTTTGCCCCTCCCCCGAAATATCTGGGTGCCTGGCCTACGTTTCCTACCCATTGAAGTGTACCTACCCCCTCAACGTAGGTGTTATAAATGCCAGCACTGTGGCCATGTTGCAGTAGACTGTGGAATACTACAGTCTTGGTGTGATAAGTGTGCTGGGAAACATTCCGCTAGAGAACGCACAGTATACCTTGACAGCCAAAAATTTAAGTGTATTAACCGTAAAGAAGCTGGGGTTACAGTTTCCCACAAGGAATGCAGTCGGAACCCAAACAACCTTCGACGTAAACCTGGTAACAGTCCTTTAATGGCAACTGAGGATGAGGCCATCCAGTCTACCACAGCCAGATCTGAGACTGAACCTCTGCAAAGTGTGGAAGAGCCCAACCTCCCTGAAAAGGATTCTGGTGATACCAGAATGCCATCACACACACCAGTTGTGGAGGACCTAGCCATCCCTGCTAGCACATGTGGAACTACTGATCTGCCACTATCCAAACCTACGCCTACACCTGAATATGGGGATGAGCATGTCACTCTTCTAATACACACATCTACAACAGTCAGATGGACACCACACATGTAACCCCCCTCGAAGCTGGAGATGAGGCAGTCATGCCACAGGCACCATCAGAGAACACTAATTTAATCATTGTACCTGTTAAGGTGATAGGTGTTAAAGAAAGAACTAACTCAGAAGTGCCTTTCTCTGGAGAGGCATTGGATTCGCCTGACCTTCCTCAAATTTTAACAAACTTCCAGAAAAAAATTGTGCATCTTGAACAGATGCTGACAAGTTTAATAAATATATGTAGTCAGGATGGTGCTCTTGAGTACGTTGATGTCAAAAGTGCAGCAATCTCTGTTCATTTTCAAGAAGTTTGTAAGAAAGAAGCCCATGACTCTTGGCTTCAAGACTTGCCTTGGAACTGGCTGCCAAGATGCCGAAAAATCCTTAAAGTAAAAGGTTCTGAAAATAAACACGTACAAACTATGCTATTTGCTCATAAGTGTCTGCATACTGTAGCCAAAGCATAATAGTCTTACTACCTCATGAGCAAGAGATTGTAATAACTCACTACAATGGATAGATTACAAATCTTTTCATGGAACATTGCTTCCATCAGGAAGCGGTTACCTGACTTACATCATATAAGTGCAACTTAGAATATTGATGTCATCTGTTTTCAGGAATGTAAACTGAAAGATGGAGCACCTCTACCAGAGCTGCCTGGATATGCAGCTTATAACTTAAGGTCAACCAAGTGTTGTGTGATATATGTCAGAAAGAACTTGCCACATTCACTTCTTGTCCTGCAGAGTTGAGTAAACATGCAGTATCATGGTATCAAAGTACACGAACTAGCCAAAATGAATATTGGTGGTAGCCTTCTCTCCTGGATAATAGGATACCTGTCGAATATAGTATCCTCTGTCCGCTACCAAAGCTTTAGAAGCGAATCTAGAGAAATGTCCGCATTAAAGGACCCCAATGGAAATAAGTCACTCTGTCTGACTTTTTTGGGTTATCCCAGGTTCTCTACACATATGCTGCTATGTAAGATAATTCTATGTAACTGTATTTGTGTATACCTGAATTAACTTACTTTCTTTAATATTCTGATTAATGCTCTCCTAAATGCTCTACCTGCCTCACCTTAACATATAGTTATAAGCTATGCTGATGACATCATGATCCATACAACAGGGCATGAGAAAATGAGTACCATTCTTAATAAAGTTCAATCAATTTGCAATCGACTAGGCCTCATAATATCTTCCTCTAAAACAAAGATATTAACAAGAAAACGACATCCCCCACCCATCTATTTGCAGGGTGAAAACATTAGCTACGTTAAAACTTAGAGATGTAGATGTAAATGTACCCTTTGACAAATCCACTATACCACAACTAAATAAGAAATACAAAGATAGGCTAAATGCTCTCAGAGCTGTTACTGGCTACAATCCCAGCTATGGTGCTTATTGTGAGAATCGTGAGAATGATGTACATAGCCTATGTTAAGTCCTTAATTGATTATGCTGCTCCCATGTTGATACTAGCTAGAGAAAGTTCTCTCCGACCCTTGGAGTTAATGCAAAATGAAGCTCTCAGAATCATCCTTGGCTGTCCCAAATCTACAAAGGTTCTTAATATGAGGAAGGAGCTTGGTATTTCTAGTATCAGTGATAGGATTGTTGAGATTAACACTGTACTCGGTATTAGAATGTTAAGAAATGAACTAGACACTGTCACAATGAATCTTACTCAATGTTTAGAAATAAATACACACAGATCTAAATGGATTGTGAAATTACATTACATTAAGTTTTATAACCTGCATGAACTGTATCCTGTAGACAACAAAAGCATTTCACCCCTCCAAGCCAGACACAGGTATGGTAGGATTGTGGACAGTGGAGTCAGAGTGCACATGCTGTGGATTCCATCTCACATTGGTCTTCAGATGCATGATAGAACTGATAAATTGGCTAAGCTGTATGCTTTCAAAGAGGGAGTAGATTACAATCTTGGCTTGTCAGGTAGTAGTTTGAGAACAATAATACGAAAAGAACTTCAGCTGAATTTTATGGACTTAAGGCTCATGGAGATTGACACCAGTGAGTCCATCTATCATCATTCTGTCATGCAGGAGGAGCCACATGTCTATGGTGCATCCAACAAAATAAGCAGACTCTTGGATGTCACTACCGCCCGGCTCCGGCTGGGTTACAAGTATCTTTGGCAGGTTAAATCACCACCACCAGATGTAGACCAAACGAAATGTAAATTTTGCCAGATGGATTATTGTCACACCCTGCGTCATTATGTACTGGAGTGCGATAAAATTAATGAATTTAGAAACAACTCACTCAGAAGTGTTCAAGAAATGCTAAGTATTTATCCACAGTGGTATATTACAGACCATTCTGGAGAAATACCCTGACTTTGCTAGCTGTAAATAAAGCATTACCACATATGTGCATGTGTGTGTGTGTGTGTGTGTGTGTGTGTGTGTGTTTTGTGTGTGTGTGTGTGTGTGTGTGTGTGTGTGTGTGTGTGTGTGTGTGTTGTTTGTGTGTATGTGTTATTTATGGTACTCACCTAGTTGTTACTCACCTAGTTGAGGTTGCGGGGGTTCGAGTCCGAGCTCCTGGCCCCCCCTCTTCACTGATCGTACTAGATCACTCTCCCTGAGCCGTGAGCTTTATCATACCTCTGCTTAAAGCTATGTATGGATCCTGCCCCCCACTACATCGCTTCCAAACTATTCCACTTACTGACTACTCTTGTGGCTGAAGAAATACTTCCTAACTCCCTGTGATTTCATCTGTGTCTCAGCTTCCAACTGTGTCCCCTTGTTACTGTGTCCAATCTCTGGAACATCCTGTCTTTGTCCACCTTGTCAATTCCTCTCAGTATTTTGTAGTCGTTATCATGTCCCCCTATCTCTCCTGTCCTCCAGTGTCGTCAGGTTGATTTCCCTTAACCTCTCCTCGGGAGGACATACCCTTAGCTCTGGGACTAGTCTTGTTGAAAACCCTTTTGAAATTTTCTCTATTTTCTTCACGGTTTGGGCTGGGTGGGGTTCCAAACTGGCCGCATACCCCAAATTTGGGGGGCCCCTAACATACAGGGTGTACGGGCCCCCTGAATGTTTCCCCTTATTAAGATGTCGGAATGCTTTTTCTGTTTTTTGCTAGGCGCCCATAGGGCGGGCAAAATTTTTTTTGGGGTTTATGGCGCTTCAGGAGAGGTGCCTGAGTTAAAACTCCCCCCCAAAAATTTTTTTCCCTTGGTGGGGTTTGTATCCCAAACCCCCTAAACTGTACTCCGTCTGCGGCCTTTTTTCCCCTTTCCCCCAAATTCTTCATGACTTTGCACTTGGGGGGATTAAAACTCCAGGAGCCAATTGCTGGACCGGGTTTCTGCAGCCTGTCCAGACCCCTTTTTGAAATTCCCTGCCTGGTTTTTTCGATCGAGGGGAAACCCTTCCCAAAACAACTTCACCCCACCCTGCAAACAGAGACACCCCCATTCTATTCCTTCCTCATGTCGTTCACAAAAAACCAAAAACAGCCCCGGTCCTGGGAAACAAACCCCCTGCGGGACCCCGCTGGTCACAGGTCCCCAAACCTGACACCTCCCACGAAAACCATGACCGCTGCTGTCTTCCGACAATTTTTTTCCCCCTGATCCAATTGTGGGTCCCTTTTTCCTTTTTATCCCTGCTTGGTCCCCCAAATTTTTCCCCCCAACCCTTTTGTGGGGAAACTTTTTCCCAAACCCCCCTTCTTGAAAGCCCAAAAGAAAATCAATCCACCCACCCCTCTCTCTCTTGTCTTACGCTGTCACCTGTCATAGCCCGGTAGGTTTGGACACGGGTTTTTCCCGCCCCTGAAACCATTTGGGCTGCTTTTTGAGGGAAAAAACCCCTTTTCTAGGTGTTCCACCACTCTTTCCTTATAATCTTCTCCATGATTTTGAAATACATACTTTCAGTAACACGGTCGTATTTAAAGCTTCATGTCTGTCTCTTTTTTAAAGTTTTGGGGACTACATTTGCTGCCCTTCCATGCCTCAGAAATTCCTCCATGTTTCGATAGATGTTTTAAAATAGGGGTTTTGTTGGGGGGGGGTTTAAAAAAAACCCATAGCGCCTCTGCCCCCCTCCCCAATTTAACCCTGGGGGGGAGTTATCGGGCCCCTTTGGCCTTTGAGGTATCTCCCTCACCCAGAAGCCTCTCCTTCTTCCTGGGTTTTGGGTGAAACGGGTTCCAGCACTTGGTGGGTCCCCCACCTCTCCGTTTTTTCCCGGAGCCCTTCTGTCTCCCTGTGAACATTTTCTTTGAATCCTTTTTTTGGATTTTCTTCCCATACTTCCCCGGTTTCATTTCTTGTTTTTCTCTCCTCCTTCCTTCCCTTTGGGCCTGTTTACCGGGTCCTTGACGGGTTGTTTTTCCCCCCCTGTTTGGTGGCTTTTCAACATTTTTTGGGGTCAGTTTTTGGTTTTCCGCTGCTATGTCATTTTCAATTGTGTTTGGGCCCCCCCTTTTTATCTTGCATTTCGTTTCGGGCTCACGACTTTTCTCCTTATTCCCCTGGGCCCTTTCCCTTTCTATATTTTTCCTTTCCCCTAGCACCCCTTGGGTTTTTGCCTCCCTGCATTTTTGGGGTAAACCATGGGCTAAACCTGGCTTTTTCATTAACCTGTTCCCCTTTGGGGTACAAACCTCCCCCTCAGCCTCCTTGCTTTTTGTTGCTACATATTCTTTTGTGTGTGTTGGTGTGTGTTTTGGTGGGGTGTGTGTGTGGGGTGTGTGTGTGTTTTGTTTTTTTTGTGTGTGTGTGTGTTGTTGTGTGGGGGTG
Source organism: Cherax quadricarinatus (assembly GCF_026875155.1). Lineage (NCBI taxonomy): Eukaryota > Metazoa > Arthropoda > Malacostraca > Decapoda > Parastacidae > Cherax > Cherax quadricarinatus. The sequence continues at coordinate 8,705,232 of NC_069424.1, read as the reverse complement.
TGTGTGTGTGAGTATGATGTGTGTTGTATGAGTGTTGTGTGTGTAGGGTGTGTGTGCGTGTGTGTGTATGATTTTGTGTGTGTGGGGTGTGGTGGTGTGTGTGTGTTGTTGTGTGGTGTGTGTGTGGGGTTTTGTGTGTGTGTGGTTTTTTGTGTGTTTTATGAATTTGTATGAATGTGTGTGGGTGTGTGTTGGGAGACAGAGAGACTCAGAAATAAACCATTTGCACCAAAAACCCCACTACAGTTGTGCCCCGGGTGTGGAATGTGAATTGCCTTTTACTCTAAAATTTTTTCATGTTTCCCACCTTTTAAAAAACTAAGAAACCATTCTTACAAATTTTCATTACCTTTTTTTTTTTTTTTTGTAACTTGTGATTTTCATTCCCCTTTGTAATTTGGGTGAGTTCATTACCGGTTACCTAGTTCAGCCATCAAAACTTTGGGGCCCGGTCCCTGGAACCCCCTTTGGGGTACCCCTGAATTTTTAAATACCCTTTTAAACTTTTTCATGATTGTGACTAGACTACCTGGAGTTTTAAATTTCCTTTTTAAATTGTTATTCCCTTTTAAACCCTTTTTAAAATTTTGGGAAATTTAATTTTCCCTGTAAATTCCAAACTATCAAAAACATTGAGGCCCAGTCCCCCCGGACCCCTTTTGTACCTCTGTAAACCTTTTTTACAAAAACCCACAGGATGGGTATGGGGGGCATAATAAACATATTTTAAAATAAATAACCCCTCCAAGGGGAAAAAGTGTTTTTTTAATATCACATACCTCAAGTCCCTCCCCAAGAAGCTCATTGCTAGTAAACCCTTTTCCCTTTAAAACACTTGTTTAAAACAATTGCCTTTAAGAAATTTTTTCGCCTACGTTTATAGTAAATTTCACAAGTATTTTATACACTGATGGGTCAAACGGAGCTTCTGGCAGGGGGGGCAAACTGCTCTTGTTGCCACCTCCCTAGTTAAGAAAAGATAAAAAATTTTTTTTGAAAATAGGCAAAAAATTAACAACTGGGGGTCTACATTGCAAATTTTAATTTTTTTGCAAAATTTGTTGGGACTAAAGTTAACTTATGACACGAGCTTTACTATCATCATTACTTTATTCCCAAGGGCATCATTGAAGGCCTGGCCCCATTTAATACTCCAAAAAACATCCCCCCTTTTAGAAAAACCAGGGACAGATACCTTCCCAAAAAAAACCAGGACAAAGGAATTAAGTACAATTGCAAAGGGTCCCAATTTACACATTGGATTACCCCCCTTCTGATAAAGTTATATGTTAGCCAAGAAAATACCCAAAGGGGAATGTAGAATAAAACTTTGGTATAACTGTGTCTAGCATTAGGAAATAATATTAGGAGAAAAAGTAAAAAATGAATATACTTTTTATAGAATGCAGTTAAACCTAGAATTTCTTAACCCACAAAGATAACATGAACATAGATAAGTATATTATGGAGAAAACTTGCAACTGCAGTTTGGGAGAACACAGAATGATGAAACTAAATGAAAATTTATGTGATCAGGCATAATGGTCACTGTCTTAAAACACTAGTGCTTAATTGTCCATTTTAATTGAGGAAACAGGACAGACTTTAAAATAACCTTTGGGGATATATCAAGTATCTTTTAATAAAAATAAGGTAACAGATATAATAACAAATTTCCCTGAATCTGCTTTGAAAACAATACTAAACGTAGATATGAGATATAAATCTATATTACCCCGATACCCCTTTTGGGGCCTTTTCCCCAAAACCTTTTGTGTATCCATATGCTCTTGCGCTACCGTCCACAGAGGATATGGAGCCAAAATAAAAAGCCACTTCGGGGGAAAAAATTAATCAATCTCCCCCTTGCAGGCCCCTCCGGCCTGGGGAACTAAACAAATAAGTAACTTTGCCTCCAAAACCCTTTATTATTAAACCCCGGTTTTGCACAGGATAGAATGAAAATTCCCTTGAGCTCCCACGGCCATGTAAGCCTTGATCATGAACCCACCCTATTTTCTACCCTCAGGGTTTTGAGCGTCGTGAATTTGACCTGTTTCCCCAAATGTGGTTAGGTTAGGTAAGTTTCGTCGGGAAACGGGACAAATGTTCCCCTGACGGGTCTTAGTCAGATGATGCCCCGCCTTTGGAGTTTTTTGGTCATCTGACCGAGGGCCTTCCGCTGGCTTCCCCGCCACCCCTTTAAAAATTATGGGTCATTTTAAAAACCAGTCCCCAATGTATTAGTAAGATATGTGCATGTGTTGGGGAAACATAACATGTGTTGGGGCAAGACATAAAATTTTTTTAGGAAGACTACAATGTTTAGGAAAGGCATGGAAATATAAGGTAAGACGGGCATTTAAGGAAAGACAGGGGGCATGTATAGATAAGACTGGGATGATAGGTAAACAGGACATGCTTATATTCAGGCGGGAAAATTTTCTCCCCATTAAGGGCCCCCTTTAAAGCAGGCAAAATTGAAGCCCTGCAGAATGTACCGAAACTTTCACTGCACACAAAAGTATGATGAGCACCTAAATTACGGGGATTGGTTGAAGCCCCTTGTTTTGCTTTTCCTTGAACAGGCGAGAAAATACTTTTAATATCTTTTTGAAAAACCCTAGAGGGCTAGACCCAAATTTGCACACGAAAACACTCCCACGAAGCAAAAGACTCGGCGGGAATGCAAATCCCCCAAATAAAAAGTAGGGGCACCCCGGTATGCTAAGAAAAATTACGTAATGTCAGGGGGACCAAGACTGTTCAACTGCCCCCAGCAACAGAGGATGATTGCCATTAGACCCCGCTGTCTTCAAAAAGGCGCGGGCAGGCACCTAAAGTCAATCCCTGACCAGCCAGGCTGTTTTTTCGTAGTCGTTTACGTATGGCCAACAGTAACACCTTGTTGATCAAACCCTGATCCACCATAGGGCCTGCTCAGACGGGCTGCGGGGGCGTTGATCTCCAGAACCCTCTTTTTAGTAAGCATGTCTGTCTCAGAGTAGTACCATTCCATAACCATTACAGTAACCCGTAAAGACTCACCCAAACCCTCTGCATAACCTGCTGATTTTTCATATTTTGCTGACCATAGCAGGGTTTAAAAAACCCCTCACCCTGTAGGCACTTGTGGGTCAGTTTAAGATAGGGGGCAAGAGAGGCAGGTCGGCGTTGGCGCTTTCCATACTTCCCCTTAATATTATACATACTCCAGCCTCGTGAGAAATTTTTTTTCCCATCCCGTTTTTCGAAAAAAACCCCATTTACAAATTGGTGACAGTGGTGTGGGCGGGATTTAAGGGTATTTCAGACGTTAGAAAATGTTTGGGTTTGCGGCAGTCAGAGGGGAACCGTGCCACCTCCACTACCGCTTACCCTCACTCACTCTCCACCCCGTGTACTCCAGCCTGCAGGTCTGTGGCAGCCCCTTTTCAAGCTTCCTGGCTTAGTTCGTGTGTATTTGCTTCGCCCGAGGGGTTGCCCGGTTTTTCAATTAAGCCCTATAAGCCAGACTGGGAAGTGAACACTAGTCAGCCGCTTCGCCTACCCTCCAGCCCGTCTCCTTTTACCACCGCCCTTTATGCTGTGTGCACTTACACATCTTTCCCGTCAGCCATTTCGTGGGTTTAAACCATCATCAACCCAGCTTCTAACCCCCGAGAGAAGAAGTAAGCCATGCAAGTTCCTCTGAAAAATTGTTTCTTTTAAACGCTTTGTCTCCCATTGGGGCCAGTTGGATGCAAGATGGGCTTCACCATCCCTGTGGGAAAGTGGCTTATCAAACCCCCTTCGTGGGGTATGGTGGGAGTGCAAAAGCCTGAGCAAGTGAGTGAGTCACGCTCCCTTCATCACCACCCACTTCACTCATCTACCTGTGGCTTTTTTCCACCCTTTACCGGGGCCTATACGTTTTGGCTCACATAATTTGGGCAGAGATTGTAGCTGGGGGCCAACGATAAAACCAGTTATGTGGTTCACCTAGAAGCGCATTTCAAAGAGAACAGTGTGATGTAGGAGGGTCATCACCTCACAGGGCAACCTTCTCCTATTATCGTCATCCCGTCTACACTCCAACTTCAGTGATAATTTTCTGTTTAGAGACATTTTTCTTTTCATTTTTAAAAATATTTGCGTGTGTGAGCATTTTTACATGAATTTCTTTGTACTCTAAGCCTTGTGTTTTTTAGGTAGTTTAGTTTAATATGTTTATTTGCACCCCATACCCCCTGTGGGCGGAGTCAAAGATTACAGAGGTCATAATTGGTCCAGGGACTGGACCCAAAGTTTTTTATAGCTGAGCAAGTTAGAGGGGAATGAATCACAATTTTTAAAGGGGAATGAACTCACAATTTACAAAAAGGTAATGAACTCACAATTTACAAAGGAATGAAATCACAATTTTCAAAGGTAATGAACTCCAGGTAAGTCTGGTCACAATCAGCAAGTTACAAAGTATTT
>NC_069424.1:8671797-8700271 GCF_026875155.1 Cherax quadricarinatus | reverse complement strand
GGGAGAGCCATATAGTATGGGGTAGTGGGGAGCACGTATAGATGGTGGTAGTGGAGACGTATAGTATGGTGGTGTGAGAGCACGTTAGTAGGGTGGTAGGAGAGCCAGTATAGATGGTGGTAGTGAGAGCACAGTATAGTATGGTGGTAGTAAAGAGCACAGTATAGTTGGTGGTAGTGAGAGCACAGTATAGTATGGTGGTAGTGAGAGCACAGTGGAGTATGGTGGTAGTGAGAGCACAGTGGAGTATGGTTTTAGTGAGGCACAGTTTTAGTTGGTGGTAGTGAGAGCACAGTATAGTATGGTGGTAGTGAGAGCACAGTATAGTATGGTGGTAGTGAGAGCACAGTATAGTATGGTGGTAGTGAGAGCACAGTGGAGTATGGTGGTAGTGAGAGCACAGTGGAGTATGGTTTTAGTGAGAGCACAGTATAGTATGGTGGTAGTGAGAGCACAGTATAGTATGGTGGTAGTGAGAGCACAGTATAGTATGGTGGTAGTGAGAGCACAGTATAGTATGGTGGTAGTGAGAGCACAGTGGAGTATGGTGGTAGTGAGAGCACAGTGGAGTATGGTTTTAGTGAGAGCACAGTATAGTACGGTGGTAGTGAGAGCACAGTGGAGTATGGTGGTAGTGAGAGCACAGTGGAGTATGGTGGTAGTGAGAGCACAGTATAGTACGGTGGTTTAGTGAGAGCACAGTGGAGTATGGTGGTAGTGAGAGCACAGTGGAGTATGGTGGTAGTGAGAGCACAGTATAGTACGGTGGTAGTGAGAGCACAGTGGGTGAGTCGGGGACTCCATCGTTCCTCGCTCCCACACTCACTATTATTTTTATTATAATCACGGGGAAGCACTAAACTCGTAGGATTGTACAGTGCCTGTAGGGATGGGAGATGGAAGGTATTCAGGCTTAATTCTGAGAACTGAAGCACAGATCCGATTCCCTAGATCAAGAGCCCCTCACTAACGTCAAGGAACCTCCCTTGAAGGGGGAACCCCCACTCACAAACACGTGGAGAAACAACAACACAGGATGCACAGCACCACACAACTCACCTCTGACTTGCTGAAATAGCCTTGCCAAGCTGAACAACAACAGCAGAACCATACAGGTGACGATGAACACGTGACCATTTGATATTCACCCTGTCAGACACTGCAACACAATGGCATCTTGGTACAAGATGAGAATTGTTTGATCTGAGAGGGACGTGACCTCTCAGTGGCAGCATCCTCACCACCACTACTACTACTACTCTGCACCTCTCCTTCCGACAGTATTTAAGTCTCCGCACTATCGCTTGATCTTCAGATAGTTCCTGACTATGGAACTGAACTTCTCCAGGCTGAGGGACTGACAACCTCAAATCTACGACTTCATCGTCTTCACATCTCTACTTTTCCTGCCTACTTTCTGTAATCGACTGAAGAAGCCTACTGTGTAGGCGAAACGTTTCGGAATAAAGTTGCCTAACTGTTGCATATGTGTCTTACCTACCAACCTGTCGGTATTGTATACCATTTGATATTCACGTGACTAAAGAACAGCGTGGGACACTATGAAGACCCAGGTGACGCCACGAAGATTTCTCGAGGAAAATTCAGCAAATTTTGGCCTGGATCCTGCTGATCCTGTGTCTGAATGATGAAACTTGCAGACACGACTTCAGGACAACTGGTAGAGAGATGGATGCTTCTTGTACAAGGTAATGATGTAGTCAACATCTTTATGCTTCTTTCCACTCTCCGGGGAAGCACACGCTGTGACCACCTCTTGCCACCATTTATCGCAATTGATTTGTGTCCTGTGTAAGCCACGGATCAATAATAAGGCTTTGGAGGCAACGTTACTTTATTTAAGAACATAAGAAAGAAGGAACACTGCAACAGGCCTACTGACCCATGCGGAGCAGGTCCATGTGTCCCCCCGGATTAGCCCAATGACCCCCCCCCCGGATTAGCCCAATGACCCACCCAGTCTGGTCACCTCCACTCAAGGATGGAGCACGGCACCAGACCCAGCAGCACAAGCTAGTTAGGTCCAACTCACACCTACTCATGTATTTATCTAACTTTGGAGGCAACGTTACTTTATTTGGGGTCTTGTACGCAGGCAGTGTGTTTAATAAGTTGCCCAGGCCCTCCGTGCCATGCCCGGGAGAGAGTGATGGAGTAAACCTTGTTAACTGAGTCATGCCAGCTGCCAGAGGCAGCTAAGTAAGTAAGTAAGTAAGTAAGTAAGTTTATTCAGGTATACACAAATACAGTTACATAGATTATCATACATAGCAGTATATGTGTAGAGAACCTAAGATAACCCCAAAAAAATCAGAGTACCTTAGGCCTGCCAATCTCAGCCCGCACCATGTCTCACTCTGGCAGCCGACGTGACTCAGTTCAAAGGGTTTTCTCCGTCACTCTCTCCCAGCCTAAAAGAAATTTAAAAGGGAAAATCCCAAATTATTGCCAGTTGGGTAGGCCCTTTGCCCCCCCCCGAAATATCTGGGTTTCCTGGCTACGTTTTTCCCACCCCTTGAAGTGTACCTACCCCCTCAACGTAGGTGTTATAATGCCAGCACTGTGGCCATGTTGCAGTAGGGCTGTGGAATACTACAGTTTGGTGGGGATAAGTGTGCTGGGAAACATTCCGCTAGAGAACGCACAGTATACCTTGACAGCCAAAAATTTAAGTGTTTTTAACCGTAAAGAAGCTGGGGGTTTCAGTTCCCCCAAGGAATGCAGTCGGAACCCAAACAACCTTCGACGTAAACCTGATAACAGTCATTTAATGGCAACTTTAGGATGAGGCCATCCAGTCTACCACAAGCCAGATCTGAGACTGAACCTCTGCAAAGTGTGGAAGAGCCCAACCTCCCTGAAAAGGATTCTGGTGATACCCGAATGCCATCACACACACCAGTTGTGGAGGACCAAACCATCCCCGCTAGCACATGTGGAACTACTGATCTGCCACTACCCAAACCTACCCCTTTACACCTGAATATGGGGATGAGCATGTCACTCTTCTAATAACACATCTACAACAGTCAGATGGACACCACACATGTAACCCCCCTCGAAGCTGGAGATGAGGCAGTCATGCCACAGGCACCATCAGAGAACACTAATTTAATCATTGTACCTGTTAAGGTGAAAGGTGTTAAAGAAAGAACTAACTCAGAAGTGCCTTTCTCTGGAGAGGCATTGGATTCGCCTGACCTTCCTCAAATTTTAACAAACTTCCAGAAAAAAATTGTGCATCTTGAACAGATGCTGACAAGTTTAATAAATATATGTAGTCAGAATGGTGCTCTTGAGTACGTTGATGTCAAAAGTGCAGCAATCTCTGTTCATTTTCAAGAAGTTTGTAAGAAAGAAGCCCATGACTCTTGGCTTCAAGACTTGCCTGGGAACTGGCTGCCAAGATGCCGAAAAAATCCTTAAAGTAAAAGGTTCTGAAAATAAACACGTACAAACTATGCTATTTGCTCATAAGTGTCTGCATACTGTAGCCAAAGCATAATAGTCTTACTACCTTATGAGCAAGAGATTGTAATAACTCACTACAATGGATAGATTACAAATCTTTTCATGGGACATTGCTTCCATCAGGAAGCGGTTGCCTGACTTACATCATATAAGTGCAACTTAGAATATTGATGTCATCTGTTTTCAGGAATGTAAACTGAAAGATGGAGCACCTCTACCAGAGCTGCCTGGATATGCAGCTTATAACTTAAGGTCAACCAACTGTTGTGTGATATATGTCAGAAAGAACTTGCCACATTCACTTCTTGTCCTACAGAGTCAAGTAAACATGCAGTATCATGGTGTCAAAGTACACGAACTAGCCAAAATGAATATTGGTGGTAGCCTTCTCTCCTGGATAATAGGATACCTGTCGAATATAGTATCCTCTGTCCGCTACCAAAGCTTTAGAAGCGAATCTAGAGAAATATCCCTAGGTACACCGCATTAAAGGACCCCAATGGAAATAAGTCACTCTGTCTGACTTTTTTGGGCTATCCTAGGTTCTCTACACATATGCTGCTATGTAAGATAATTCTATGTAACTGTATTTGTGTATACCTGAATTAACTTACTTTCTTTAATATTCTGATTAATGCTCTCCTAAATGCTCTACCTGCCTCACCTTAACATATAGTTATAAGCTATGCTGATGACATCATGATCCATACAACAGGGCATGAGAAAATGAGTACCATTCTTAATGAAGTTCAATGAATTTGCAATCGACTAGGCCTCATAATATCTTCCTCTAAAACAAAGATATTAACAGAAAACGACATCCCCACCCATCTATTTGCAGGGTGAAAACATTAGCTACGTTAAAACTTAGAGATGTAGATGTAAATGTACCCTTTGACAAATCCACTATACCACAACTAAATAAGAAATACAAAGATAGGCTAAATGCTCTCAGAGCTGTTACTGGCTACAACCCCAGCTATGGTGCTAATTGTGAGAATCGTGAGAATGATGTACATAGCCTATGTTAAGTCCTTAATTGATTATGCTGCTCCCATGTTGATATTAGCTAGAGAAAGTTCTCTCCGACCCTTGGAGTTAATGCAAAATGAAGCTCTCAGAATCATCCTTGGCTGTCCCAAATCTACAAAAGTTCTTAATATGAGGAAGGAGCTTGGTATTTCTAGTATCAGTGATAGGATTGTTGAGATTAACACTGTACTCGGTATTAGAATGTTAAGAAATGAACTAGACACTGTCACAATGAATCTTACTCAATGTTTAGAAATAAATACACACAGATCTAAATGGATTGTGAAATTACATTACATTAAGTTTTATAACTTGCATGAACTGTATCACTGTAGACAACAAAAGCATTTCACCCCTCCATGGAAGATGTGTTCATTTAATATCACATACCTGCAAGTCCCTCCCAAGAAGCTCATTGCTAGTAATCCCTTCCTTAAATCACTTGTTAAGCAACTGCTCAAGAAATTTCTCGCCTAGGTGATAGTAAGTTATCACAAAATATATACACTGATGGATCTAAACAGGAGTCTTCTGGCAGGGCTGCATCTGCTCTTGTTGCCACCTCCCTAGTTCAGAACGATAATAAATTTGTTGAACTAGGCATAAGAATTAACAACTGGGCGTCTACATTGCAAATTGAATTGTTTGCAAACTTAGTGGCACTAAAGTTAACTTATGACACTGAGCTTGACTATCATCATTACTGATTCTATGTCATCTTTGAAGGCTCTTAACTCATATAATGACTCCAACAACATCCTCATTGGAGAAGCCAGGTACAGATACTCAAAAATCCAGGACAAAGGAATTAATGTACAATTGCTATGGATCCCATCACACATTGGATTACTCCTTCATGATAAAGTTGATATGTTAGCCAAGAAGAGTACCCAGAAGGAGAATGTAGAATATAACTTTGGTATAACTGTGTCTAGCATTAGGAATAATATTAGGAGAGAAGTAAATAATGAATATGACTGTTATAGGAATGCAGTTAGAAGCCTGAGTAATTCTATAACCCACTATGATAACATGAACATAGATAAGTGTATTTATGGAGCAACTTGCAATCTGGCAGTTTGGGAGACACACAGATGATGATGAAACTAAATGCAAGTTATGTGATCAGGTATATGGTCACTGTCTTGGACACTATGTGCTTAATTGTCCACTTATTGAGGAATACAGAGACAGACAGTATAATAACCTATGTGATATATCAAGATATCTTATTAATGAAAATAAGGTAACAAGCAAATCTGTTACAAGCAAATTTCCTGAATCTGCTTGTAACAGATACATAAACTGTAGATATGTAGATATAAATCTATATGTACACCTGTTAGCCCTTTTGGGGCCTAGTTCCCAGACCTTTTGTGTATCCATATGCTCTTGCGCTACCGTCCACAGGATGGATATGGAGCGCACAATAAACTAGCCACTTCGGTGGCAAAATCTAATCTAATCTCTCCCTTGCATGGCCCTCCGGGCCTGGGCAACTTAAACAAATAAAGTAACATTGCCTCCGAAACCTTATTATTGATACCCGGTTTGCACAGGAGTAGAATGAAAATTAGCTCTGAGCTCACCACGGCCATGTAAGTCCTTGTATCATGAAGCAAGCTTAGTTTGCTAGCCTCAGTGGTTAGAGCTTCGTGAATTTTGACCTGCTTCCCACATGTATTATGTGTTAGGTAAGACATACACATGTGTTAGGCAAGACATGCACATGTGTTAGGTAAGACATACACATGTGTTAGGTAAGGCATGGACATATATAAGGTAAGACATGGGCATGTATAAGGTAAGACATGGGCATGTATTAGATAAGACATGGGCATGTATAAGGTAATACATGGACAAGTCTTATATCTCTAGGCTGGAATATTGCTGCCCATTAACGGCCCCTTTCAAGGCAGGCAAAATTGAAGACCTGCAGAATGTACCGAGAACTTTCACTGCACACATAAGTATGATGAAGCACCTAAATTACTGGGATTGGTTGAAGTCCCTTGATTTGCATTCCCTTGAATGCAGGCGAGAAAGATACATTTTAATATACACTTGAAAAATCCTAGAGGGGCTAGTCCCAAATTTGCACACGAAAATCACTCCCTACGAAAGCAAAAGACTCGGCAGGAGATGCAACATCCCCCAAATGAAAAGTAGGGGCCCCGAGTATGCTAAGAGACAATACAGTACATGTCAGGGGACCAAGACTGTTCAACTGCCTCCCAGCATACATGAGGATGATTGCCATTAGACCCCTGACTGTCTTCAAGAAGGCGCTGGACAGGCACCTAAAGTCAATACCTGACCAGCCGGGCTGTTGTTCGAACGTCGGTTTACGTATGGCCAACAGTAACAGTCTGGTTGATCAGACCCTGATCCACCATAGGGCCTGGTCTCAGACCGGGCTGTGGGGACGTTGATCTCCAGAACCCTCTCGTAAGACATGTACATGCTCAGTAGTTTACCAGTTCTTAACAGTTCCCAAAAAACCCATGTCCCGTAGATATCTCCTCCCAAACCCGTCTGCATAAATACGACTGATTATTCAACGCTGCGACCATGGGCAGGTTTTAAAACACCCCTCCCCCCTGTCACTTGTGGGTCTCGAAGATGGGAGCAGGAGAGGCAGGTCGGTGGTTGGCGCTTCCCATATTTCCCTTTTATAAATTTACATTACCAGCCACAGAGTATTTTTACCCACCACGTTATCGAAAACCCCACTGACAAATTGGTGACAGGGTGTGGGGTGGAAATTTAGGATTTCAGACGTTAGAAGAATTTTTGGGGGTTGACGGCAGGTAAAGGGTAAACCCGTGCCCCTCCGCTACCCGCTTCCCTCACTCACTCTCCCCCCTGTGTATCCAGCCGGATCTGTTGCAGCGCTTTTCAAGCTTCTGGCTTAGTTCTGTGAAAATTGTTCGATCCCGGGGGGTTGACCCGTTTTTTGCAATTAACCCGTAAACCAGACTGTGGAAGTGAACATAGTCAGCCTCCCTCGCCTACATCCAGCCGTCCCCTGTCATCCCCCTGCTTTCATGCTGGGCATCGTTACACATTTTCCCTCACCCATTCTCGGGGTTAACCCAGTCATCAACCCGTTCAAAACCCCAGCTGAGGAGAGAAGTAAGCCACGCAAGTTCTCTGAAGTATTGTTTCATAATCGCTTTGTGCTCCCGTTGGATGCCGTTGGATGAAAGGGGTCTTCACCATCCCTGTGGTATAGATGGCTTATAAAGCCACCTTCGTGAGTAGTGAGTGGCAGTGCACGCCATGAGCAAGTGAGTGAGTCACGCCCCTTCACTCACTCACCCACTCTTCATCATTACCGGGGGTTTTTTTTTCCCCCTTGTACCAGGTCCTAGACTTTTTTGGCTCACAAAATTTGGGTCAAGAGTTTTTGAAAACCCCTGGGCCACGAAAAAGCATTTTTATGTGAGTTAAACCCGGGAAACCTTTTCAAACGAACAGTTAGTGAAAGGAGGCTTCCCCCAAAAGGAAATTCTTAACTGTATCCCGTACTACCCCTTCAGGTTAATTTTCTGTTTAAAGGCTTTTTTTCATTTAAAAGACATTTCGGTTTTTTAGCATTCGGGAATTTTTGGTACCAAGCCTTTGGTTTTTTAGGTTTCAAGTTTTTTGATATTTTTTTGAAAATTTTTTCAGTTTTCGCCTTATATTTTTTTATTTGGGGGTTTTTTTCCTTTTCGTTGAAAGTTTTTTTTGTTTTTTGTAACTTGTGAAAATTTTTTTTTTTATTTTTTGTGTTCTTAGCTTGTTTTGTTTTTGGTATACAAATTAATTTATTTTTTTTGTATTTTTTTTTCTTTTTTGTATGGAGTGTCCCCCTGTTTTTTTAGGTTTCCCCTTTGTAATTTTTTTAAAAGCTTTTTGCTCAGCACGAAAGTTTTGGGAAAACAAAAAAAAAAAAAGTGTTATTGTGTGGCCCCGCCTTTTTTGTAATGTTGTTGCCCCGCCATGTAAGTTTTTGTGTGCCCCCCCTTTTAAGTTTTGTCCCCCCATTGGGTTGGGGGCCCCGCCATTGTAAGTTGGGGCCCCCCCCCTTTGTAAGGGTGGGTTTGTGTGTTTCCCCGCCATTGTTTTTTTGGCCCCCACTTGAAAGTGTTGTGTCCCCCCGCCATTTAAGGGGTTTTTTTTTTGTGCCCCCCACTTGTAAGTGTTGGGGCCCCCCGCCACTTGTAATGTTTGTTCCCCCCGCCCTTGTAAGTGGTGTGCCCCGCCTTTTGTAAGTGTTGTTGCCTGCACTTGTAGTGTTGTGTCCCGCCACTTGTAAGGTTGTTGCCCCGCCATTGTAAGGGTTTGGTGTCTGCCACTTGTAAATGTTGTGTGCCCCGACTGAAAGGTTTTGTGTGCCCTGCCACTTGTAAGTTTTTGTGTGCCCCCCACTTGAAATTTTTTGGGTGCCCCGCATTGTAAGTGTTGTGGCCCCCCATTGTAAGTGTTGTGTCCCCCCCGCCACTTGTAAGTGTTGTGTGCCCCGCCCTTGTAAGTGTTTGTCCCTCCCACTTGAAAGGTTTGTGCCCCACACTTTAATTTTGTGTGCCCCGCCACTTGTAAGTGTTTTTGTGCCCCCCCACTTTAAGTTTGTGTGCCCCCACTTGTAAGTTTTGGGCCCCCGCCACTTGTAAGTTTTGTGTGCCCCCCCTTGAAAGTTTTGTTGCCCGCCTTGAAAGTTTTGTTGCCCTCCCTTTTAAAGTTTTTGGTCCCCTGCCCTTTGTAGTGTTTGTGCCCCGCCATTGTAAGTGTTGTGTGCCCTCCTTGTAAGTGTTGGGGCCCGCCACTTGTAGGTTTGTGCCCCCCCAATTGTAATTTGTTGCCTGCCATTTTTTAAGGTTTTGTGTCCCTCCCATTTTTAGGGGTCCCCACCATTGAAATGTTTGTGCCCTGCACTTGAAAAGTGTTGTGGCCCTCCCACTTGTAAGTGTTGTGTGCCCCAACTTGTAAGTGTTTGTGCCCCCCCACTTGTAAGGTTTGTGTGCCCCACCATTTTGAAATGTTGTATGCCCCCCACTTGAAAAGTTTGGTTCCCCCACCCTTGTAAGTGTTGTTCCCCCGCCACGTAAGTGTTGTGTGCCCTGCCCTTGTAATGTTTTCCCCCGCCACTTGAAAGTGTTGTGTGCCCCGCCATTTAAGTGTTGGGGCCCCCGCCACTTGGAAGTGTTGTGTGCCCTGCCACTTGTAAGGTTTGTGCCCCCCCATTTGTAAGTGTTGTGTGCCCCCCATTGTAAGTTTTGTGTGCCCCACCATTTAAGTGTTGTGTCCCCCCCACTTGAAAGTTTGTGTGCCCGCCACTTGTAAGTTTGTGTCCCCACCATTTGTAATGTTTGTGCCCCGCCACTTGTAAGTGTTGTTGCCTGCCACTTGTAGTTTTGTGGCCCCACCATTGAAGTGTTGTTGCCCCGCACTGAAAGTGTTGTGTGCCCGCATTTGTAAGTGTTGTGTGCCCCCCCATTTGTAAGTGTTTGTGCCCCCCCACTTGTAAGTTTGTTTCCCTGCCCCTTGAAAGTTTGGTGCCCGCCATTTGTAAGTGTTGTGTGCCCTGCCACTTGTAGTGTTGTAGCCCCCCTTGTAAGTTTTGGGTTCCCGCCACTTGTAAGTGTTGTGTGCCCCGCCCTTGAAATTTTGTGGCCCCCCATTTGTAAGTTTGTGTCCCCCGCCCTTGTAAGTGTTGGGGCCCCCGCCACTTTAATGTTGGGCCCCCCCACTTGTAAGTTTGTTCCCCGCCATTGAAAGTGTTGGTGCCCCCCCACTTGAAAGTTTGGTGCCCCACCACTTGTAAGTTTGGGGCCCCACCATTGTAAGGTTGTGTGCCCTGCCACTTGAAAGGGTTGTTGCCCCCCCAAATTGTAAGTTTTGTGTGCCCCCCACGAATGGGGGTGCCCCCCACTTGTAAGTGTTTGTCCCCCCACATTGTAAGTGTTTTTCCCCTGCCACTTGAAAAGTGTTGTGGCCCTGCCACTTGTAATTTTTGTGCCCCCCTTGTGTTTTGTGTCCCCCGCCATTGTAAGTGTTGTGTCCCCCGCCCTTGAAAGGTTGGTCCCATCAGGGGGAAGTTTTTTCCCCGCCACTTGTAAGTTTTTTTGGTGCCCCACCACTTGTAATTTGTGTGCCCCCCCCACTTGTAAGTGTTGGTGCCCCCCATTGTAAGTGTTGTGTGCCCTGCCACTTGTAAGTGTTGTGTGCCCCGCCATTTGAAAAGTGTTGGTGCCCCACACTTGTAAGTTTTGTGTGCCCCCCCCATTTTTAAGTGTTGTGTGCCCCACCTTGTAAGTGTTGTGTGCCCTCCATTTGTAATGTTGTGCCCCCTCCCCACTTGTAAGTGTTGTGTGCCCCCCATTGTAAGTGTTGTGTCCCCGCCATTGTAAGTTTTGTTCCCCCGCCACTTGTAAGGTTTTGTGGCCCCCACCACTTGTAATGTTGGTGCCCCGCCACTTGAAGTGTTGTGTGCCCCACACTTGAAAGTGTTGTGTGCCCCCCCATTGTAATGTTGGGGCCCCACCACTTGAAATGTTGTGTCCCCCCAAATTAAAAATGTTGTGGTGCCCCCCCCCTTGTAATGTTGTGTGCCCCCCCCACTTGTAAGGTTGGGGCCCCCGCCTTTTTGGTTTGTGTCCCCCCCCTTTGGAAAGGGTTTTGTGTCCCCACCATTGTAAGTGTTTGTGCCTGCCACTTGTAAGTGTTTTTGCCCCCCCACTTTAATGTTGGTCCCCCCCACTTGTAATGTTGTTGCCCCAATTGAAAGTGTTGTGTCCCCCCGCCATTGTAAGTTTTTGTGTCCCCCCGCACTTGAAAGTTTGTGTCCCCACCACTTTTAAGTGTTTGTGCCCCACCACTTTAAGTGTTGTGTGCCCCCCCATTGTAATTTTTTGTCCCCTGCCACTTGTAAGTGTTTGTCCCCCACCACTTGAAAGTGTTGTGTGCCCTGCACTTGTAAGTGTTGTGTCCCCCACCATTTTTAAGGTTGGTGCCCCACCACTTGAAAGTTTGTGTGCCCCCCCAAATTGTAAGGTTGTGTGCCCCCCCACTTTTTGTGTTTGTCCCCCACCACTTGTAAGTGTTTTTTTGCCCCACCATTGTAAGGTTGTTGCCCCCCCTTTGTAAGTGTTGGTGCCCCACCATTTGTAAGTGTTGTGTCCCCCCACCCCTTGTAAGTTTTGGTGCCCCAAAATTGTAATTTGTGTGCCCCAACTTGAAAGGTTTTTTCCCTGCCACTTTAAGTGTTGTGTGCCCCACCCTTGTAAGTGTTTGTGCCCAACCACTTTAAGTGTTGTGTCCCCCAAAAACCTTTAAGTGTTGTGTGCCCTGCCACTTTTTAATTTTGTGGCCCCACCATTTTGTAATTTGTGTGCCCCACCTTTTTGTAAGTTTTGTGTCCCCCCCCCCATTTGTAATTTTGTGTGCCCGCCACTTGTAAGTTTGTGGCCCCAACTTGTAAGTGTTGTGTGCCCCGCAACTTGTAAGTGTTGTGTGCCCCGCCTTGTAAGTGTTGTGTGCCCCCCCACTGAAATGTTGGTGCCCCACCACTTGTAAGTGTTTGCCCCCCGCCATTGAAGTTGTGTGCCCCCCCATTGTAAGGTTGTGTGCCCCCCCACTTGTAAGTTTGTGTGCCCGCCATTTGTAATGTTGTGTGCCCCCCCACTTTAAGTGTTGGGGCCCCCACCACTTGTAAGTTTGTTCCCCCGCCACTTGTAAGTGTTGGTGCCCCCCCCACTTGTAATGTTGTGTGCCCCCCCACTTGTAAGTTTTTGTGCCCCGCCACTTGTAAGTGTGTGTGCCCCCCCTTGTAAGTGTTGTGTGCCCGCCACTTGTAAGTTTGTGTCCCCCGCCACTTTTAAGTGTTGTGTGCCCCGCCCTTGAAAGGGTTTTGTGTGCCCCGCCACTTGAAAGTGTTGTGTGCCCCGCACTTGTGGTTGTGTCCCCTGCCACTTGTAAGTGTTGTTGCCCCCCCACTTGTAATGTTGGGGCCCCCCACTTGTAATGTTGGGCCCCGCCACTTTTAATGTTGTGGCCCCCCCACTTAAAAATTTTGTGTCCCCACTTTGTAAGGGTTGGTGCCCCCCCCACTTGAAAGTGTTTTCCCCGCCACTTTTTTAAGTTTTGGTCCCCCGCCACTTGTTTTTTGGGTTGCCCCCCCACTTGAAAGTTTGGGTTTTTTGCCCCCCCACTTGTAATGTTGTGTCCCCCCATTTGAAAGGTTTGTTCCCCCGCCACTTGTAAGTGTTGTGGCCCCGCCACTTGTAAGTGTTGTGTCCCCTGCCCTTGTAATGTTGTGTGCCCCCCCACTTGAAAGTGTTGTTGCCCCGCCACTTGAAAGTGTTGTGTGCCCCCCACTTGTAAGTGTTGTGTGCCCCCCCATTGTAAGTTTTGTCCCCCGCCACTTGTAAGTGTTGTGTGCCCCCCCACTTGTAATGTTGTGTCCCCCTGCCCTTGAAAGTGTTGTGTGCCCGCCACTTGTAAGTGTTGTGTGCCCCCCCCCAGTAAGTGTTGTGTGCCCGCCAATTGTAATTTTGTGTGCCCCCCCACTTTTTAAGTTTGTGTCCCCCGCCACTTTAAGTTTGTGTGCCCCGCCACTTGAAGTGTTGTGTGCCCCGCCATTTTAAGTGTTGTTGCCGCCACTTTAGTGTTTTGCCCCGCCACTTGTAAGTTTGTTTGCCCCACCATTTAAGTGTTTTGTGCCCGCCACTTGTAAGTGTTGTGGCCCCCCACTTGAAAGTGTTTGTGCCCCCCACTTTAAGGTTGTGTCCCCCCAAATTGTAAGTGTTTGGCCCCCCACTTGTAAGTGTTACACTTTCAGTTTTTTTCTTGTTTTATTTTATTCATTTTTTTATATTATTTTGAAAAAATTCCCTTGTGTAATTTCAATTTTTTTTTTTAACGTAAAGTGTTTTCTTTTTACTCTGAGAAAATTTTTTGTTTAATTTAAAATTAAGAGTTAAAAGTTTTTAAAAGGTTTTTTCATATTTTTTTTAAATTTTTTTAAACCTGCTTTTTCCCCATGTAATTTTTACTGCATGTTTTTTTACACCTTATTTTTTTGCACTTTTTCTGTGTGAATTATTTTGTTGACTTGTTCTGCAGTGAATTATTTTGTCGCCTTGTTCTGCAGTGAATTATTTTGTTGCACTTGTTCTCAGTAAATTTATTTTGTCGCACTTGTTCTGCGGGAAATTTTTTTTGTAACTTGTTCGCTTTAAATTTATTTTTTTTGAATTTTTCTGCAGTAAAATTTTTTGTTGCATTGTTTGCAGTGAATTTTTTGCACTTGTTCTGCAGTAAATTATTTTGTCACACTTGTTCTGCAGTAAATTAAATTTTTTGCACTTTTCTGCGTGAATTTTTTTTGCACTTGTTCTGCAGTAAAATTATTTTTTTGCACTTGTTCGCATAAATTATTTTGTCACACTTGTTCTCAGTAAATTTTTTTGTTGCATTGTTTGCGTAAATTTTTTGTTGCATTGTTCTGCAGGAATTATTTTTGCACTTGTTCTGCAGTGAATTTTTGCAACTTGTTCTGCAGTAAAATATTTTTTTGCACTTTTCGCTTGAATTATTTTGTTAAAATTGTTCTGCGTAAATTTTTTTTGTGCACTTGTTCTGCGGGAAATTTTTTTGTCGCTTGTTCTGCAGTAATTATTTTGTTGCATTTTTCTGCAGGGAATTTTTGTGCATTTTCTGCTAAAAATTTTTGCACACTTGTTCTGCGTGTTATTTTGTTCATTTGTTTGCGGGGAATTTTTTGTTGCACTTTTCTGCAGTGAATTTTTTGTTGCACTTGTTCTGCAGTAAATTATTTTTTTGCACTTGTTCCGGAATTATTTTGTTGCACTTGTTCTGCTTAAATTATTTTTTTGCACTTTTTTCTGCAGTAATTTTTTTGTCCATTTTTCTGCAGTGATTTTTTTGCACCTTGTTTGCAGTAAAATTATTTTTTTGCACTGTTCTGCATGTTTATTTTGTTCCCATTGTCTGCATGATTTTTTGTTCCCACTTTTTTCTGCAGTGAATTATTTTGTTGCACTTGTTCTGCATGAATTTTTTTTTGCACTTTTCTCAGTGAATTATTTTGTTGCACTTTTTTTGCAGGAATTTTTTGTTGCACTTGTTCTGCAGTGAATTTTTTTCTTTCATAATTTTTATTTTTTATTTTTTCCAGTTCATTATTGTTTGAGTCTTTTTTTTCATTTTATTAATTTAATTTTTTCCCATTTGTCTTGATTTATTTTAATTTTTGTTTATGCACTCTTAAAAAATATTAAATTTCCCCAGTTATCTCTCTTTTATACAATTTGGATTTTATTTTAACTTTTTTTCATTGATTTAAAGTTTTTATTAGTTAATTTCATTTTTGCAAAAGTACAGACATATTTTGCTTTTTTTCAATCTCCATTTATTTTTTCTTGTAAATTTCAAAAAATTTTTTTTATCTTGCCCATTGAATTGTCCTTCCCCTTGCAGTGTATCTTTGACATTTTTTTTTTTCTTTTGCGAATTGTTCATCTCTGTTTTTTATTTTTTAGCATTTTTTGTCATTTTTATTATTCATTTTTTTTTGCTTATTTGTTTGTGCAACTTCTTTGCCCTTATGTCTCCATCCGTTAAGTGATACTTTGTGAAGTCGACACTCAGACCTCTCAGGGTACGCTGCTCCGTCACACCTCACAGTTCCTTATGGATGACAGCCGACCCAGAACTGGAACTATATTTTTTCTCGTGATTCCTGATCTTACCTTTTTTCAATGGCCATGTCATAGTTTGAAGCATGGGTTTACTGCCATTCGTTTGTGTTAATGCTCTAGTTGACTCCTCCTTAAAAGGGAAATCTTACAGACTTGCGAAAGAAACTCTTCACGGTCCCCTGCTGCTGTTACGTTGTTGATCTCTGTTGTGATAGAAACAAAGGCCCTTTCTCTAGGTTTATTGAACATGAATCTTCTAGTACTTCTGCAAAAACAAAATATAATGACTAGTACATTAAAAAGGGTTCTACAGGGATGGGGAGTCTTGCATAGTCAAAGAAAAGTTAAAATACAGGGAAAATTTTAAACCACCAGAAACTGCATCGGTGAAAAAATGGGAAAAGTAGGAAGAAACCACACCATTGTTGGGCCCCTGACCACGCCAACTGTTGTTGTTGTTAAGGGCCCCTAGGGTGGGCAGTATTATCCTGCGCTCTCCCACGGAACCCGTTCACTAAATCTCCTTGAAATGCGGAAAAATGGAACAATTGAGAACTGATTCGTTTTTATTGTTCCCGTAAAAAAAAACTGACCCTATGTCGTTTGTCGGGAACTTGTGAATGCTACACCCATGATATTGAATGTTTTAGTGATTTGCTGTTTGATTAGACAAACTTTTATCATCTTTATCAATGCGTCCCGTCCCCACTTTTGTCCCCGAGGGAAAACCATCCACAACTCGATGGCTAAAAATAGCAGCTTTTGGAGCAATTAAAGAACTAATCCGCCTGTTCCGTGTTGTTTGAGGGTAATCCTAACTGGACGTGGAACCACTTACAGCCCCAAATCATGTACTTCCTTGTGCCCCCAGGGTAATTTCCCATGTATCAAAAGAATTTCACACCTATGCCCCGTTTGACCACCTCTTGTTTGCGCCACACGACAAATCGTGGTCGTCAACCATTCAGTATCACCAAGGACCTTTTACAGGTCATTTTTAAACCTCTAGTATTTTTAGTACATTCAGAACCCTAGCAGCGGCTTGTTACAACTGTGGTTTTTCCCTGGGGCCTATTGCAATTAATTGTCCCTGATAGTCACCCCCCAAATTAGTTAGTTTAATATGTTTTTATGCCCCCAAAACCCCTCCCGTGGGGGGTAGCAAAAAATTACAGAGGAAAAATTGGTCCAGGGACTGGGTCCAAAGTTTGATAGCTGAGCAAGTTAAAGAGGCAAAACTCAAATTTACAAAGGGGAATACTCACAATTTCAAAGGTAAGAATCACAAATTTTCAAAGGTAAGAAACCCCAATTTAAAAAGGTAATGAATCCAGGGAAGTCTGGTCACAATCATGACAATTTAAAAAAGGGGATCCAACTGATGATGGTACCATTCAATCTTAAAAGCAGAAAACCCTAAGGAAACAGCTCGTGGGGCTCAACTAACCAAAAACCAGGCTCATTCTTCCAATTCGGGGGGATTCGAGCGCCCAGTCAAAAAGTCCCTGGGGACAGTAGGGGGATAATGAGTTTCACCCCCCCGTTTTACAATTCTTTGAAGCCCCTTAAGCGTCTCGAGAAGACACCTGTGTTGGTTTGCTTTTAAACGTCTCTGACGAATATTTTGGGGGATGAAATGGAAAAAATCTTTTCTGATGACAATCAAAACCCTTTTGTTTGCACTAACTCCCAAAGCAACCATAGGCCCCTATAGTGCAAGCATTTTAAATGAGCCGCATTTGTTCATGGGCCTGGTGCGGGAAATCAATATTATCATCTAGTTTGTTTGGGGTAACAGTTACGAATTCCTTTCTAAAACCCATCATGTGTCCCCCCTTATGGAGTAGTGGTTCTCACCCCGCGTGTGAGGTCGGGTTCCCTCACTTTTTCTATCCAAGGTAGAACTTCCCTGTTCCTTCCTTTTTGTCGACCAGATTACTTTTCCCCCCGGTGCCTTTACTGGGATTTTGCTTCCGCGAGCTTACCAGTGCTCGACCCTTATCGATGGCATGCCCAAAAAATTGATGACTTTATCGTACCATTTTGGGGGGCCCGCTTGGATCCGAGATCTGCCATTTTGCCGCAAGTCGCGTTCGGAAAATTTAAATCCCTTTCGGCCTGCATTTTCCAGTGCGTACCCAAGCGGGACATGTGATCTTTTCCTGCTGTGTTCTGCAAATTAATTGCAAGATAGTGTCCGTTATCAAGTGTCGAGGGCTCTCTACCTTAGTGTGGCCTACCTGCAATGTCTGCTATTCAAGTAGTAGTTTTTCCCCCAGGGGACGCCTTGTCGGAAACGATTTCCCGCAATAGTAATGCCATCTTTTTGAGTACTTGCCGTTGCGAAAAAAAGTTTTTTTTGCTACTGTGCCCTCCTAAGTGCTGTTTTTTGTTTTTTATGTTCCGTGGTGTAATGTTCTAGTTGACAGTGATTCTTGAAATAAAAAAGGGCTATTTGTTGAGCCATCCTTACATGTTGTAAGAGATAGTAAGATCCATTTTTTCTATAACACTTTGGTCACAGTGTTCTCCAAGCAAATACCATCTTGTTGCCTTGTTCACTATCCTTACCCTGTTCAGGTAGGGATAGTGCACCTGACAGTGGTCGGGGCTATTTTCCGGGGGGGACCTCATCCACTTCACTGGATCAATCATTCCACCATTGAGGAGAAAGCAAGCTCCCACTGAATTCCCAGATGAATCAAGCATTTTTGCTCTGTTTGAACAAACGTCGTAAACCATTGTTCCCGGTAGAAGATGGGTTAACGAAAAACAAACCCAAACCAAATCCCCCTAAAACCCCCAATTTTGTCCAAAAATTTCAATAACTTTTTGGGTTTTTAAACCCACTTTTACCTTTTGGAATGCCCATTACCTTTTTTAAAAAGAATTGGGCCCCAAAAGTTGATTTTTGGAAATTAAATTTCAAAACAAATTCCGAAAACGCTTACCCCCCAGGGGACACTAAATTGGGTAAAGGCCAACCCCGATTGACAATTTGAAATTTTTAAGGCAGAAACAATCAAATCCCCTTCAAACCCCCTTTCCCCTTATGGGGGATCCTGTACATTTTGGAGATAAAATCTTTAACCTTGTAACAAGGGTTTTGCAATGTCTCTTAAAAGGGAAAACCAAAAAGAGCTACTTTTTTCTTCCAAATTTAAAAACAAACTTCAAATCCATTTTTGCGTTTTTGGTAGATCCTCCGGGGTACACTCCAAAGGCTCATACTAAATTTTAATCCCAAAATTATGAAATTTGGGGGCTTTGCAGGTTTTTAAAACTTTTTTGCCAAAAATGTTTTTAAAACTTAAAAGATGTTTTGTTTGGAACCCTTTAAGAAAAAAACCAAATTAAAGAAAACAAAAATTTTCCCAATTTTAAAATTTTAAAATTTTTTAAATTCTGGTCAAAAAGTTAGTTTATTCAAGGGGGTTTTACCCGGGCTGGGGCCAAGTTAGAACCGCCTTAAAATAAAAAATTTTCAAACTCAAAAGTTTGCAAAAGATTCCCTTTGCCCTTCTAACATTTTTATAATTTTATTTTTCAAATCCCTTCCATTTGCCCCTATGAAAGGTTTAAAAAGGGGTTTCTCCTTTCCCCTTTAAAACCTTCCAAATCAAAAGAGAAAAGCTTTATCCCAAAAATTTTGTAAATTTTCCGCCCCCCAATTTTAAAAATTTCCCCAGATTTGTGGGTTTTTTGACCCCGTGGAAAATTTATTTGCTGGGCCACCCCGCCCCCCAGTGACTTTTTAGGCCAAAAAGACAACAAGTTGGGGTTTTGCTTTCCGAGTACCCTACGGGAAGAGCCTTTTCCTATTTAAAAGGGGAAATGGCAAGAGGCTTTTGTAAAAAGGGAAAAACTTTTCCTGAGGAATTATTTTATATTTTTTATGTCCTGACAAAAAAGTCCCATAACCTTATAAAACACAAAACCATGGGGAAAAGGGTTCTGAAATTTTTTAAATAATTTTCCCAAGTTCCCCCCGAACAAAAATTATGGAAGGAAATTTCCCAGATTTTTATTACGATGAGTTTAAAACTGCCAGACATAGCTAAAGTTTTTAAAATGCTTAACGAGCATCCAAAAGTCCCCGTTGTTGGGGGGTCTGTAGAGAAATTTTAAAAATTTTGGGATTTTTCAAACCAAACCCCATTTTTTTCATTTACAAGGGGAAAAACGAACCAAAAAAAAACTATTTTTGGGGCCCTTCAGAAAGAAAATTAGTTTTACCAGTCATGTGAAAAACTCTTACTGCTAGGGTTTCCCGATTGACCGGTGTGTAAACCCTTATGGTGTTAAATTTTAAAAACCAATTAAAAACCCCCGATACTGGGAACTGTACCAGTTTGTAAAATGTTTTTGAAGAAAATTGAAAAATTCTTAAGCAAAAAAACAAAGGTAACACTCAGAACCTGAAAAAAGTGGTTTTGATTTGTAACTTTCAAAACTCTGCAACCCAAACTTATTGGTTTTTTGGGTTTTTGGTAGGAAAAATTACAAAATAAGGGTTAGGTTTATGGGGAGAAAAGAATTGCAGACATATAAGTTTAGATATAAGATGCCAACCCAGCTTGTACAGATTAAAAAGGATTGAATCGTAAAGGATTGAAATTTTTTTACATGGGGAATTGGAAAACCCCAATACATTTTTCTCCATAATTTGCCCCAATGGTTTTGCCGGAACGAACCCCCCAAAAAAAATTCTTTTTATGTCTTAAGCACTTCAGTTAACCCAACATGAAAATTGGATTTTTGGTATTTACCTTTTATTGCATTTAATTTTTTACATTTTTCAATTTAACCTTTTCCCTTTATCATTTGTAGATAAGTAATTGTTTGATTTAATTTATAAAACAAAACCTTAAACCCCGATTTCTAGAATTTATACCCTACGTTAGGGCCCGATTTCCCCGAATCCGCCCGAAACCCTTAATAAATAAAGAGAATTTACAAAGTTCGTAACACTCGAAACAAGCCGCCAAAATTTTAAAAATTTTGGTTTGGGGAGTTAGCGGGGGGCTCCCTTTTCCCCAAAACCCCTTAATCAAAACCAGCCTCAGTTTTTTCCCCTTTTCGAAAAATTTTAACATATCTGTTAAAAAAAGGTTGAGAAATTGTACTTAAAATAAAAATTGATTAAAAACATTAAAGATTTAATGAAAATTTCCCAGACTTTGTCAGAAAATTTTGAAAATCGTTGGTCCTCTCCTACCCTAATCGCCCCCAACTTTTAAATTTCACGTTTGTTGTTATTTTCCTACTTTTACGGGCAGGGTTATTGAGGATTCGTTAAAATGATTGACCCCAATAAAAAGGGGTATTGATGAAATTAGTTCAACCCAATTAATTTGCCTCAAAACGCTGATTTACCCCTCCCCTTTGATCCTCCAGAGAGATCAACACTGATTGTCTTTTTCCCCTACATAAGAAAGGAAAATATTTTGAGAAATCCTTCAACGTATAAAATTGTGTAACTTCCTCAAAATTTGCCTAAACAGCTGAGTTGCGTGCAACGAAGTTTTGTCCTTTCCCAAATACCCCAAAATCCTGCCATAATGCAATCTCCCCCTACACTTCTATTGTGTAATCCCAAATTGATTTCATTCAATGAGTTGTGCTATATTATACCTTGTATTGCATACAGTTTTATTACAGTTCAATTATAAGCTTCCATTCCAATATTCTACTTATGTTGTTATAATGTTCAATTGTTGTGTACTTTGACATTGTATAGAATCAGCCCAAGCCTTACACCTGCCATCTCTAGTTTGTATTAGTTGTATGTCAGGGACACAATACTTAGCTCGCCGAGCTCTCAGTAGTAGTACCAGTTCCTAGTAACCAGTTTACCATGTACCTGATGACTCACTACCAACCGTCTGCATGAATCACTGACTGATTATTCATATTGCTGCTGACCATAGCAGGATTTCAAACACCCCTCACCCTGTAGGCACTTGTGGGTCAGTCGAAGATAGGGAGCAGAGAGAGGCAGGTCGGCTGTTGGCGCTTCCCATACTTTCCGTTATATATTATACGTACTACCAGCCTATGTGAGTATTTTTACCCATCCACGTTATCGAAAACCCACATGACACATGTGCTAGTTGAAGAAAGTGTTGATGTACATATGGCACTAGAATACCAACGAGTTGTAGGTAATAAAGACATTAAAGCAGTAACTGAAAACATTCCTTCAGAGCATCTCTTGTAAACAGCAAACCTTTTGAAGAATAGCAGTATGAAAAGTCCTGCTGAGCATCTGAGCCTAGGTTTGCCCGAAGCTTTCAGTTACTACTGTCGTGTGTCTGTTATCTTCATGTTTACATATCTTTCAGGTGTTCTGTGGCAGGGTGCTGAGGGTATGGATGTGATGCCCCGGGCCCCCGAGTTGGTAGGCAGACTGCAGGCCATGGGTAAGAATGTTTTCCTCATAACCAACAACTCCACCAAGACACAAGACAGCTACTACGACAAGTGTCGCTCCCTCCGCTTCAACGTTGATCGGGTGAGATGAATTTTATGGAATTATTGATGGGAAAGAGCTAAACCTGTAAGGCTTATACAACACCTGTGGAATGGGAGGTAATTAGACTTGATCTAAGGAAGGGGGATGGTAGTACCAATTTCTTGGATCAAGATCCCTTCACCAGTATCAGTGCACCTCTTTCTGGATGAGGCTGTGGGTAGAATGCAATGGGATAAAGCAGCTGAGATTGATGGGATCAAAACGGAAATGTTAAAAGCAGGTGGGGATATAGTTTGGAGTGGTTGGTGCTTATATTTAATAAATAATATGAAAGAGAGAAAGATACGTGGGAACTGGCAGAGATAATATATAGTTCCTTTGTATAAAGACAAAGGGGACAAAAGAGAGTGTAAAAAGTATACCTTGTAAAGTGTATGACAGAGTTATTATTGAAAAAATTAAGAGTACGACGGAGAGCAGGATAGCAGATGAACAAGGAGGCTTTACGACGGGTAGGGGGTGTGTAGACAAAGTGTTTACAGTGAAACATATAGATGAACAGTATTTAGATAAGGGTGAAGAGAGTTTTGTGGCATTTATGGATTTGGAAAAGACATATATATATGATAGGGTGGACAGGGGAGAAATATGTGCACAGATGTTGCAAGTGTATGGAATAGGTGGTACGTTACTGAAAACAGTAAGAGTTTTTGCAAGAATAGTGAGGCTCAGGTAGGAGAGAGGGATATAATTTTCCAGTAAAAGTAGGCCTTAGACAGGGATGCGTGATGTCACCATGGTTGTTCAATATATTTATAAATGGGGTTGTAAGAGAAGTGAATGCTCGGGTGTTGGCAAGAGGTGTGGAAATAAGAGATAAAGAATCTAACATAAAGCAGGAGTTGTCACAGTTGCTCTTTGCTGATGACACTGTGTTTTTGGGAGATCCTGAAGAGAAGTTGCAGAGGCTGGTGGATGAGTTTGGAAGCATATATGAAAGAAGGAATTTGAAAGTGAACATAGGAAAGAGCAAGGTTATGAGGATAACAATGTATTTAGGTAATGAATTATTGGATATCAGATTTGAGGGAGTATGGAGAAAGTGAACGTATTCAGATATTTGAGAGTGGACTTGTCAGTAGATGGGTCTATGAAAGACGAGGTGAATCATAGAATTGACGAGAAGGGGAAGAAGGTGAGTGGTGCACTGATGAGTCTATGGAGATGTTATCCATAATAAAAATATCTTTATTTTCTACAAGTGCATGTACAAGGTGTACAGGCATAACTGACATCAGTGACATACTTCTATACAGAAAGCCCTTTGTTATGCAGAGCATTTCGGGCAAATTAGGCCAAGTTTGTCCCAGGATGCGACCCACACCAGTCGACTAATACCCAGGTACCCATTTTATTGATGGGAGAACATGGACAACCGGTGTTAGAAAACACGCCCAATGTTTCTACCCTTGCCGGGAATCGAGCCCTGATCCTCAGCGTGTGAAGTGAGAGCTTTGCCAACCAGGCCATGAGCCACCCTGCTTTCATGGAAGCAAAGAGGGAAATGTGTGAAACTATAGTGGTACCAACACTCTTTTATGGGTGTGCAGCATAGGTGGTGAATGTTGCAACAAGTTGAAGGAGGAAATGGAGATGTCATGTCTAAGGGCAATGTGCAGAACATCCGTAGCTTGGAGATTAGGAGGTGAGGATAAAGGTGGTTTTGTGTGTGAGGGACTTGTACTTCCAGCAGGCATGCATGAGCGTGTTAGAGAGGTGTGACTGGAGAGAAATGGTTTTTATAACATGATGTGCTGTTGGAGTGTGAGCAAAATAACATTTATAAAGCGATTCAGGGAAACCTGTTAGCCGGACATGACTCCTGGAGGTGAGAAGTACAGTGTCCACTCTGAAGGAGTGGTTCCTGTATGGTTCCTGCCTCCACTACTTCACTTGCTAGGCTATTCCACTTCCTGACGACTCTATGACTGAAGAAATACTTCCTAACGTCCCTGTGACTCGTCTGAGTCTTCAGCTTCCAGTTGTGACCCCTTGTTTCTGTGTCCCCTCTCTGGAACATCCTATCTCTGTCCACCTTGTCTATTCCCCGCAGTATCGTGTATGTCGTTATCATGTCTCCCCTGATCCTTCTGTCCTCCAGTGTCGTCAGTCCGATTTCCCTCAACCATTCCTCGTACGACATTCCCCTGAGCTCTGGGACTAGCCTTGTTGCAAACCTTTGTACTTTCTCTAACTTCTTGACGTACTTGACCAGGTGTGGGTTCCAGACTGGTGCTGCATGCTCCAGTATGGGCCTAACATACACAGTGTACAGTGTCTTGAACAATTCCTTATTAAGGTATCGGAACGCTATTCTCAGGTTTGCCAGGCGCCCATATGCTGCAGCAGTTATTTGGTTGATGTGTGCCTCCGGTGACGTGCTCGGTGTTATGGTCACCCCAAGATCTTTCTCCCTGAGTGAGGTCTGTAGTCTTTGTCCACCTAGCCTATATTCTGTCTGCGGTCTTCTTTGCCCCTCCCCAATCCTCATGACTTTGCATTTGGCAGGGTTGAATTCGAGAAGCCAGTTTCTGGACCACATGTCCAGCCTGTCCAGGTCTCTTTGCAGTCCTGCCTCATCCTCATCCGATTTAATTCTTCTCATCAGCTTCACATCATCTGCGAATAGGGACACTTCAGAGTTTATTCCTTCCATCATGTCGTTCGCATATATCAAAAATAGCACTGGTCCTAGAACTGACCCCTGTGGGACCCCGCTCGTCACAGGCGTCCACTGTGATACCTCTTCACGTACCATGACTCGTTGTTGCCTCCCTGTCAGGTATTCCCTGATCCATTGCAGTGCCCTCCCTGTTATATGCGCCTGATCCTCCAGCTTCTGCATTAATCTCTTGTGGGGAACTGTCTCAAAGGCCTTCCTGTAGTCTAGGAAAACGCAATTAACCCACCCCTCTCTCTCGTGTCTTACTTCTGTTACCTTGTCATAAAACTCCAGAAGGTTTGTGACACAGGATTTGCCTTCCATGAACCCATGCTGGTTTTCATTTATAAACTTGCTCCATTCCAGGTGTTCCACCACTCTCCTCCTGATAATCTTCTCCATGACTTTGCACACAATACATGTCAGAGACACAGGTCTGTAGTTTAGTGCCTCATTTCTGTTTCCTTTCTTAAGTATGGGGACTACATTTGCTGTCTTCCATTTCTCAGATAGTTGCCCAGTTTCAAGGGATGTGTTGAAGATTGTGGTTAGGGGCACACACAGCATCTCTGCTCCTTCTCTAAGGACCCATGGGGAGATGTTGTCTGGTCCCATCGCCTTTGAGGTATCAAGGTCACTTAGCAGCTTCTGCACCTCCTCCTCGGTTGTTCGTATGTCATCCAACACTTGTTGGTATATTCCCTCTTGATGTTCCCTTCTGTGCTGTCTTCCCAAAGCCCTTCCTGTCTCTACTGTAAAAACTTCCTTAAATCTCCTGTTTAGCTCCTCACATACCTCCTGATCATTTCTTGTTTAGTTCTCCACCTTCTGTCCTCAGTCTGATCACCTGGTCTTTGACTGTTGTCTTCCTCCTGATGTGGTTATACAACAGTTTCGGGTCAGTCTTGATTTTCGATGCTATGTTATTTTCACACTGTTGCTGGGCCTCCCTCCTTACCAGTGCATACTCGTTCCTGGCTCTGTGACTGATCTTCCTATTTTCATGTGTTCTCTGCCTTCTGTACATTTTCCATTCTCTATTGCACTTTGCTTTTGCCTCCTTACACCGTCGGGTAAACCAGGGGCTCGTTCTGGTCTTCCCATTGTTTCTGTTGCCCTTGGGAATAAACCTTTCTACTGCCTCCTTGCATTTTGTTGTTACATATTCCATCATTTCATTTACTGGCTTTCCTGCCAGTTCTCTGTCCCACGGAACCTCCTGCAGGAAGTTCCTCAACCCTATGTAGTCCCCTCTTTTATAGTCAGGCTTTTCCCATTCAACTCCTGTTACTCTCTCCACTTGCAACTCTACTATGTATTCAAAGCACAGAACCACGTGGTCACTAGCTCCTAGGGGACTCTCATATGTGATGTCCTCAATGTCTGAACTGCCCAGGGTGAACACAAGGTCCAATCTTGCTGGTTCATCCTCCCCTCTCACTCTGGTAGTGTCCTTAACATGTTGGTGCATGAGGTTTTCCAGCACCACATCCAACATCTTGGCTCTCCATGTTTCAGGACCCCCATGTGGCTTCAGGTTTTTCCAGTCAATCTCCCTGTGGTTGAAATCCCCCATAACCAGCAACTTTGCTTTGCTGGAGTGAGCTCTTCTTGCCACTTCAGCAAGTGTGTCCACCATTGCTCTGTTGCTCTCTTTATATTCCTCTCTTGGCCTCCTGCAGTTCTGTGGTGGATTATACATCACTGCAATGACCACCTTGTGCTCCCCAGACTGAAGTGTACCTACTATGTAGTCCCTTTCTCCTGTCTCGTCTATGCCTCCCATTTTCTCGAATTTCCATTGGTTTTTTACGAGCAGAGCAACCCCTCCTTCCCCTCTGCCCCTTCTATCTTTCCTCATGATCTGGTATCCTGGTGGGAAGATGGCATCTGTTATTGTCTCTGTGAGTTTTGTTTCTGTAACTGCTGTGATGTCTGGGGACTTCTCATTGATTCTTTCTTGCCATTCCTCATATTTATTCGTTAATCCATTAGCATTTGTGTACCAAACCTTCAACTTCTGTTCTAATACTGTAACTGTGGTCCTGGGGGAATACTGGGGTTGGGAGAGCAGGAGCCCTGGTGAGGGCCTGTGGGAGGTTGCAGTGGAGGTGGAGGAAGAGCTCCCATAGGGGGTTGCTGTAGGGGAAGGGTTTGTGGTGCGGGGGGTGGGAACAGAGGGATCGGTGGGTGATGGTTGGTTTGGATTGTTCAGTTGCCTTGGGGGTGTAGTGGTTGGAGTCCTTCTGCAGGTGTTTCTGGGGGGTGTGCTTGTCCTTTCACCTGTTCCTGGGTTATTCTGCTCTCCTTTTTCATTTCCTCCCATTCCTCCTTTCGTTTTTGAACTCTCTCTTTCAGTATCATCCTTTCCTTCTGTATTCTGTCTGGATCGAGGTACACACTCATGAACTCCTGTTTGCCTCTCAGCCATGCAGGATCATGGTTTGGGTTGATTCTGCCTTGAAAATTACTTTGAGAGGCCGATTCCTTTTCTTTGTGAACCACCCGATTCTCCGAAAATTTGTTTTTTTCTCCTCCTGCATTCTTTCCTCATAAGTTTCCCCTTTAGCTTCGTCTAGTCCATAGACAAAAACTGATCTCTCCCTTTCTACCTCCCACTGTGACTCCCACTGCATCCTCTGAGGTGTTTTAGTTCCTTCCCGTGGAGTGTTCCTTCAGTTTCTTCCCTAGCTGTGGCCCCTATGCTCATTGGTTTGTCCTTCCTGCTCACCTGTTCCTGGCCCCCACAAGTGTCTGGTAAGGTCCATGCACATGTCCTAGTTCCTTCAATGTCTTCCAACTTCTCATTCTGTCCTAGTGTGCTCCCTGTCTTTGTTTTGGCCCCAGGTGGGTTTGACAGGACCTCTGCATACAGTTTAGCTTCCATGCTCCCTTCAGACCCGTTGTCTGTGTCTGATGTAGACATTGCTGATGCTACTTCTGCAATATCTTTGTCTCTAGACTGTTTCAGATGTCTCAGCTCCTCTTCTAATCTCTGTATCTTGGCTTCTGCTACTGTGGCATGTTGCTCCCATCTTCTGGATTCTGCTGCTAACCTCTCCTCCATCTTCCTTGTAAGCTCATCTAGCCTCCTTCCCCAGTCTTCCTCCCTTTTTTTGAGCTCTGCCTCCCAGTCCTCCCTCCCAGATTCGTCCTTCAGGCCCTTTGTTCTCACCCTAGTTCTAGGTTGCCCCATTGCTCCACAGAAGGAAGAGGGAGAGATGGTTAGGGGGAGGGGAATAGATGGTTAGGGGGAGTGGGGATGGATGGTTATGGGGGAGGGGGAGGATGATTATTGGAGGGGAGAGGTGGTTGGGGGAAGGGGGTTAGATGGTTTTGGGGGAGGGGTTAGATAGTTTGGGGGAGGGGTAGGTGGCTAGGGGGAGGGGGAGAGGTGGTTAGGGGAAGGGGGTGTACGTGTTTGTGTCAAGTGTATATGTGCTGTGTATGTGTGCTTGTGTATGTGTGTGTGCATGTGTGGGAGAGAGAGGGATGGGATTAAGGGGGGAGGGGGAGAGAAGGATGAGCGACCCTTAGAAGTGGGGGAGGTTGTGTGTGTGTGATGGGATTAGAAGGGGAGGGAGGGGAAAGAAGGTGAGGGCAGAGTGACAGCTTGATAATGGGTCCTTATGGGTGTGTGTGTGCATGTGTGTGTTGTGTGTGTGTGTGTGTGTGTGTGTGTGTGTTGTGTGTGTGTGTGTGTGTGTGTGTGTGTGTGTGTATTTGCCTAGTGCAGGTGTGTGTGTGTGTGTGTGTGTGTGTGTGCATTTGTCTAGTGCAGGTGTGTGTGTGTGTGTTCGCCTAGTGCAGTTGTGTGTGTGTGTGTATGTGTGTATATGTGTGTGTGGGGGAGGTCTGAGGGGGAGATACTGCTAATACATACCAGTAATTCTGAGTTATAAAAAGCAGAAATTGCTATTAGGGTCTAAAGTTTCTATGAGTGTCTACCCTTGTGTGTACGTATGTGTGTGAGGGAGAGATGGTTAGGGGGGTAGGGGAGGGGTTGTTGTGGTTGAAAGATCTGTTATGCCTCTCTGTCGTGTAGGC
>NC_069424.1:8611797-8666797 GCF_026875155.1 Cherax quadricarinatus | reverse complement strand
TCTGGGCTGAATGGTACTGCCCTTGATACTGGCCATGTAGTCAGAAACTGTAAGGCTGGAGATGAAGTCCTGATAGTCAGTAAATGTGGGGTGATAGTGCTGTCCTGGGAGACAGTAATGGTGAAGCTGGAGGTGCTGTCCTGGGAGACAGTAATGGTGAAGCTGGAGGTGCTGTCCTGGGAGACAGTAATGGTGAAGCTGGAGGTGCTGTCCTGGGAGACAGTAAGGGTTTGAAGCTGGAGGTGCTGTCCTGGGAGACAGTAATGGTGAAGCTGGAGATGCTGTCCTGGGAGACAGTAATGGTGAAGCTGGAGATTTTGTCCAGGTAGTCGGGAATTATACGCAGGAAGGAATACATATAAATGACCTCATAGGGGACAGGAGCCATAGTAGGGAAACAAGTGTAGTCAAAGATAAGATAAAACCAATATTGCAAACTAGAAATACCGCAGGAAATAGCAAAAAGAGGACTCCACTAGCAATAGTGAGGATATATTACCAAAACAACTGGTGGGAGCTCCATTGTTGGTGCTAGGGATGATAGAAGTAAGACAGGGAAACATGCACCAACAGGGAATACAGTCACAGAAACCCAAGGCAAACGGAAACCAAGCCTGTGCACATACTATGCACTCGGTATCAGCTGGCATGGGAAATCTGGAAAAACAGATGGGACGTGCAACTATGACCACCCTAGAAAATGCCATGCCCATATGACAACAGGAAAATGCAAACTCCCTTCCTGTAAGCTGTTTCACCCTGAACTGTGTTCCTCTTCAGTACAGGAAAGACTGTGCTATAACTTAAATTGCCAGGCATACCATCTAAAGGGGACAAAAAGATACAAAACATCCAGGCCATGGGAAAACCTGGGTAGTCACAACCACTCAAGAGGGAGAGGTTTTTTAGTGCCCGGAAGGAAAAACAACTGGCAGGAAAAAGGCAGAAATCGTACACCAAATCCAGTCATTCCTGGAGTGGAACCACAGTCGATGGCCCCAACTCCAAACCAAAAAGATACAGATACTAATGCCGGAAAAAAAAATCCCCTCCAGTACCAAAAAATACCACCAGTCCGATAACATTCTTCTTTGCAAATATACAGGGTCTAAAGCCAGCAACAAACAACAAAATACCTTTCATCCGTGGACTGCTTGCAGAGGCAAAGGCAATGTTCGCAGCTTTCACTGAGACCCACATAAAGGATCACTTGGACAACGAAATATGGATCCCAGGTTACAACCTATACAGATGTGACAGAGTGAACAGGGAAAAAGGGGGGGGGGGGTTGGCCTGTACATTGCAGAGTCACTTGTTTGCACAGAACTGCTTAATGCCTCAAATGATGTAGTGGGAAGTTTTAGCAGTAAGGTCGAGAACCAAAAACCTAGTCATTGTGGTAGTCTACAAACCTCCGGATGCAACATCCCAGCAATTCCATGAACAGCTGTTAAAAATTGACCACTGTCTGGAAAATCTTCCAGTCCTGCACCCAACATCTTGCTCCTAGGGGATTTCAACTTAAGGCACCTAAAATGGAGGAATTAGCAAATAATATTGTTGCAGTAATAACACCAGGAGGCAGCTCTAATGAAAACTCACACTCACACGAGCTTTTAAATCTCTGCACAAATTCAATTTAAACCAGCAAATAATAGAGCCTACTAGACTGGAGAATACACTAGACCTCATCTTCACTAACAATGATGATCTGATAAGAAATGTCACCATATCAAAAACAATATACTCAGATCACAACATAATTGAGGTTCAGACATGTATGCGTGGAGCCCCAGACCGACATAATGAGACTAGTCACGAGGGAGCATTCACCAAATTCAACTTCAATAACAAAAACATAAAGTGGGACCAAGTAAACCAAGTCCTAACCGATATAAGCTGGGAAGATATACTAAGCAACACAGACCCCGATGTATGCACAAGGCTTATTCCTCTAAGAAAAAGGAGGAGTAGATGTAAAATAGAAAGAGACAGGCGCTCCCTTTACAGGCGACGGAAAAGAATAACAGAGCGGCTAAAAGAGGTCAATATATCTGAAATGCGTAGGGAGACACTGGTCAGAGAAATAGCAAGCATCGAACTTAAGCTAAAAGAATCCTTTAGGAGTCAGGAATCGCGGGAAGAACTAAAAGCCATAAATGAAATCGAAAGAAACCCAAAGTATTTCTTCTCCTATGCCAAATCAAAATCGAGAACAACTTCCAGTATTGGGCCCCTACTTCAACAAGATGGGTCCTACACAGATGACAGCAAGGAAATGAGTGAGCTACTCAAGTCCCAATATGACTCAGTTTTTAGCAAGCCGCTAACCAGACTGAGAGTCGAAGATCAAAATGAATTTTTTATGAGAGAGCCACAAAAATTGATTAACACAAGCCTATCCGATGTTATCTGACGCCAAATGACTTCGAACAGGCGATAAATGACATGCCCATGCACTCTGCCCCAGGGCCAGACTCATGGAACTCTGTGTTCATCAAGAACTGCAAGAAGCCCCTATCACGAGCCTTTTCCATCCTGTGGAGAGGGAGCATGGACACGGGGGTCGTCCCACAGTTACTAAAAACAACAGACATAGCCCCACTCCACAAAGGGGGCAGTAAAGCAACAGCAAAGAACTACAGACCAATAGCACTAACATCCCATATCATAAAAATCTTTGAAAGGGTCCTAAGAAGCAAGATCACCACCCATCTAGAAACCCATCAGTTACACAACCCAGGGCAACATGGGTTTAGAACAGGTCGCTCCTGTTTGTCTCAACTATTGGATCACTACGACAAGGTCCTAAATGCACTAGAAGACAAAAAGAATGCAGATGTAATATATACAGACTTTGCAAAAGCCTTCGACAAGTGTGACCATGGCGTAATAGTGCACAAAATGCGTGCTAAGGAATAACAGGAAAAGTCGGTCGATGGATCTATAATTTCCTCACTAACAGAACACAGAGAGTAGTCGTCAACAGAGTAAAGTCCGAGGCAGCTACGGTGAAAAGCTCTGTTCCACAAGGCACAGTACTCGCTCCATCTTGTTCCTCATCCTCATATCCGACATTGACAAGGATGTCAGCCACAGCACCCTGTCTTCCTTTGCAGATGACTCCCGAATCTGCATGACAGTGTCTTCCATTGCAGACACTGCAAGGCTCCAGGCGGACATCAACCAAATCTTTCAGTGGGCTGCAGAAAACAATATGAAGTTCAATGATGAGAAATTTCAATTACTCAGATATGGTAAACATGAGGAAATTAAATCTTCATCAGAGTACAAAACAAATTCTGGCCACAAAATAGAGCGAAACACCAACGTCAAAGACCTGGGAGTGATCATGTCGGAGGATCTCACCTTCAAGGACCATAACATTGTATCAATCGCATCTGCTAGAAAAATGACAGGATGGATAATAAGAACCTTCAAAACTAGGGAGGCCAAGCCCATGATGTCACTCTTCAGGTCACTTGTTCTATCTAGGCAGGAATATTGCTGCACACTAACAGCACCTTTCAAGGCAGGTGAAATTGCCGACCTAGAAAATGTACAGAGAACTTTCACGGCACGCATAATGGAGATAAAACACCTCAATTACTGGGAGCGCTTGGGCCCCTAAACCTTTATTCCGGGAAAAAGGGGGGGAGTACTGTATATACACTGGAAAACCCTAGAGGGACTAGTCCCGAACTTGCACCGAAAATCATCATACGAAAGCAAAAGATTGGCAGACGATGCCCCATACCCCCAATGAAAGGGGGTGTCACTAGCACTTTAAGGACCTTTCAAAAGTTCAGGGGCCCGAGATGTTCAACTGCTCCCCGCACACTAAGGGGGGTTTCCAACAGACCCCTGGGAGTTTCAAGTGGCACTGGCAAACACCCAAAGTCAGTTCTGATCAGCCGGGCTGTGGCGTACGTTGGTTTCTGCAGCCAGCAGCAAAAGCCTGGTTGATCAGGGTCTGATCCACCCCGGAGGGTGGTCAGGAGACGGCCGGGGGGCGTTGACCCCCGGAACTTCTCCAGGTAAAATCCGGTATAAAAAAAAAATCTCCCCCAACTAAATTTATGATGATAAAATGGCCAGAATTACAAAAAATAATTTAGATAGCTTATTTTGAGGTTTGTCTCGATTTAATGCTCAAAATTTTGCAGAAAAGCCAAAACCCAAAAATTTCGGCTCCTTTTGGAGGTGTAAGCCCAATATAAACCCCTTGAGCGACGAAAATTTCACCTTTTTTTCCTAACGTTTTTTCTTGGCTCATTCAAAAAAAAATGGCCACTCTACCTGCTTCTGTGCGGCACCCAGCTTCCCCTTTTTTTTAATTAATTTTTATTAAATCAATATTAAAACATAAATTTCATATAAATACTGTATTTCCCTAAAAAAAATTTCAGCATTTTCCAACTGCGGCCGGGGGGGAGTTCGTTGCTAAATGGGCTCAAAATTCTCCTTTCCCCTAGAGACGATTCCGCCCGGTTCTGGGTTGAGTGGGTTCTCCTAGTAGGTCTTACTACAATTTCCTCTTCCTGCATCACTTGGTCAGCGTTATCTTCAATATCACTTGTGTCACTTTACCTTAGATTTTCATTTACGTTTGATTGAATACCATTTAATTCCAAGGGAATCAATTTATTAATTGTGCGTGAACTTTCCTGGCCACGACACAACACTTTGACATTCTGGACAACACCTTGTGCATCTGGGTACAATGTCAATACTTTGCCCAGAGGCCACAATGTTCGATGTTGTTCAGTATCAATTAACACAATGTCACCTGGTTGAATGTTCTGTCGATTTACTGCCTCTGTCGCACCATAAAAGTGTTCACGTAGTGTAAGAAGATATTCCTTACGCCACGCATTAGACCAATGATCAATTACTTTATTTAACATTTTAAATTTATCACACAACACTGCCGCATCATTGTAATCTTCATCACTTTCTTCAGGATTATTTCTATAGACAGGGGCGTCTTCCAATTTCCTTCCATATATTAGGTGAGAAGGTGTTAATACATCTGCATCAGGTGTATCAGTCACGTACGAGAGAGGCCTATTATTTATCCAATTCTCCGCCTCCACTAACACTGCACGGAATTTTTTTCAAATTAATTCTCTTCCGGTGTAGTACTTTACGGAGACACCTCTTCACTGTGCCTATCAGTCTTTCATACAGCTCCCCCTGCCAAGGGACTCTAGGAGTAATAAATTTCCAGGTACACAACAAGGGAGGAAACGGGAGAACAACAAGGGAGGAAGTGGAGACACAACAAGGGAGGGAAGATGGCAGACACAACAAGGAGGAAACGTGGAGACACAACAAGGAACGAACGTGGAGACACAACAAGGGAGGACATGGAGACACAACAAGGGAGAACGTGGAGACACAACAAGGGAGGAAGGAACGTGGAGACAAACAAGGGAGGAACGTGGAGACACAACAAGGGAGGGGAAGGTGGAGACACAACAAGGTGAAGGGAACGTGAGGGAAACGTGGAGACACCAAACAAGGGAGGAACTGTGGAGACACCATCACAGGGTAGGAACATGGAAACACAAAAAGAGTGGAACGTGGAGACACAACAAGGGAGGAACATGGAGACACAACAGGGAGGAACGTGGAGACACAACAAGGGAGGATCTGGAGACAACAACAAGGGAGGAACGTGGAGACACAACAAGGGAGGGAAGTGGAGACAAACAAGGGCGGAACGTGGAGACACAAAAAAGGGAGTAGGAACGTGGGAGACACACAATGGAGGGAAGTAAAGACACAAAAAAAGGATGGATTGGAAGTGGAAGAGACACAACCAGGGAGGGAAAGTGGAGACACAAAAGGGAGGGAAGTGGAGACACAACAGGAGGGACGGGGAGACACACAGGACGGGAAGTGGAGACACAACAGGAGGACCGTTGTGACAAACAGGAGGGATGTGGAGACACACACAGGAGGGATGGAGACACAACAAGGGAGGAATGTGGAGGGACACAACAGTTGGGACTGTGGGAGACACAACAGAGGGACGTGGAGACACAACAGGAGGGACCGTTGGAGACACAACAGGGAGGGACGTTGGAAGGACACAAACAAGGGAGAGGAAGTGGAGACACAACAGGTGGGAAGTGGACACAACAGGAGGGACGTGGTGGAGACACAACAGGGAGGGAAGGGAGACACATACAGGAGGGAGTGGAGACACAAACAAGGGAGGGAGTGGAGCACAAAAGGGAGGGAGTGGAGTACACAACAGGGAGGGAAGTTTGGAGACCAACAGGAGGGACGTGGAGGGACACACAAGGGAGGGAAGTGGTGAACAACAAGGGAAGGAAGTGGAAGACACAACAAGGAGGGAAGTGGAAGACACAACAAGGGAGGGAAGTGGAGGACACAAACAGGGGGAAGAGGAGACAAAACAAGAGAGGGAAGTGGAGAACACAACAGGAGGGAAGTGGGAGAACAACATGGAGGGAAGTGGAGACGTACAACAATGGGAGGAAGTGGAGACACACAAGGGAGGGAAGTGGAGAAGACACAACAAGGGAGCGGAAGTTTTATGGAGACACAACAGGGGGGGAAGTGGAGGACACAACAAGGGAGGGAAGTAGGAGACACTACAAGGGAGGGAAGGAAGTGGAGGACACACAAGCGGAGGGATGTGGAGACCATCAAGGGAGGAAGTGGAGACACAACAAGGGAGGGAAGTGGAGACACAACAAGGGAGGGAAGTGGAGGACACAAGGGAGGAAGTGGAGGACACAAAAGGGAGGGAAGTGTGAGAACAAACAAGGGAGGGAAGTGGAGACACACAAGGGAGGGAAGTGGAGACACAACAAGGTGAGGGAAGTTGAAGACCAAAAGGGAGGGAGAAGTGGAGGACACAACAACAGGAGGGGATAGTGGAGACACAACAAGGAGGGAAGTGGAGAACAACTAGGGAGGGGAGTGGAGACACAACAGGGAGGGAAGTGGAGGACACAACAAGGGAGGGGAAAGTGGAGAACAAAAAGGGAGGGAAGTGGAGACCACAACAGTGGAGGGAAGTGGAGAAACATCAAGGGAGGGAAGTGGAGATACACAACAAGGGAGGGAGTGGAGACCACAACTGGAGGGACGTGGAGGCACAACAAGGGAGGGAAGTGGAGACACAACAAGGGAGGGAAGTGTGGTGACACAACAAGCGAGGGAAGTGGAGACACAACATAGGGAGGGAAGTGGAATAGACAAGAAGTGGAAAAACTTTTCACACCTTTGCAGAGATGATCACTCATTCTTTCACCTTTGTTATATGATCTTTTCACTCATCTTTCCACCAATATAATGATTTTTCATCTCCAAACTTTCAGCAGTGTAATGATCTATTTCTTACTGGCTCCCCAGTCTTGCATTATCTTAGCCTGGAGAGAATCGAAGGCTCCATCTACAACGCCATGGCTCAAGCAGCCCCTCGGGTCTGGACCCCAATGTGGGTGCTTGTAGTGGTAGGGCTTCGACCGTGAATTTAAACTACGACAAGCTGGTACGTGCAACCAGCTACCTGGCTGACCCTGACTGTTTGTTCCTGGCACCAACTTGGACGTGAACAGTACAGGTGACTGGCACTAGGTTACCTCCTACCAGGTGAGGCTGCTGACTCACTTTCTAGTCACCGCATACTTAGAAGTGTGTGTGTTGGGTATGTACTAACTATTGGCGTGTGTGTTGTGTGTGTGTGGTGTTGTGTGTGTGTGTGGTGTTGTGTGTGTGTGTGTGTGTGTGGTGTGTGTGTGTGTGTGGTGTGGTGTGTATGTTGGTGTGTTAGTTACCATTTTGTCTAGGCACTGTCTATTAGGACACAAGGCCTCTTGTATTTGGTCGTGAGTGTCGTGGGTGTGTGTGTGTGTGTGTGTGTTGTGTGTGTTTGTGTGTGTGTGTGTGTGTGTGTGTGTGTGCAGTGTGTGTGTGTGTGGTGTGTGTGTGAGTGAGTGTGTGAGTGAGTGTTGACTCGAGTGAGTGTGTGTGTGTGTGTGTCTGTGTGTGTGTGTGTGTGCTGTGTGTGTGTGTGTGTTGTGTGTGTGTGTGTGAGTGGTGTGTGTGTGTGTGTGTGTGTGGTGAGTGTGTGTGTGTGAGTGTGTGTATCACCTATTTGTATCCCTATTTGTGGTTGCGGCGGTCGAGTCCCAGCTCTGGCCCCGCCTCTTCACCGGTTGCTACTAGGCCTATCTCTCCGCTCCATGAGCTTTATCAAAAACCCTCGTCTTAAAACTGTGTTATGGTTCATGCCTCCACTACGTCTTTTTCTAGGCTATTCACTGCCTTTATTCAAAAACCTCTATGACTGAAAAGAAATAAAATTTTTTTACTTCCTAACTATCTCTCTGTCTCATGTGTGTCTTCAACTTCCCCATTGTGGCCTCTTGTTTACTGTGTCCCCTCCCTGGAACATCCTGTCTTTGTCCACCTTGTCTATTACCAGGCAGTATTTTATATGCGTTACTCTTGTCTCCCCTGCACCCTCCCGTCCTCAGTGTGGTCAGGCCGATATTCCCTTATTCTTTCTTCATAGTCATTATCTTAGCTCTGGAACTAACCTTGTGGCACACTTTTGTACTTTCTCTATTTCTTGACGTGCTTTTCATCAAGTTGCGGGTTCACAAACAGGTGCTGCATACTCCAGTAATGGCCCTGACATTAACGGTGTACAGAGTCTTGAATGATTCCCTTACTAAGGTATGGAATGCCTGTTCCTCAGGATGCCAAGCGCCCATATGCTGCAGCAGTGTATATGATGATGTGTGCTTCCGGAGACTGCTCGTTGTTATACTCACCCAGATCTTTCTCCGTGAGTGAGGTTTGCAGTCTTTTGGCCACTAGCCTATTAATCTTGTCTGAGGTCTTCTGTGCCCTTCCCATATCTTCATGACTTTGCATTTGGCCAGGATTAAATTCCCGAGAGAGAAGCCATTTGTCTGGACCAGGTGGTCCAGTCTGTCCAGGTCTCTTTGAGTCCTGCTCGGTCTCGTCAGATTTAATCTCCTCATTAACTCCATCATCTGCAAACAGGGCACACTTCCTTGAGGTCTAAACCTTTACGTCATGTCGTTCACCAAATATACCAAAAATAGCACTGGTCCTAGAGACCGACCCCTGTGGGACCCCGCTCGTACAGGTGGCCAACTGTGATACATCATTATGTACCATGACTCGTAAGTGTGCCTCCCTGTCCAGGTATTCTCTGATCCATTGCGTGCCCTTCCTGTTATATGCGCCTGATGCTCTAGCTTCTGCATAATCTCTTGTGAGGAACGCTGTTATGGCAAAGGCCTTATCTGACTCACGCTCACTCAACTCAGGAAGATGCAATCAAACCCACCCCTCTCTTCTTGTCTTACTTCTGTTATTTTTTCATAAAACTCCAGAAGGTTTGTGACACAGGATTTGACTTCCGTGAATCCGTGCTGGATTGGCAATCTCTATACTCTGTTCCGTTTCGAGGTGGCCTCCACCACTCTCCTCCTGATAATCTTCTCCATAAATTTTGCATCTATTACACCGATCAATGATCACAGGTCTATTAGTTTAGTGACTCTTTTCTGTTACTTTTTTAATAACTGGGACCTACATGTGCCGTCTTCCATAACCTAGGTATGTTGCCAGTTTCAGGATGTGTTGGAGATTGTGGTAATGGCACGCCAACACTATCTGCTCCCTCCCTTAAGACCCACGGGGAGATGTTGTTG
Organism: Cherax quadricarinatus; assembly: GCF_026875155.1. Taxonomy (NCBI): domain Eukaryota; kingdom Metazoa; phylum Arthropoda; class Malacostraca; order Decapoda; family Parastacidae; genus Cherax; species Cherax quadricarinatus. Next base: position 8,657,066 of record NC_069424.1, on the reverse strand, counting down.
GTCATCATTGCCTTTGAGGTATCGATGTCCCTTAGCAGTTTCTTCACATCCTCCTCCATCTGTATGTATGGTCGTCCAACAATTGTTGGTGTATACTTGGCTGGTGTCCATTCTGGTCTGTCCCCCCAGAGTCTTCCTGTCTCTACTGTAAATACTGCCTTAAATCTCGTGTTGAGATCCTCACATCTCTTGATCGTTTTTGTGAGTTCTCCACTTTCTTTCCTCTGCCTTATCACCTGGTCCTTGGAATGTTGTCTTCCTCCTAATGTGGCTATTACAGCAGTTTCGGTCAGATTGTGACTTTACATCTATGTTCGTTTTCTTTCTGTTCCGCTGGGCCTCCCTCCTTTCTGTGCACACTCGTTTCTGGCTCTTCTACTAATCTCTTGTTTTCCTGGGTACTATGCCTCCTGTACCCTTTTCCATTCTCTGTTGCACGTAGTTTTTGCCCTCCTCACCTTCGGGGTAAACCAAGGACTCGTTTTGGGTTTCCTATTATTTCCGTTTTCCCATGGAACAAAACTTTCCTCTGCCTCTTGCTCACTTTGTTGCCACATATTCCATTCATCTCGTTTACTGATTTTCCTACCTTTTTCTCTGGCCACTGAACCTCCTGAGGAAGTTTCTCATACTGTGTAGTCTCCCCATATTTATAGTTTGGACTGTCCCCTCCTGTGTGTGTGTGTTGTGTGTTTGTTTGGTCCACTGAGTGTGTGTGTGATGTGGTGTTGTGTGTGTGTGTTGTGTGTGTGTGTGTGCCTGTGTGTGTGTGGTGTGCGGGTGTGTGTGTGCGTGTGTTGTGTGTGTGTTAGTTACCATTTTGTCCTAGCACATGTCGATTAGCACACTAGGACCATGTTGTATATGGGGGAAGGAACACGTGGTGTGTGTGGTGTTGTGTGGTGAGTGTGTGTGTGTGTGTGTGTGTGTGTGTGTGTGTGTGTGTTGTGTGTGTGTGTGTGTGTGACAAGTGAGTGAGTGTGTGTGTGTGAGTGTACTAACCTATTTGTGGTTGCAGGGTGATTTCACGATCCTAGGCCCCGCCTTCGCGGATTCGCTTCTAGTCCTCTCTTCCCTGCCCCAGAGCTTCTAATCATACCTCGCCTTAGAACTATGTATGGTTCCTGCCTCACACCACATCACTTTTAGGGCTATTCATGGCATGACTACGTTATGGACTGAAGAAATACTTCCTAGCCATCCCAGTTTGATTCATTCTGAGTCTTCACTTCCAATTGTGACCTCTTGTGTCTGGGTCCCCATGTCCTGGAACATCCCGTCTTTGTCCACCTGTTATTCGCGCAGTTTATTTATGTGTCGTTATCATGTCTCCCTGACCCCTCCTGGACTTAAAGGTGTCGTAAGCCGATTTCCCTCAACCTTTCTTCTTAGGACATTCCCCGTAGCTATGGGACTAGTTACTTGTTGCCACCCTTGGCCTCTTACCTCTAATTTCTTGTCGTGCTTGACTAGGTTTGTGGATTCGTAAAATGGTTGCATTGCATACGCCAGTATGGGACTTGAAGTTGATGGTATTCAGTGTCGTTTTCGTAATCCGGAAGGAGGGACGATAAGCCGTTAAGGTTGGTGGGACAGGCGAAAGGGCTGACGCGTGGAGTGTGGGTGGAGGAAGGTTTAACACAACAGGTAAGGTTCTGACGAAAATATAAAAGGGCAAACGGAGTTGCGACTTGGTCATGCAAGCTGCGGGCGATTCAAGGTGGCAGGCCGGGTCAGGTCTTTCCGAAGGTCAGGGAAGGTGTTGTCGACCGAAGGTGACACACGGTGTCTTGGTTCGGAATAAGGATGATAAAGCGCTGGCATGCTGGGGTGTGCGAGTTCTAGCGACGGCCGCTGAAGTTGATGGGGTATCTGACTGTGAGGGAATGCTCTGGAGGAGGTAAAAGGGCAAGGTGTGAGTGTGGGCGCAGTTTCAGCGGGTGCCTAATGAGTGCATTTTTGCTACATTATCCAGTCTCGGTTTTTCCGGCAACCGTTTTTTATCAGCTTACTATATACATATTGTATGTCTGCTCGCAGAAGTTACAGCAGTTAGCAAGTTCTGTTTGTGCAGATGTAGTTAGCTTATAGGCAACAACAGCAGGAGCGCCCAGTAGCAAACGCAGTTATAGCTAGTCGAGTATGCTCGTGCAGTGCAGCAGCCTAGCAAGCTTTCAGTTCTGTTCCACGCAGTTCTGCAGTGCTTTTCGAGCGTTAGAGCAAGTTATCCTGATTTGATGTGTGATGCCCCCTGCTGCGCCTCATTCCTCCCAATCAGGAGTTAAGCTACCGCGTCGTTAGTTGGTGAGTTTTTTATTTATAAATCACCCCCAGATCCCTTTTTCCTATTGAGTCATATAGTGGTTCGCAGTGAGGTTTGCACCAGTTAAAAAGGTCTATTTGGCCCCACCATCTTCTATAACGATATTGTTGTCCTGCGTCTGCGGCGGGTCCCTGCGGTCCTTCATTGCCCCTTTCACCAACCCAAATCATTCATGGACCCACTTTGCAATTGGCCTCAAGGTGCAGGCCCCGTTTTTCGTTTTTTAGGGATATTGTTTCTTTTTTTTTTTTTTTGTTTATTTATTTTATTTCGTTTTTTTTTTAAATTCTAAGGAGCAAGGATGGCCCATGTTCAATGAGTCAGTTGTTTGAATAGCAAGTTCTCAGTCTTCGTCTGGACCAGGTGCTTGTAGACGATAGCCCTTCTGGTCAAGGCCACGGTCTCTCTCTTTTGTTATAGGGTCACTGCCTGCTGATCCTAGTTCCCGATTATTTGGATTCTTCTCATTAACTCTTCCAACATCATCTGCAAACAAGGACACTTCTGAGTCTAATCCCTTCCGATTATTTTTTCATGTTCGTTTTTATTCACGCTTTTTATACCAAGAATATCCACAGGTCCCCCTTTGGCACTGACCCCTGTGGAACACCGCTCTTGTCACAGGCGCCCAACTCTTGAGAACCTCGTCGCCCGTTTACCATATTGGACTCGTTTGTTTGACTCCCTGTTCAAGATATTTCTCTGATCCATTTGCCCACTGTAAAGTGCCTCTTTCCATGAGTTTGTGTGCACGGTGGTCCTCCTCTAGCTTTTGCAGTTGCAGTAACTCTTTGTTGAGGATACTGTTTTGTCGGAAGGCCCACCCCTCCCCCTTTCCTTTCTTGCAGTCCAAAATACCAGTTCCCGGTCCAACACTCTCCTCTCTCTACTTTCTTACTTTTGTTCACCTTTTGTCATAATACTCTAGTAGGTTTGTGACACAGGTTTTCTTCCCTGAAACCAGTTGTGCTGGTTGTCAAATTATATCATTGTTTCTTTCCTGGTGTGTTGTGTGTGTGTGGTTGTCGTGTGTGTGTTTAGTGATGTGTGTGATGTGAGTTTTGCTGTGTGTGCTGTCTTCTGTCGTGGTGTGTGTCGTTGTGTGTGTGTGTGTGTAGTGTGTGTTTCGTGTGTGTGATGTGTTGTGCTGTGAATGTGAGTGAGTGAGTCGTGTGTTGTATGTGAGGTTCCTATTACTGGTTGGGTTGTCTGTGTCAAACCTATGGTTAGGGTTCAATTCCTCCCTTCTGTTTATGTATTGTCTGGTTGTTGTACTGTGATCACTTGTACGTGACCCGTTGAGTGCCACGCTGTGTGTGTATTGTTTTTATGTACTCACCTAATTTGTGGTTTTCTTTTTGCCAGGGGGCTGGGTTCCTCCAGGATTCGAGGACATGCAAGTCACAGCCTAATGGCCCCCCCCCCAGCCCCGCCCTATTCACATCTCGAACGTTAACACTGGTTCCTCTTCCTGCTCCATGAGTTTATCATACTCGCCTTTAAAACTATGTGGGTTCCGCTTCACATACGTCACTTTCATAGGCTATTCCACGGCACTCTCTCCCTGACTACTCTATGACTGAAGAAAGGAAAGAAAAGGAAATACTTCCTAATCCCCTTTGATTCATCTGAGTCTTAACTTCGTGTGAACCTGTCAGTACTCTATAATTTGTTCATGATTGTAGCCAAAGTTATAAACGTATAGTAACCATTCTACAGAGTTCAAACCTTTGTAACTTGTGAGCGCTCATTACCTTAGTACCTAGTTTTCAGCTATCAAATTTGGGGGCCCAAGTCCCTGGACCCATTACGTCCTCTGTAATCTGTAAATACCTTTGTAACTTGTCATGATTGTGGACCAGACTTTACCTGGAGTTTCAGTAGCCTTTGTAAATTGTTGAGTTCATTACCTTTGTAAATTTGTGAGTTCATTACCTTTGTAAATTGTGGTTCATTACCTCTGTACTTGTACTACGCTATCAAAACTTTGGAGTCCGTCCCTGGACCAATATTATGTACCTCTGTAATCTTTGACTACCGCCACACAGGATGGTGTATGGGGTGCTATTAAACATATTAAACTAAACTAACATACCTTTGATTCATCTGATGTCTATCAACTTCAATTGTGACCTCTTCTTGGTCTGTGTTCCTTCTCTGGACCTAATCCCATCTTTGTCCACCTTGTCTATTCGCTGCAGTATTTTCTTATGTCGTTATCATGTCTCCCCTGACCCTCCTGTCTCAGTGTCGTCAGGCCGATTTCCCCTCAAGCCTTTCTTCGTAGGACAATCCCGTAGCTTGGGGACTAGTCTTGTTGTAAACCTTTGCACTTTGCTTAATTTCTTGACGGTGCTTGGACTAGGTGTGGATTCTAAACTGGTGTGCATACTCCAGTATGTGCCCTGAAAGTAAATGGTATACAGTCTTAACGATCCTTACTGAGGTATCGGAAACGCTATCCGTTGGTTTAGGTTTGCCCAGGCGCCCGTATAGCCTGCAGGCAGTTATCTGATTGATGTGCGCCCGCAGGGATATGTCGGTGTTATGCTCACACCCCAGATCGTTTTCTTGAGTGAGGTTGGCAGTCTTTTGGCCAATACTAAATATATTGTGTCCTCTGGTCTTCTTTGCCCTTCCCGATCTTCATGATTTGCATTTGGCAGGGTTAAAATTCAAGGGAGCCAGTTGCTGGGACCAGGGCTTGTAGCTGGTCCAGGTCTCTTTGTAGTCCTGCCTGATCTCATCCGATTTTGATTCTTCTCATTAACCTTGCATCATCTGCAAAACAAGGACACTTCTGAGCTCTATCTTCTTGCGTTATGTCGTTCACATATACCAAAGAACAGACTGGTCTTGGACTGACCCTGTGGTACCCTTTGTCACAGGCGCCCACTCTGGACACCTCGTCGCGTACCATACTCGTTGTTGCCTCCCTGTCAGGTATTATATGATCCATGCAGTGCTTGCTGTTATGTGTGCATGATCCTCTAGGCTTTTGCAGTAACCTCTTGTGAGGAACTATGTCGAAGGCCTTCTTGCAGTCCAAATATATGCAGTCGATCCACCCCTCTCTCTTCTAGGTCTTACTTCTTCACCCTTGTAATAAAACTCTAGTAGGTCTTTGTGAAACTGGATTTACCTTCCCTGAAACCGTGCTGGGTTGTCATTTATACACTTGTTTCTTTCCAGGTGCCCACCACTCTCCTCCTGCATGATCTTCTCCATTACCTTGCATACTCTAATACGTTTAGTGATACAGGTCTGTAGTTTAGTGCCTCATGTTATGTCTCCCTTTTTAAAAATTGGGACTACATTTCCATTTTCCATACTCAGGAGTGCCCAGTTTCAAATGATGTGTGAAGGATCTGTCGTTAATGCTCACTCAATAAACTCTGCTCCCTCTTTAAGGACCCATGAGAGTGATGTTGTCTGGTCCACCGCCTTTGAGGTGTCAAGTTCGCCCATAGGCTTCTTCACTCCTCCTTTGGAGTTATATGTACCTCATCAGCACGTGCTGGTGTGCCCCCCTGTATTGATTTCATGAGTCCTACTGCTTTACACTGTAAATAACTGTTCTTTAAATCTTGTGTTGAGTCCTGACATACCTCTTGGTCGTTTCTTGTGAATTCCCCATCACCCTTCCTCAGTCTGATTACCTTGTCCTTGACTGTTGTTTTCTACTGATGTGGCTGGTACAAACAGCTTCGGGGGTCAGTTCTTTACTTTGATGCTATGTCTATTTTTAATAGTGTCTCTGAGCCTCCCTCTTATTTGTGCTAGTCTCGATTCTGGCTCTTCGGGGATTTCTTTATTTCCTGGTTCTCTCCTTGATCTTCTGTACCTTTTCCCATTCTTAGTACACCTAGTTTTTGCCTCCCTCTACACCTTTGGGTGAACAAGGACTCGTTCTGTTCTTCCATTATTTCTGTTTCCCTTGGGACAACCTCTCCTCTGCCCTCCTGAATTTTGTTGCTACCATGTCCATCATTTCTTGTACTGGTTTTCCTGCAGTTCCCTTCTCCATGAATGTCTGAAGGAAGTTCCTCTGCCTGAGTAGTTTCCCCTTTTGTAGTTTGTTTTTTCCCGCCTATTCCTGCTACTTCTCTCCACTTGGGAGCTAAATATGTAGTCGAGGCACAGAACACATGGATCACTAGCCCCAGGGCTCCTTTCATACATATACCTCGATGTCCGAATACCATGGTGAATACAAAGGTCCAAGCCTTGCTGGTTCATCTCTCTCTACTCTCTGGTAGTGTCTCTAACAGTAGATGCTTGAAAGGGCTTTCCAGTACACATCCATCATCTTGGCTTCCATGTTTCGGGACCTCCATGGGGCTCCTAGGTTTTCCCAGTCAATCTCCTTGTGATTGAAATTCAACCATAACTTAGTACTTTGCTCCCCCCATGTTGTGCTCTCTGGCCACTCGGCTAGTAGTGTGTCGATAATTGCTTCTGTTGCTCTCATCATATTCTTCTCTTGGCCTCCTCGCAGTTCTGTGGTGGGTTGTTACATAGTGCAATTAAACACCTTATGTCCATCAGACTGGATTGTTCCTCAACTAAAGTAGTCCATTTCGCCCTGCCATCCTTTCCTTCCATTTTCTCAAAATCCACTGGTGGTTTAGTGTTATGAGCAGTGCAACTCTCCTCCCCACTCTCTCCCTCTGTCTTTTGAGGATTTGCGTTATCTGGATGGACAGATTGAATTCTGCTTATTATTCTGGTGAGTTTTGTTTATGTGAGTGCTATTATGTCTGGGGATGTCTCTTTGATTCTTTCGTGCCACTCCTCATACTTGTTTGTTATTCCATCTGCATTTGTATACCACACCTTCAACTTCTTTTCTAAGACTGTGGTCTGGGAGGTATATTGGGTTGGGGAAGTGGAGACCTGGTAAGGATCTATGGGTTGTTGCTGTGGGGGTGGAGTTTTTTTAATGTAGTGGGGGGGGCATTGGATGTGGCATGGGGGGTTTGATTTAGAGTGTTTGGTTGCACTGGGTTTGACCTGGTTGGGAGGCTTCTAATAGGAAGTTGTGAGGGAGGTTGTATTTGATGTTCTTCCTGTCTGGGATCTCCTGTCTGTCTTCTTCCATCCCCTCTCTTTCCTCCTTTCGCCCTTGTACCATCCTCTCATTTCTCCCTTTCCTTCTTGTGTTCTGTCGCGGTCAAGATACACCTTCCTGTAATGCCGGCATGTCCCTTATCGTGCTTTCTCCTGCAGGATCCTGGTCCGAGTCGCTTCGCCTTAAAGGGTCACTTTCACTGGCTGGGTTCTTTTTTTACAAACCCCCCTATTCTCCGAAAATTTTCCAGCTGGGGCATGTCGTCTTCTCCTATAGCTTTCATGATGCTTTCAATTGCTTTTTTTTTTTTCCCTTTTTTTCTTGCTTCATAGTTTTCCCCTTCAACTTCCTGGAGCCCATACACAAAGACTGACCTCACCCTTTCATTCTCCCACTGCGTATCCCTGTGTATCCCTCATTTAATTGGTTTCCTGCACTGCAGCTTTCCTTTCTTTCAGTTTTTACTGGCTAATGTACTTGGGCTCAGTGGCCTGTCATTTCCCTTCTCGGCTTTCCTTGCTCTGTTGTTGTCTGTTAGGGGCCCCCACATAAAGCTTAGCTCTTTTATTTACTACAGTCTCCTCTGATAGAGCTTCCCCATGCAGTTGTGCCCCTTCTTTCCCTACAGTCCCCTTATTTGTGGCTGAGGGAGCTATCTCTGTTGTTCAATCCCAAAATGTTCTTTAGTTCTTTAGGCTTTTCCCGATTTTTCAGTTCCTCTTCTAAACTCTGTATCCTAGCTTCTGCTGCTTTGACATGCACCTCCCACTTCCTGCTTTCCATATCTATCTTCTCTTCCATTCTCATGCTAAGTTCTTCTAGTTTCTTTTCCCATTCATGATCTCTTTTTATGAGCTCTGCTGCCCAATCTTCCTTTGCAGCTTCCTCCTCCTGTCCCTTGGTTTTTCTTGTTGCTCTCTGACAACCCATTTTTGTTTTAAACCTGATTGCCTCAGAGTGGGAAATCTATTTGTTCTGTATGTTAGGTTAGTAGTGTGTATGTCAGAGTGTGGGGGGGAAATAGTGGAGGAACTGTGGCTATGTGGGAGAGGAGTGGGGAGGGGTGGGGAGGGGGAGGGTGAACGGGGGAGGGGAGGGATCAGGGGAAGAAGTGAGATGTCGTGGTGATGGGGGGGGGGTGTATGTGTGAGTCCGGATATGTGTGTGTGTAATTTTGTGTGGAATTATGTGTGGGTTTATTATGTACGAAAGGTAGGTGGCTTGTGCGTTGTAATGTAGTCTCAGTGGTCCTTTGCTGCCCACAACTTCTTGTGACCTGACCCCCAACCTCCTGGGGCTTGACCGGCACATACTTACAGTGTGTGTGTGTGTTGTGTGTGTTTGTGTGTGGGGTGTGTGTGTGGTTTTGTGTGTGGTGTGTGTGAGAGAGTGTGTGTGTGTAGTGTGTGTATGTGTGTGTATGTGTGTATGTGGAATGTGTATGTGTGTGTGTGTGTGTAATGTGTATATATGTGTGTGTGTACTCACCTAATTGTACTCACCTAATTGTGGTTGCAGGGGTCGAGACTCAGCTCCTGGCCCCGCCTCTTCACTGATCGCTACTGGATCCTCTCTCTCTCTGCTTCCTGAGCTTTGTCATACCTCTTCTTAAAACTATGTATGGTTCCTGCCTCCACTACTTCATTTGCTAGGCTATTCCACTTGCTGACAACTCTATGACTGAAGAAATACTTCCTAACGTCCCTGTGTGTACTGTGTGTGTGTGTATGTGTGTGTATGTGTGTGTGTGTATGTGTGTGTGTATGTGTGTGTATGGGGGAGGTATGCGGGGAGATACTGTTAATACATACCAATAATTCTGGGTTAAAAAAAACGATAATTGCTACTAGGGTCTAAAGCTTCAATAAGTGTCTGCCCTTTTGTGTGTGGGGTGTTAGGGAGGGATGGTTAAGGGGGTTGATCTGTTATACCTCTCTGTTTTGTCTTTCCTAGAAACGCTACACTCTTCGCTTATTGTCCTTTCTGGATTTAAGTATCAATTATTGCTGTTATTATCCTATTCCTTGTTCACGTTTTAGAGAGGACTTCCTACTTCCTAAGTGTTCTTACTACTAATAACTACTATAATAGCTTGCAGGAGTGAGTGACCCAGTAAACTAACAGCGATGCAAGGCCAAGCCAAGCCAAGCCTGCGACATGCAAACCACAATATAGTGATACTTGCACTGGCAACGGTCGTGCCAAGTTGCCAAAGTTGATGACGTAGTCGTCGTACTAAACCTAAATCCCTATTTTGGAGATCCTTCATCCGTGATGATTATAACCACATGTGCTCATACATCCCTCGTTCACATTATATACACTTCACTTTATAAGTATAATGGCACACAACTTGTCGTGACGTCACTGCTTCAGGCCTACCGCTGCCTAGTAGACCAAAACGTTTGGATAATTTTGGATAATGGATAATTTCAGGCTTTCTCACGACTTTTTCTAACTAATAACTTTAGTTATCACTCGTATTATTGCTCACTGACGATGTCACTTCCACTGATTACTGTTAGCAGTCACTGCACCCTTAAAAACACTAGGATTCTCGGAGCCTTGTGTGCCCACGTCTGCACCCACGGACCCACGTGGTATGTTTCCCAAGTGATAAGTTGAGATGATCTACGATATATCTTCCAGAGGTTCAAGATGATCTTGCATTTCCAAGTCGTATTATCTTCATTCCAAGGTCGTACTGTATCACCTTCTTCCCAATGTGGGGGTTGGTGTGGTTGTGGTTGTGGTGATGTGTGATGTTGTGTGGTGGTTGGGTGGTGTGTGTTTGGGTGTCTCACCTTTTTACTCACCTATTTGGGTTGCGGGGTCGAGTCTTAGCTCCGGGCCCCCCGCCTCTTCACCTTTTTGCCTGGGGCCCTCTCTCTCCCCTTCCATAGCTTTATCAAACCTCGTCTTAAAACTGTGTAGGTTCCTCCTCCCTATCATTTTCTAGGGTTTTTTTCCCCTGCCTTACAACTCTATACTGAAAAATACTCCCAAATCCTCTACTCATTTGTGTCTTTAACTTCCCAATTTTGGGGCCCCTTTTCTGTTCCCCTCCCCGGGAACACCTGTCTTTGTCCACCCTTTTCTATTCCACGCATTTTTTATATGTCGTTATCATGTCTCCCCTGACCCTCCTGTCCCCCAGTGTCGTCAGGGGCCCATTTCCCTTTTCTTTCTTTTATAGGCATTCCCCTTACCTGGAACTAACCTGTCCAAACCTTGTACTTTTTTCATAGTTTCTTGACGTGCTTAAAAAAGTGCGGGGTTTCCCAAAAAGGTGCTGCATACTCCAGTTGGGCCTGACATACACGGGGTAAGTTTCTTGAATGATTCCTACTAAGTACGGAATGCGTTTCCAAAGGGTTTGCCAGGCGCCCATATGTGCCAGTTTTTCTGATTGAGGGCTTCCGGGACATGCTCGGGGTTATAAATCACCCCAAATCTTTTCCTTGATGAGGTTTGCAGCTTTGGCCACCTACCTATACCTTTTCTTGGCTTCTTTCCCCTTTCCCCACTTTATGACTTTGCATTTGGCAGGAATTTTAAATTTGGAAGCCCTTTGCTGGACCAGGTGTCCAGTCTGTCCATCTCTTTTAAGTCCTGCCGGCCTCATCAATTTAATTCCCTCATTAACTTCACATCACTCAAACAGGGACACTCTGAGTCAACCCTTTCCCTCATGTCGTTCACATATACCAAAAAAAGCACTGGTCCTAGGACCCACCCCTTGGGACCGCCGGCTCGTCACAGGTGGCCCACTGTGATACATCAATACGTACCATGACTCGTTGTTGTCCTCCCGCCTGATCAGTAATTCTCTGATCCATTGCAGTGTTGCAGTGGGCCCTTTCCTGTATAATGCGCCTGATGCACTAGAGCTTCGCACATAATCTCTTGTGATGAAACTTGTGTCAAGGCCTTCTTGGCAAGTCGCAAGAAGAGGGCAATCAACCCCACCCCTCTCTCTCTTGTCTTACCTTCTGTTATTTTATCATAAAACTTCAAAAGGATTGTGACAACTAGGATTTGCCTTCCGTGAATCCGTGCTGGTTGGCATTTATAGCTCCTGTTCCTTCCAGGGCCTCCGACCACTCTCCTCCTGATAAACTCTCTCCATAATTTTGCGTAACATACACGTCAAGGACACCAGGTCTTTAGTTAGAGCCTCTTTTTCTGTCTTCCTTTTTTAAAAATGGGAACTACATTTGCTCGTCTTCCATACCTCAGGTATTGCCCATTTTCCAGGGATGTGTTTGAAGATTTGTGGAATTGCACGCACAACATATCTGCTCCCTCTCTAAGGACCCACGGGGAGATGTTGTCCGGGTCGCCAGTTGCCTTTGGAGGTATCGCTGTTCCCTTAGCAGTTTCTTCACCATCGGCTCCCTCAACAGTATTATGATCGTCCAACACTTGTTGGTGTATTCCTTGCTGTTGTTCCCCATCCTGGTCTGTTCCCCCAGAATCCTTCTGTCCTACTGTAAATACTTCCTTAAATCTCGTGTTGAGCTCCTCGCAACCTCTTGATCGTTGTTCTTGGTGAGATCCCACCTTCTTTCCTCAGCGCTTATACCTGGTCCTGAATGTTGTCTTCCTCCTAATGGGCTATACAGAAGTTTCGGGTCAGATTTGACTTTCGATGCTATGTCGTTTCATACTGTCGAGCTGGGCCTCCCTCCTTATCTGTGGCATTACTCGTTTCTAGGCTCTTCTACTATCTCCTTGTTGTTCCTGGGTCGCCTATGCCTACTGTACCTTTTTCCCATTCACTGTTTCTTTCAAGATGCCTTCATCATTTTTTTTTTTTATTCTCCATTCCATTTTAATTCTTCAAGTTGGGCCCCCTTGGCTTCCCTGGAGCCCGTACACAAAAACTGACCTCGCCCTTTCCTCCTCCCACTGAGTCTCCATCTGCATCCTCTGAGGCATTTTATTTCTTTCATTGACATGTTCTTGCCTTCAGTCCCTGTCATATCTGAAACTTCTATTCTCAGTGAACTGTCTTTCCTGACCAGCTGTCCCTTGCTACTGCAAGGGTGTGTGTGTTTGTGTGTGTGTGTGAGTGAGTGAGTGTGTGTGTGTGTGTGTGTGTACTCACCTATTTGTACTCACCTATTTGTGGTTGCAGGGTCGAGTCATAGCTCCTGGCCCCGCCTCTTCGCTGATTGCTACTAGGTCCTCTCTCTCCCTGCCCCATGAGCTCTATCATACCTCGCCTTAAAACTATGTATGGTTCCTGCCTCCACCACATCACTTTCTAGGCTATTCCATGGCCTGACTACTCTATGACTGAAGAAATACTTCCTAACATCCCTTTGATTCATCTGAGTCTTCAACTTCCAATTGTGACCTCTTGTGTCTGTGTCCCATCTCTGGAACATCCCGTCTTTGTCCACCTCGTCTATTCCGCGCAGTATTTTATATGTCGTTATCATGTCTCCCTGACCCTCCTGGCCTCCAGTGTCGTCAGGCCGATTTCCCTCAACCTTTCTTCATAGGACAATCCCCGTAGCTCTGGGACTAGTCTTGTTGCAAACCTTTGCACTTTCTCTAATTTCTTGACGTGCTTGACTAGGTGTGGATTCCAAACTGGTGCTGCATACTCCAGTATGGGCCTGACGTAGATGGTGTACAGAGTCTTAAAACGAATCCTTACTGAGGTATCGGAACGCTATCCGTAGGTTTGCCAGGCGCCCGTATGCTGCAGCAGTTATCTGACTGATGTGCGCCTCAGGAGATATGCTCGGTGTTATACTCACCCCCAGATCTTTTTCCTTGAGTGAGGTTTGCAGTCTTTGGCCATCTAAACTATAATTGTGTCTGCGGTCTTCTTTGCCCTTCCCCAATCTTCATGACTTTGCATTTGGCAGGGTTAAATTCAAGGAGCCAGTTGCTGGACCAGGCTTGTAGCCTGTCCAGATCTCTTTGTAGTCCTGCCTGATCCTCGTCCGATTCGATTCTTCTCATTAACTTCACATCGTCTGCAAACAAGGACACTTCTGAGTCTATCCCTTCCGTTATGTCGTTCACGTATACCAAGAATAGCACAGGTCCTAGGACTGACCCCTGTGGAACCCCGCTTGTCACAGGCGCCCACTCTGACACCTCGTCGCGTACCATGACTCGTTGTTGCCTCCCTGTCAGATATTCTCTGATCCTTTCCTGTTATGTGTGCCTGATCCTCTAGCTTTTGCAGTAACCTCTTGTGAGGAACTGTGTCGAAAGCCTTCTTGCAGTCCAAAAATACGCAGTTGATCCACCCCTCTCTCTCTTGTCTTACTTCTGTCACCTTGTCATAAAACTCTAGTAGGTTTGTGACACAGGATTTTCCTTCCCTGAAACCGTGCTGGTTGTCAATTATACACTTGTTTCTTTCCAGGTGCCCCACCACTCTCCTCCTCATGATCTTCTCCATGACCTTGCATACTATACACGTTAGTGATACAGGTCTGTAGTTTAGTGCCTCATGTCTGTCTCCCTTTTTAAAAATTGGGACTACATTTGCCATTTTCCATACCTCAGGGAGTTGCCCAGTTTCAAATGATGTGTTGAAGATCTTTGTTAATGGCTCACACAATATCTCTGCTCCCTCTTTAAGGACCCATGGAGAGATGTTGTCTGGTCCCACCGCCTTTGAGGTGTCAAGTTCGCATAGCAGCTTCTTCACCTCCTCCTTGGTTATATGTACCTCATCCAGCACTTGCTGGTGTGCCCCCTGTTCTGATTTCTTGGAGTCCTACTGGTTTCCACTGTAAATACCTCTTTAAATCTTGTGTTGAGCTCCTGACATACCTCTCGGTCGTTTCTTGTGTGTGTGTGTGTGTGTGAGTGAGTGAGTGAGTGTGTGTGTGTGTGTGTGTGTGTGTGTGTGTGTGTGTGTGTGTGTGTGTGTGTGAGTGTGTGTGTGTGTGTGTGTGTGTACTCACCTAGTTGTACTCACCTAGTTGAGGTTGCGGGGGTCGAGTCCGAGCTCCTGGCCCCGCCTCTTCACTGATCGCTACTAGGTCACTCTCCCCGAGCCGTGAGCTTTATCATACCTCTGCTTAAAGCTATGTATGGATCCTGCCTCCACTACATCGCTTCCCAAACTATTCCACTTACTGACTACTCTGTGGCTGAAGAAATACTTCCTAACATCCCTGTGATTCATCTGTCTCTTTAGCTTCCAACTGTGTCCCCTTGTTACTGTGTCCAAACTCTGGAACATCCTGTCTTTGTCCACCTTGTCAATTCCCCTCAGTATTTTGTATGTCGTTATCATGTCCCCCTATCTCTCCTGTCCTCCAGTGTCGTCAGGTTGATTTCCCTTAACCTCTCCTCGTAGGACATACCTCTTAGCTCTGGGACTAGTCTTGTTGCAAACCTTTGCACTTTCTCTGTGTGTGTGTGTGTGTGTGTGTGTGTGTGTGTGTGTGTGTGTGTGTGTGTGTGTGTGTGTGTGTGTGTGTGTGTGTGTGTGTGTTTGTGTAATCACCTAATTGTGGTTGCAAGGGTCGATTCATAACTCCTGGCCCCGCCTCTTCACTGGTCGCTACTAGGTCCACTCTCTTCTTGCTCCATGAGCTTTATCATATCTGTTCTTCAAGCTATGTATGGAACCTGCCTCCACTGCATCACTCTCCAGATTGTTCCACTTCCTGACAACTCTATGGTTGAAGAAATACATTCTAACATCCCTGTGACTCATCTGAGCTTTCAACTTCCACTCTTTTCCTGATAATCTTCTCCATAACTTTACATGCAATACATGTCAGCAAAACTGGTCTGTAATTTAATGTAGCCTGTCTTCTTTCATAACAATCGGGACTACATTTGCTGTCTTCCACACCTCAGGCAACTGCCCTGTTTTGATAGATTTGTTGAAAATTGTTGTTAGTGGCACACACAATGTGTCTGCTCCCTCTCTCAGGACCCAAGGAGGTATTTAGTTCCCCTAGCAGTTTCTTCACCTCATCCTCGGTTGTGTGCAGTGTGTCCAGCACTTTCTGGTGCCTACCATCTCGGTTTTCTGGAATCCTCTCTGTCTCCACTGTGAATACCTCCCTCAATCTTGAGCTGAGCTCTTCACATTCTTCCTGATCGTTCACTGCGAGCCTCCTTCTTTCCTTCCTCAACCTGGTTACCTGAATCTTGACTGTTGTTTTCCTCCTTATTTGGCTGTATAATAACTTTGGGTCAGATTTGGCTTTTGATGCTATGTCATTCTTGAACTGATGCTGAGCTTCTCTCCTTATCCATGCATATTCATTTCTGGCTCTTTGACTCAACTTCCTGTTTTCCTGGGTCCTTTGCCTTCTATATTTTTTCCATACACTAGCACACTTGGCTTTGGCCTCTCCTCACCTTTTGGTAAACCATGGGCTCACTCTGGTCTTCCTGTTGCTTCTGTTGCCCTTTGGTACGAACTTCTCTACTGCCTCCCTGCATTTTGTGGCCACTTGTTCCAACATTTCATTTACTGTCTTTCCCTCTAGCTCGCTTACTTACTGCACTTCATGAAGGAATTGTCTCATACTTATGTAATCCAATTTTTGTAAGTTTGGCTTCTCCCATCCTCCTCGTGCTGCTTCACTCTCTATTGTTAACTCTACTATGTATTCGAAACTCAAGACCACGTGGTCACTAGCGCCTAGGGACCTTTCGTGTGTGATATCTTCTAAATCTGAACTACTCAAGATGAATACGATGTCCAGCCTTGCTAGTTCATCATCTCTCTCTCTCTGGTTGTGTCCTTAACTTGATAGATGAAGTTTTCTAGTACTACCTCCAGCATCTTGGCTCTCCATGTCTCTGGTCCCCCATGTGGCTCCAGATTCTCCCAATCAGTTTCCTTATGGTTGAAATCTCCCATGATAAGTAATTTTGCCCTGCTCATGTTGGCCCTTCTGACAATGTCAGCTAGTGTGTCCATCATCATTCTGTTACTCTCATCACATTCCTGTCTTGGCCTCCTCTGGTTTAGTGGTGGGTTGTACATTACTGCTACCATCACTTTGGTGTGTATGTACTCATCTATTTGTACTCACCTATTTGTGGTTGCAGGGGTCGAGTCATAGCTCCTGGCCCCGTCTCTTCACTGATTGTTACTAGGTCCTCTCTCTCCCTGCTCCATGAGCTTTATCAAACCTCGTCTTAAAAGTATGTATGGTTCCCGCCCCCACTATGTCACTTTCTAGGCTATTCCACTCCCTGACAACTCTGTGACTGAAGAAATACTTCCTAACATCCCTTTGACTCATCAGAGTCTTCAACTTCCAGTTGTGACCCCTTGTTTTTGTGTCCCATCTCTGGAACATCCTGTCATTTTCCACCTTGTCAATTCCTCGCAGTATTTTATATATCATTATCGTGTCTTACCTGACCCTCCTGTCCTCCAATGTCGTCAGGCCGATTTCCCTTAACTTTTCTTCGTAGGACAATCCCCTTAGTTCTAGGACTAGTCTTGTTGCAAACCTTTGCACTTTCTTTAATTTCTTGATGTGCTTGACCAGGTGTGGACTCCAAACTGGTGCTGCATATGGGCCTGACGTATATGGTGTACAGAGTCTTGAACGATTCCTTACTGAGGTATAGGAACGCTATTCTTAGGTCTGCCAGACGCCCGTACGTTGCAGCAGTTATCTGATTGATGTGCGCTTCAGGAGATGTACTCGGTATTATACTCACCACAAGATTTTTTTCCTTGAATGAGGTTTGCAGTCTTTGGCCACCTAGACTATACTCTGCCCGCGGTCTTCTTTTCTCTTCCCCGACCTTCATTACTTTGCATTTGGTGGGGTTAAATTCAAGGATCCACTTGCTGGACCAGGCTTGTAGCCTGTCCAGGTCTCTTTCTAGTCCTGCCTGATCCTCAACCGATTTAATTCTCCTCATTAACTTCACATCATCTGCAAACAGGGACCTTTCTGTGTCTATCCCCTCCGTTATGTCATTCACATATACCAAAAACAGCACAGGTCCTAGGACTGACCCCTGTGGAACACCGCTCGTCATAGGTGCCCACTCTGACACCTCATCACGTACAATGACTCATTGTTGCCTTCCTGTCAGATATTCTCTGGTCCATTGCCGTGTCTTTCCTGTTACGCATGCCTGATCCTTTGTTTTTGCAGTAACCTCTTGTAAGGAACTGTGTCGAAGGCCTACTTGCAGTCCAAGAAAATGCAGTTTATCCACCCGTCTCTCTCGTGTTTTACTTCTGTTACCTTGTCATAAAACTCCAGAAGGTTTATGACACAGGATTTTCCTTCCCTGAAACCGTGCTGGTTGGCGTTTATAAGCTTGTGTCTTTGTAGGTGCTCCACCACTCTCCTGATGATCTCCATGACTTTGCACACTACACACATCAGTGACACAGGTCTGTAGTTTAATGCCTCTTGTCTGTCTTCTTTCTTAAAAATTGGGACTACATTTGCCATCTTCCATATCTCAGGTGCCCAGTTTCAATGGATGTGTTGAAGATTTTTGTTAGTGGCACACACAGCATGTCTGCTTCCTCTCTAAGGACCCATGGAAGATATTGTTGGTTTCCACCCCTTTGAGGTAACAATTTTTCCCTAGCATTTCTTCACCTTTTTCCTCAATTGTGTGTATTTTATAGTCCCTTTCTGATTTTTTTTAAATCCTTCCTGTCTCCATTGTAAATATTTCTTTAAATCATGTCCGAGCTTTCTCACATTACCTCTTTGTTTGTTTCTGTGAACTCCACACTTTTTTCTCCAGCCCTGATTATCTGGGTCCTTGCTGTTGTTTTCCCCCCTGATGTGCCCCATACAACACTTTGGGTCAGACTTGACTTTCGATGCTATGTCATTTTTTTTCCCTATTGTCGCTGAGTCTCCCTTCTTATCTGTGCATATTCGTTTCTGGCTCTTCGGTTAAGCTTTTTATTTTCCTGGGTCCTTTGTCTTCTGTATCTTTTCATTCTCTAGTACACTTAGTTTTTGCCCTTTCCCACACTTATGGGGAGCCAATATTCGTTCTGGTCTTCCCATTATTTCTGTTTCCCTTGGGAACAAACCTCTTCCTCTGCCCCCCTTGCATTTTGCTTTTTACATAGTGTGTTTTGTGTGTGTGTGTGTGTGTGTGTTGTGTGTGTGTGTGTGTGTGTGTGTGTGTGTGTTGGGGTGTGTGTGTGTGTGTTAGTTACCATTTTGTCCTAGGCACATGTCGATTAGACACTAGGCCTGTTGTATATACGTGCATGTGTGTGTGTGTGTGTGTGTGTGTGTGTGTTTTGTGTGTCTGTCTGTGTGTCTGTGTGTGTGTTTGTGTGTGTGTGTCTGTACTCACCTAGTTGTACTCACCTAGTTGAGGTTGCAGGGGTCGAGTCCGAGCTCCTGGCCCCGCCTCTTCACTGATCGCTACTAGGTCACTCTCCGTGAACCGTGAGCTTTATCATACCTCTGCTTAAAGCTATGTATGGATCCTGCCTCCACTACATCGCTTCCCAAACTATTCCACTTCCTGACTACTCTGTGGTGAAGAAAAACTTCTAACATCCCTGTGATTCATCTGTGTCTTCAAATTCCAACTGTGTCCCCTTGTTACTGTGTCCAATCTCTGGAACTCCTGTTTTGTCCACCTTGTCAATTCCTTCGATTTTGTATGTCCATCATGTCCCCCCATCTTCCCTTTTCCCCCAGTGTCGTCAGGGGTTTATTTCCCCTTTAAACCCTTTTCCCCCAAGGACATACCCTTAGCCTGGAAGCTTTTTTGCAAAACCTTTCACTTTTTCTGTTTCTTTCATGCTTGGGTAGGTGTGGGTTTTCCAAAATTTGGGGCCCCTACTCCCTATGGGCCCAAAGTACCGGTGTCAGGGTCCCCGAACGTTCCCTTTTTAGAGTCGGAATGCTGTTCTGGGTTTGCAGGCAAACCTATGCTGCAGCCGTTTTTGGGTTTATGTCGCCCAGGAATGTGCCTGGTGTTTTTACTCACCCCCGATCTTTTTCCCTTTAGTGAGGTTGAGTCTCTGGCCCCCCTAACGTACTCCGTCTGCGGGCTTCTTTGCCCTCCCCCCAAACTTTTATGAATTTGCATTGGGGGGATTTAACCCCAGGAGCCAATTGCGGGGCCAGGTTTGCAGCCTGTCCAGATCCCATTGTAGTTCTGCCTGGTCTTCGATCGAGTGAATGTGTGTGTGTGTGAGTGTGTGTGTGTGTGTGTGTGTGTGTGTGGTGTGTGTGTGTGTGTGTGTGTGTGTTAATTACCATTTTGTAAAAGGCACATGTCGATTAGACACTAGGCCTGTTGTATATGCGTACGTGCATACGCATATACAAGTGTATGTGTGTGTGTGTGTGTGTGTGTGTGTGTGTGTGTGTGTGTGTGTGTGTGTGTGTGTGTGTGTGTGTGTGTGTGTGCGCGTGTGCGCGTGTCTCTCTCCTGCCGAATAGGTAAAACTGGTCAATTAGCAAGAACT
The DNA here is from genome assembly GCF_026875155.1 of Cherax quadricarinatus. NCBI lineage: Eukaryota > Metazoa > Arthropoda > Malacostraca > Decapoda > Parastacidae > Cherax > Cherax quadricarinatus. The sequence continues at coordinate 8,637,239 of NC_069424.1, read as the reverse complement.
CATTTAAAATTACGACCATTCTAAAATTTTCACTTATACGTTTAAAGATATATTTTTTCATTTATGTTAATGTAAAAATTAATAATTTTGTACCAAAAGAACCTCAGAAAACTTACCTAACCTTATTATAACAAGCGCAATTTAATTTAGCCTACACCAACTAAATATATTTTAGTTAAGTTTACAATAATTTAATAATAAACAAAATGAAATATGACTCACGAAATCGTAATGACACGATTGCAAACAAACCATACCACGGGCGGGATTTGAACGTGTGTGTGTGTGTGTGGTGTGTGTGTGTGTGTGTGTGTGTGTGTGTGTGTGTGTGTGTGTGTGTGTGTGTGTGTGTGTGTCTGTGTGTGTGTGTGTCTGTGTCTGTGTGTGTGTGTCTGTGTGTGTATGTGTCTGTGTCTGTGTGTATGTCTCTGGTCCCCCATGTGGCTTCAGGTTCTCCCAGTCTCCTTATGGTTGACATCCCCTGTGATGAGTAACTTTGCCCTGCTCATGTTGTCCTGTCTGGCAGTGTCAGCTAATGTGTCCACCATCACTTGTTGCTCTTGTCAGATTCCTGTCTTGTCCTCCTGCTGTTTAGTGGTGGGTTGTATATCATTGCTACTATCATTTTTGGGCCCCCAGTATGCAATGCTCCTACTATGTAGTCATCCTCTACCCCGCTCGCTAGTCATCCCCTTATGCTCCCCCCTCCTGTCTTTCCTCAGGCTCTGATAACCAGACGTGAAGATCGCGTCTGTTATTACCTCCGTGAGCTTTGTCTCTTTGACTGCTGTTGATGTCCGGGGATGCCTCAGTGATTCTTTCCTGCAACTCCTCACTCTTATTTGTTAATTCCACCTGCGTTGGTGTACCATACCTTCAGCTTCCTTTCTAGGACTGTGTTCTGGGAGGTGGGAGGGGTTGGTGACGGCTGTGGGTGTGGTAGGCAGGCCTGAATATTATGGCAACCTGCTGGTGTGGCAGTATTAGTGCTGGGAGGACGGAAACTGTGGATGTAGAGCAGGGAGCATTGAAATTTTGGTCAAAGCTGCACTCTTCAGGCATTGTTCCTTATATACATCTCAGATTCAATGTCAGATATGAAGTTGATTGGTTGAGGTTCAGCTTACAGCATTTGCGATTGAAATTTTGGAATATGTCTCTATTACTGAGTAGTGCAGCACACTGTTTTATGTACTGTATTTATGTACTCTGCAGCACAAATACTCTGATTACTTACATACTTTACTATTGAGATGGCTACAGTGTCAACAAGGAAATCCACAGAACATACATTGTTTGGTCATGCCAGTGTTCTTCCAGTGAACAAATTTCCGTCCAAAGGCGATATGTTAAGGAACTGCTGGTGATATAAATGTGATGAAGGAAAGTTTACTGATGTTACAGTGATTATCAAGATAACAGCTAAGGATTGTTCTGAACTATGGCAGAAATCAATTGGAGACAGAAAAACTTTCCTATTCTCAGCCAGAAAACTATTGAGGAAAGATTGGGGAAATTGTACATTAGAGAAATAGAACTTAAGAACAAAAATGTCTCCAAAAAAAACTACATTTCAGGAAGAAATGAACGAGTTGTTTCATATATGTAGTTGTTTCTGTCCTGCTGCCTCCTGTCAAGATGTAGGCTGCAAAATAAAGGAGTGTGACGGTAAGCCAAGTGGTCCTGAGCATTGGAGAGGTCCCATTGGCAAGTAAATCAAGGATCCTCTGTCTGAGCTGCCAGTTGTTGCTTTCCAGTCAGTCATTTTCACTGATTTCCCTGTTCTGAATGACAAGGTGGCATTGTGATTTTAAAGTTCAGAGCTCCAATATGGTTCCACATCAAGCTGCACCTTATGTCACACACGGTCAAAAGAACGTCTTCTAGTCATTGCAGTTTATGAGACATTTGAACAGTGAAGAAAAGAAGATAATAAAGAAGACTATCCAAAGAAATTCCATCTTTGCTCACACAGATCAGCTGCTTCTTGGTATGTGCGCTGATGAAGACATGATCATGAGAGACAAAGCTGTCTCAATGATTAGAAAAATTAGAGAAGAGAATCAGTAGATAGAGGAAAGTACTGAGAGCTCTGATGAGATTGGAGAAGATTCTGCTGATGTTGTTGATGAGGACTTGTTAATCTACACTGATGGTGAGGATGACAGTGAGGATGAAGAGAATGACAGTGTGTCTCCTATTATCAACTGGGATAGTATCACCTGCCATACATTCACAGACAAAGAGCACCGTGCCCTCTGCAGACCACGACCCAACCTTTCTTATAACTAATCTGGGCAAACTACCACAAGACATTACTAAAGTAACCTTCAAACTACATAACGAGACAGCAGTTAACAACTTTATAGCAGCTATGAATAACATCGATTGGCAAAATGAGCCTAAAACATATACAGATATGAATGAATGTATAAAGAATTTTCTAAAAAAAAAGCCCAATGCCTCTACAACAGACATTGCCCCAAAAAACTAAACAGATCACAGCAAAGAGACTGAATAATCCCTGGCTAACACCAAGCATCCTCAAATCCATTAACACAAAACACAAATATGAAAAACAGTATAGAATGGGTCAAATAACTAGAGAACAGTCGAGAAATTACTCGTCAGCACTTACCAGCCTGATAAGAAGGTCAAAAAAATTGTATTATGAAAATAGATTACATAACATCAAAATTGATATGAAAAAAACCTGGAAAACTCTATCTGAAATTCTTGGAACTAAAAAGTTATCCAAAAACAAAGCAATCAAACTAACAAAATCAGATGAACCCCTACTCACTCCAACCGAAACAGCAAACAGACTTAATGTTTTCTTCTCCACCATAGGAAAAAATCTAGCAAACAAAATACCAAGCACAAACGCCCGTCCATCAGACTACCTCACAGGTACCTACCCAAATACGCTATTCCTAGCGCCAACCAACCCCACTGAAGTTATGCTCATCATAAACACCCTTAAAAACAAGGCAGGAGACATAAACAACTTTCCTGCTTTTATGTACAAAAAAGCTTCTCAAGTATTGTCACCAATTATTTTTAGTTTAATATGTTTATTATGCACCCCATACCCATCCTGTGGGCGGTAGTCAAAAGATTACAGAGGTACATAATTGGTCCAGGGACTGGACTCCAAAGTTTTGACAGCTGAGCAAGTTACAGAGGTAATGAACTCACAATTTACAAAGGTAATGAACTCACAATTTACAAAGGTAATGAACTCACAATTTACAAAGGTAATGAACTCCAGGTAAGTCTGGTCACAATCATGACAAGTTACAAAGGTATTTACAGATTACAGAGGTACGTAATGGGTCCAGGGACTGGGCCCCCAAACTTTTGCAACGCTCTTTAACAATTCCATTGAATCATCTACCTTCCCAACAATCCTCAAAATAGCGAGGGTCACTCCGATCCATAAAGGAGGTGACCAAGCTGACTTGAATAACTATTGACCAATATCTAACTTACCACTGCTCTCTAAAATCTTTGAAAAATTAATTCATAGACGGATCTATTCCTACCTCGTTTCACACAACATATTAAACCCTTGTAAATTTGGATTCAGAAATAATAAAAGCACAAATGACGCTATCATACACATGCTAGAACTAATATATACCACACTTGAAAAGAAAGAAGTCCCACTGGGCATTTTCATTGATTTACGTAAAGCTTTCGATACAGTCGACCATGAACTGCTGTACTTCAAATTAACGTACTATGGTATCAGAGGCCACTCCCTCAACTACCTAAGGTCATACCTTAGTAACAGAACTCAATATGTGTATGCAAATGATGCAAACTCTTCCACCCAACCAATCACAGTAGGAGTCCCACAAGGAAGCCTCGTTATTCCCATTCCAAAGCCCAATCAACAAAACTCATTTCGCCCAACATCTCTTATTAGTTGCTTGTATAAAACATTCGAAAGGATGATTCTTAATCGTCTCATGCACAGAATTAAGCACTTTTTGTCTCCCATGTTGCATGGTTACATGCATGGAAGGAGCGTGCATCATTGCATAAGCCACCTTTCTCACCCTGCACACTGACATCTCATACACTACCTTCCTTGACCTTAAATCTGCTTTTGATGTAGCCAACCGATATGTAATCATTTGTGAACTTGTCAGAATGGATGTTGGAGGATGGCTTCTCCGCTGGATTAAAGGTTACCTGTCCAACAGAAAGTATTCTGTGTTGTTCCAGGGACATAGAAGTGTAACTGAAGATTTTGAATTAGGAACCCCACAGGGAGGCGTGCTCGGTCCCACTCTATTCAATATTCTAATTAATGCTTGATTTAATTCTGTGCCTAACCAGCCCCATCATTATATGATTAATTTTAATTTTGCTGATGATATAATGATTCACACCACCGGATTCTCCATCACCCAAAACATCCTTAACCATGTACTAGCCTCGTACCAGGGCCTGGGGTTGATAATTTCTACTGATAAAACAAAGATACTCAATAGGCGTCCTCCTCGACAGAGAGGCACAGTTCGCCAGATCCAGTTGCATGATGGGTCTCTTCTAGAATACGTAACCAGATACAGGTATATAGGCTTTGAGGTCCCACTACTTGGACCTGTTATAACGAGACTTTGTCGCTAATACAAAGAAAGGCTGATAGCACTTAGAGTTGTGGCAGGTTTTCATCCCAGGTATGGAGCTAATGTTAAAATTGTGAAAATGGTATATCTTGCTTATATTAGATCATTAGTTGATTATGCTGCGCTACTACTTGCTCTTGAATTCTTTGTTCTTTACCAAGGCTTTAGAAGTCAGTCTAAAGAAATGTCTTTAGGTACACCGCAGGGAGGAGTTCTCAGTCCCATGCTATTTAATATTCTGATTAATGCTCTCCTAAATGCTCTACCTGCCTCACCTAAACATATAGCTATAAGCTGTGCTGATGACATTATGATCCATACAATAGGGCATGAGAAGATGAGTACCATTCTTAATAAAGTTCAAGCAATTTGTAATCGACTAGGCCTCATAATATCTTTTTCTAAAACAAAGATATTAACAAGCAAACGACATCCCCCACCATCTTTTTGCAGGTGAATCTTTTAGCTACGTAAAACTTACAGATATCTTGGTGTAGATGTACCCTTTAACAATTCCACTACACCAAAACTAAGTAAGAAATGCAAAGATAGGCTAAATGCTCTCTAAGCTGTGCTGGCTACAATCCCAACTATGGTGCTAATGTGAGAATCGTGAGAATGATGTACATAGCCTATGTTAGGCCCTTAACTGATTATGCTGCTCCCATGTTGATATTAGCTGGAGAAAGTTCTCTCCGACCCTTGGAGTTAATGCAAAATGAAGCTCTCAGAATTATTCTTGGCTGTTCCAAATCTACAAAGGTTCTTAATATGAGGAAGGAGCTTGGTATTTCTAGTATCAGTGATAGGATAATTGAGATTAGCACTGTACTCGGTATTAGAATGTTATGAAATGAACCAAACACTGTAAGAATGAATCTTACTAAGTGTCTAGAAGTAAATACACACAGATCTCAATGGATTGTGAAAACGTGCAATTACGTTAAGATTTATAACCTTTGAAAGGGTCCTAAGAAGCAAGATCGCCACCCATCTAGAAACCCATCAATTACACAACCCAGGGCAACATGGGTTTCGAGCAGGTCGCTCCTGTCTGTCTCAGCTATTGGATCACTACGACAAGGTCCTAGATGCACTAGAAGACAAAAAGAATGCAGATGTAATATATACAGACTTTGCAAAAGCCTTCGGCAAATGTGACCATGGCGTAATAGCGCACAAAATGCGTGCTAAAGGAATAACAGGAAAAGTTGGGAGATGGATCTATAATTTCCTCACAAACAGAACACAAAGAGTAGTAGTCAACAGAGTAAAGTCTGAGGCGGTTAGGGTGAAAAGCTCTGTTCCACAAGGCACAGTACTCGCTCCCATCTTGTTTCTCATCCTCATATCTGACATAGACAAGGATGTCAGCCACAGCACCGTGTCTTCCTTTGCAGATGACACCCGAATCTGCATGACAGTGTCTTCCATTGCAGACACTGCAAGGCTCCAGGCGGACATCAACCAAATCTTTCAATGGGCTGCATAAAATAATATGAAGTTCAACGATGAGAAATTTCAATTAGTCCGATATGGTAAACACGAGGAAATTAAAACTTCATCAGAGTACAAAACAAATTCCGGCCACAAAATAGAGCGAGAAACCAACGTCAAAGACCTGGGAGTGATCATGTCGGAGGATCTCATCTTCAAGGACCATAACATTATCAATCGCAGCTTCTAGAAAAATGACAGGATGGATAATGAGAACCTTCAAAACTAGGTATGCCAAGCCCATGATGACACTCTTCAGGTCGCTTGTTCTATCTAGCTGGAAGTATTGCTGTACACTAACACCCCCTTTCAAGGCAGGTGAAATTGCTGACCTAGAAAATGTACAGAGAACCTTCCTGGCGTACATAACGGAGATAAAACACCTCAGTTACTGGGAGCGCTTAAAGTTCCTGTACCTGTATTCCCTGGAATGCAGGCAGGAGAGATACATAATTATATACACCTGGAAAATCCTAGAGGGGTTAGTACTGAACTTGCACATGAAAATCACTCACAACGAAAGCAAAAGACTTGACAAGAGATGCAACATCCCCCAGTGAAAAGCAGGGGTGTCACTAGCACGTTAAGAGACAATACAATAAGTGTCAGGGGCCCAACACTGTTCAACTGCCTCCCAGCATACATAAGGGGGATTACCAATAGACCCCTGGCAGTCTTCAAGCTGGCACTGGACAAGCACCTAAAGTCGGTACCTGACCAGCCGGGCTGTGGCTCGTACGTTGGATTGTGTGCAGCCAGCAGTAACAGCCTGGTTGATCAGGCTCTGATCCACCAGGAGGCCTGGTCACAGACCGGGCCGCGGGGACGTTGACCCCCGGAACTCTCTCCAGGTAAACACAAGCATCAAGGAGCTTCTCACCCCGCGTGCACTCAGAATCTGCAGCAATGAGTTTCTTGAGGAAGAATTCACTATAATTGAACAAGTATTTTCTGAACTCCACTATCCTCATCACTTCATCAGAGACTGCAGACGACGGGCATTGAACATCTTCAACACACCCAGAGAAGACACTACCGAGAAGAGATACATAGTCCTCCCCACCAACTCCATTGCCAAACACGTTTCCAACATCTTTTCCAATACCTCATTCCAAGTATCTACCTCCACAACCACGACCATCAAGGACATTACCAGTAATAAACAGGACAAGCTTCCACCCTCTGCAGGGGTAACTATCCCTTGTAATGGCTGCAACAAATTATACGTGGGCGAAACATCAAGGACCCCCAAACACGATTTGAGAACACCATTTCAAGCAGGCTGACGATACAAGGAATGCCTGTGTACAAACCGTAATTCACACAACCACTTGATAAACTACGGAAACCAAGACTTATCGCCACAGAAACAACACTCCCAAAACCGAAGAATCCTGGAATCATCACTTAGTCTATATCCGACAACTTCAACCAGAATAGTGGCTTCTATAACATACCTGAACCACTTGCCAAGAAACTTCTTCATCGCTATCCCACATAAGAGCATAGGAATGGAAGAACACTGCAGAAGGACTGCTCACAAACTTATCCAATCTCCCTTCCAAGCTAACCAAGATTTTAGACTCTATAACCCCACTCGGTACATCATCAGATGCAGCATTCTCCACCTGACCTCAGCATTCTGAACCTGACTATAAATACTCGCGTACCTTCCACCCTAGGTAGATCTGTTTGTGACTTGAAAAAGCCCACTGTGTGGGCGAAACGTTGTCAACAAAGGATCACATTATACTGCATATGTGTTTATATTTCCGTGGTATACAGGTGTTGGAATGTCGTTAGTGTATAAAATGTAGAGGGTAGGGGAGAGGACAGATCCCTGGGGTACTCCGGCATTTAGTGTGAAGTAGTCAGAGTAACAGCCTTGGAATTTGATTCTCATGGTACGGCCGTCTAGGAAGTTGCAGAGGAGTTTACGAGTAGTGAGAGGCAGGTTAAAGTTAATGCAGAGTTTGTACTTGAGCCCTTCATGCCAGACAGTGTCAAAAGCTTTTTCAACGTCTTTTGCAACCAGGGCTGTCCTGTTTCTTGTTTTGTGTTTTGGGGAAGGAGAATAGTAGGCACCCTTGGGGGAGGGGAAGAATCCAAAAGGGAAAAGGCCATAGGAAGGGAGGTTTGGGTTTTTTAAAGGGCCTAATTTGGGGGGGGTGAAGGGGGTGTTTTGGGATTTTTTTTGGGGTTTAGGGAGAAACCAGACCTTTTGAAAAAGGGGGGGAATTTTGAGGAAGGGGGGTTAAGGTTTGTTGGTAAAAAGGGGGGGGGGGGGGGGGGGGGGGGGGGGGGGGGGGGAAAAAGGGATTGTGTACGAAGGGAAATTTTACCCAAGATGAGTTTAAAGACACAGGGGGGGGCAACACGGGGTTTCTTTTTGTAGATTTTTCCCCATCCAGTGGCTTATCAATAAAAATTCTAGGAAAAATTTGAAGACAGTAAAAACTATGTACAAAGTGGGGAATCAGTCCCTCAACCAGGAGTAGGGCAAGGTCTCTTTTGCACCTACTCCTGGGTTGAGACACGCAACACATGGAATCTTAATTCTGAGGACATGACATAACCTTCACGATACGAAAACTACTACTACTAACCCATCCTTTGGGAAGGACCTATTTCCCTCGGGGGAACCCACCACCAGGAATACCCCTCGTCTGCTCACCTGACTTACTTTTTAAGCGCCAGGCTCCTTTCTTTGTTTCAGAATCTCCACGACTAGGGGCTCTTTGCACCTACTCCTAGGTTGAGGGACGAACCTATTCTGTCATGCTATTCTAATTTATGTCCAAATTTGTATTGTAAACCACTGGGGGCGAAACGTTTTCAAAAAGATCCCCCAATGTTGACATGTGTTTAACTCATCGTGAAAGGGTGTAAGCCGGGGGAGGGGTAAGAGGTCCAGATGGCTGTGGCATCGGGTTTTTTCTTTGGGTGTGCAGTTTCCGGTTTTTTATTTTTAAATGGGGTAATAACGTTAGGTGAGGTGGGTGAGGAGGGAAGATTTTTCCCCCCAGAGGGTTTTTGAAGATGTTGTGAGCCGGGGTGAGATGGGGGTGTTGTTGGGGTGTTTTTAAATTTGTTGGGGGATTGGGTCTGTTTTTGATAAAGTCCGAAGGTTTTGGGGTGTTTTTTACGCGTTTTTCCGTTGTTTTTAGTTTGCCATGATTTTTGTGGTCTGGTCTAGGCTGTGTAGATTGTTGTTTCAAAAGGTAAATGAGATCTAATGGGACTTGTTTAACTATGTTGTTGTAAGAATGGTTGTGGAAGCAGATAATTAGTCTCTTTTTCTGAATGAGGGTTTAAAGGGAATAACGAGGGGTGGAGTTTTTTTTTGGGATTGCGATTTTTGGCTGTTGTGTAATGGTGTCCTGGAGAGATAAAGTTGATATCGTGCAGATTTTGATTTTGTTGTTTTATATAGGTGGGTTGTATGTCTATGTGTTTTTGAAAGCATCCCAGTCAGCGTTCTTGTAAAGGAAGGGTGGCTGGGATGAGGATAGGTTGGAGGAGATGTGTAAGATACGGGGTTGTAAAGCCTGAAAAGGGGCCAGGTGAGTGTATTTTAAAATGAGGCTGGTGGGTTTTGCCAAATGTTGCGGTTTTTCCCTTTGGGCCCCCGTGTGGTTATGGGTTTGGCGGGCCGAGTGTTGGTGAGGGGGGGTTGGTTTTGGGCCGGGGTTTTACGGGGGGGAAAGGGGGTGTTTGGCACCCCTTTGTGTAGGTTGTTGTGAAAAGGGGGGTGGGGGTGTTGTTTTGAGATAGGTTGGGGGCGAGAATAGGGGGTGAAAAAAAAAGGGGCCAAGGTGGATGTGTATTCTGACTGCAAGACAGGTTGGTGAAAAAAGGGGAGGGGAGAAATTCTTTTTTAGGGGTTTTAAAAGGATGGCAACCCCCATGGGGGGATCATAGGGAGACTGTTGCAGTAACTAAGGGTAGTTGGGGAGGGGTTTGGGGGTATTTTAGAAAAAATTTTTGGTTATTTAAGAGGTGTTAAATGTTTTAAAAATGTTTAAACCTACCTTTTCTAACAAAACAAACCCATTTGTCGTCTAAATTGATCCCCAGGAAATTCCCAGCACCAAACACCGAAATACCAAAAAAAACTCGGATTAAAGCCGGGTGTGTGCCACTGGTGTTTTTTGGGGTAGGTGTTGGATCTTTTTTCGGGAGGGGGGAAGATTTTGGATCTTTTTATGTCTTTTGTCTTGTTGAAAATTTGGGGCAGGAGGTTTTGAGGGGATTTTTGTCTGGGGGGGTTGGACCGGATGGGGTTTTGGGTAGTGGAGGAGTTGGGAAGGGTGGGGGGGTGGAATTGGTGGGTTGAGGGGGGGGGTTTGGGGGTTTGGGATGGGGTGGGGCGGGTGGGGGTTGAGGGGGGGGTTGGGTTTGGAGGGGGGGGGGTGGGGGGGGGGGGGCGGGGGGTAGAGAGAGGGGGGGGGGTTGGGGGGGGGTGGGTGTGAAAGGGGTGGGGGAGGGGTTGGGGGGGGGTTTGTGGGGGGGGGGGGGAGAGGGGGGTTTTAGGGGTTTTAGGGGGTTTAAAGAGAACAAGAAGAGGGATATTAGGGAGGGAAATTGTTACAGACAAGTTAGGGTTAAGAACATTGAGAAAGTCTGATTGGAAAAGCTTGAGAGTTTTTTTCCCATCGAGCATGGCGATTTTGCAGTTGTTTTTGTATTAGTGTGGTGTAGGCAAATGGAGAGGGTTTGTGCTGTGTTTTGGGGTTTTGTTAGGGTAAAAAGGTAGACCAAGTGCTTTGGAGGCCCAGGCTTTGGGGGGTGGAGGGGGGGTTTTGGGGGGGGAAAAGGGGGGGGGGGTTGGGGAAGGGGGGGATGGTTGTTGGGGAGATGTTTTTTCTGGGGGGCGGAAGGGATGGGGGTGTGCCCACCGCAGTAGAATTTTTAAGGGGGAGGTGCAAAAATTCCGAAATGGCCAGGGCTGAACATCTGGAGCAATTTGTTTAGTGTAAAGGTTTTTGCAGTGGTCGACCTGTGCATTTTTGAATTTTTTGGGGGAATTGGGGGAGGTTTTGGGGGTGTGGGTGGGGGGGGTTTTTTTGGGAGGGGGGGGGAAGGGAAAGGGATTTTAGAAAGGTTTTGGGTCTTAAAAAATTGTCCCCCGGTTTTTTTTAAAAAACTTTTTAAGTTTTTTTTGGGGGGGTTAGGAAGGGTAGGGTTTTTTTTAAGACTGGCTTTTTTGGGCCCGGCCAGGGGTCCCTTTGGGGGGTTTGGAAATTTTTTTTGGGCGGGGGGGGTTTTTAAGGAAAGTTTTTTGGGGGGTTTTGGGGTTGGGTTTTGGGGGGGGGTTTTTGGGGGGTGGGAGTGAATTTTTGGGGCGATGTTTAAAGGATTGGTTTGGGGTTTGGGGGGTTTTTTGGGGGGCCGGGGGGGGTGGAGGGAGGGGGGGGGGGGGGGTGGGGGGGCCCTTTTAATTGTTGGAAAAAAGTTTTGGGGGTGGTTTAAAAAGGGCCCGGGGAGGATCTTTTTGGGGGCTGCCGGGGAGGCCGGGGGGGTAAGTAGGAGGGGAGTATATTTGGGGGGGAAAACTGGGTGGTTAGGGAAAGGTTTTTAAGTGGGGGAAAAGAAACCCCCCTTTTTGAGAAAAAAAAGGTTTTAAAAAGGGGAAGGGGGGGAAGAGGTGAGAAAAAAGAGTGTTAATTTTAAAAAGGTGGACGGTTTAAATTTAAAAAAAAGGGGGGGTGTGTGTGAAAGGGGGTAGTTTTTCCTCTCTTTATTTAAAAATTTTAAATTTGGGAAAAAAAATTACTAACCCCTTTTATTTTCTCCAAAATTTTTTTCCCGTTTTCTTGGATCCCAAGCCAGGGGTGGAAATTTACCCTAAAATAGGGCTTTTTCTCCTTCCCAAAAAGATTTTTTGTTATGTTTTTTGTTTTTTTTAAATTAATTTTTTTGAAAATTAAGCCCCCCCCCCTTTTTTTTAATGCCAAACCCTTTGGATAAAAAACCTGTTAAGGGGTTTTTTTTGTTTATAAAATTTTTGGAAAAAAGATTTTTATTTTTATTTGGGTTTTGAATAAAAACTTTAAAATTTTTTTGACTTTTTTATTTTTTGTTTTTAAAATTTCGTTTTAAACCGTTTTTACCGCATTAAATTTTTAAAAAAAGAGTGTAAAAATTAAATTTTTTTTTAAAATTTAAAATTTGTTAAAATTAAAACCCCCCAATGGTGAAGAAAAATTTTGGTAATGTTGGGGTAAGATTTTGGTGAATTGTTTAAAATTTTAAGTGGGGCATTTTTCCTTAAGTGATGAAAAAAAAAGGGGGGACAACCTTTTTTAAACCCAAAATTTTGAAAACACTTTAAAGGGGGGTTATTTTTATTTTTGGGGCCAATTCTAAATAAATTTTCACCTGCCTTAATTTTTCCCCCCGGGGAAAAAGGGGGTTGGGGGAGGTAATAAAATGGGCCCCCCAAACCCCGGCAAACCCCCGGGCCCCCTTTTTTAAAAGGGGGTTAATTTTGGGGGGATCCCCAAAAAAAAATTTTTTCCTTCCGGGGGTTTTTTGGCTTCCCCCCGGGGGTCCCCTTGCGGGGGGGATTAGTTTTCCCCAAAATTTACCCCCTTTTGTTTCCTTTTTTCTTTTTTTTTCACTTCGAAAGCTTTAGTGGGGGTTTTGCCCAGGGCCAAAAGAGGGTAAGAATTTTGGGGGGGGTTTTTTGAAGCGAAAAAGAAATTTTTAAATGGGGGAAATTCTGGGGAGGGATTTGGGGCCCGGAACCAAAAACCCCCGGGGGAATAAGTAAGAGGGTTTCCCCCCCCGCTGGGCAGAATGACAAATTGCCCCCCCTAGAAGCCAGACCTTGGAAAAATTTAACCCCCCCAAAAAATTTTTTAAACACCCCAAGGTTGTTTTAAACCACGATGTTAGCATGTAATTTTGTCAACAAAAAACTTTTCAAAAATTTCTTGATTTTTTCACCTCCCATGAGCCCCTTTTGGCTGTTGCAAAAAGGGGGGCTTATAAAAAATTAAAAATGATAAAAACTGGGTCCCCTTAAAAAAAGGCCCAACCCCCCTTTTCAAATTTATGCAACGTTGAACTTTTTTAAAATTAAAGTTGTTAACATCATTGGCTCACACTGAGGCAAATAATAGGGATTGGATAACGTTCTGATGTGTAAAGCCGGCTAACAATGTCTCCATCCCAGCCCAGGAAAGCAAACCCTCTGTCTCCTACTCCTGTCCTTCAAGCAGAAGGCCCTATCCATGTATCTAACCTGGCTATCCTCAACAACAACAATATTCATACCTTCCTTGGTGTTGTTCGTCGTGACGTTCCCTGTAGTCGACTCACGTTCGTCAGGAAGCACGGAGTATGCATTAGATGTTTCCACAACAGTTTCCACAGCAGTCTCTTCTTCATCGTTTCTGCCTTTCCATTCTTTTTGATCGTCAACTTCGTTCCATGCTGTCCATCCACTGTCCAGGTTCCCTTCTTGACCTGAGGACTCAAAACTGGAGGACTACTACGAATTCTCTTGTTTTCCTCAGTCAATCGTCGTATCTCCAACTTCGCTACCCTCAATTCTTCCTTAAGCTGCTGGTAAAGTTACTCGATGGAGGGCATCTTGGTTCAGCCCAAGGAGAGCACACAAACGTCCTCACTGAGCTAAGTACACGTCACCACTGAGCTAAGTACACGTCACCACTGCTAAGTACACGTCACCACTGAGCTAAGTATACGTCACCACTGAGCTAAGTACACGTCACCATTGAGCTAAGTACACGTCACCACGTTTCCAACCAAATTCTTCTTAAATCACAACCAAAGCTTCGTCTTGAAGCCAAACATGATGCCTTAAGCTGTACTGATAACTTAGTCACACAGAACACTCTTTCACAAATTATTTACGTTGATGGTTCTATTCACCAATCCACTGATGCAGCTGGTAGTGCTGCTGTTGTCGTACAGAGTGATGGCTCTCATAAAGAAATTGGAGCATGCATCAATAACTGGGCCTCTACCCTTCAAACAGAACTGTTTGCCATACTCCTTGCACTCAAATGCGTTCATATATCTAAGGTTGACACTTAAATTGTAAGTGATTCTCTGTCATCTATAAATGCTCTCAACTCATTAAGTATAAATTGTGACATGCTTGTGTCAGAAGCCAGGCACAGGTATGGTAAGATTGTGGACAGCGGAGTCAGAGTTCATATGCTCTGGATTCCATCTCACATTAAGTAAGTAAGTAAGTTTATTCTGGTATACACAAATACAGTTACATAGAATTATCATACATAGCAGCATATGTGTAGAGAACCTGGGATAATCCAAAAAAGTCAGAGTGACTTATTTCCATTGGGGTCCTTTTACCTTATTATTATAATATAAAGGTTATAATATTTTCTTATTATTCTATAATGAAGATAACATCTTATTATCATACTAAAAAGACTATCTACTACACGAGGGTCATTAAGACTATCTACAGTACGAGGGTCATTACTAGGAATAAGGTAAAATTTACACGTTTGTTAGCTACAACATAGTAAATCATTCCCCTCCCTTTCTGTAGCTACATTCATCAGACACCTTTTGGCACTCTTCTTGAACTGGTTCATGCTATGACTGGCTTTGACATGTGCGGGCAGTCTGTTCCATTCCTTTATTGCTGTACAATAAAAGGTGTTTGAAGCCTGGCCAATGACTGTGGGTACTGCAAAGTTGTGCTCCCTCCCCCTAGTACTATGATTGCTTTGGTTCCCAACCTTGACAAAATTGACAGCAAGATATTCTGGACACTGTTTGTGAGCAATTTTATAAACATGATTTAGCTTCAGTTGTTTTACTCTGTCTTCAACATTCAGCATATCCAACTGCTGTAATTCATCCTGGCTTACATGTTCTCTTGGTCCCAGCCCCAGGATGAATCTTACGATTTTGTTCTGGGTGATTTGCAGTCTATCAGTTTTTTTTGTCAAGGCAGAGTACCATGAAGAGTAAGCGTAATTCATATGGCATTGTATAAGGGCTAGACATAGGGTCCTGCGAGCCTCAGTAGGTAGACACTATGCTTGTCTATACAGGAACTTCAGTTTGGCATTCGCTTT
Source organism: Cherax quadricarinatus (assembly GCF_026875155.1). Taxonomy (NCBI): domain Eukaryota; kingdom Metazoa; phylum Arthropoda; class Malacostraca; order Decapoda; family Parastacidae; genus Cherax; species Cherax quadricarinatus. Next base: position 8,622,016 of record NC_069424.1, on the reverse strand, counting down.
CTGTACTACACTGTTCCCTATCAATTCTCCTGACATGCATGGGTCAAAGGGGATTCCCAGATATTTTACTGATGAAATCAAAGTGATGGGCCCCCCATTACACTGGACATTAAAATTATTTACCCTTCTCAGTTCATGTTTCGTGCCAAAGAGAATGGCTTCAGTTTTCCCGAGGTGTAATGATAGTTTGTTTTCTACTAACTATTTGCTGCAGGACTCCAATTCCAGTGTTAAAACATTAGCTATATCTTGTGGGTCTTTACCTGACACTAACAGAGCACTGTCATCTGCATATACTAGGAGTTTGCACTTGACACTGATAGGCATGTCATTGATATAGCATAAAAATAATAAGGGACCCAGAATACTACCTTGGGGAACTCCACATGCTATCGGCAGGGGTTCTGATTCTTCAGATGCATGACAGAACTGATAAACTGGCTAAGAGTAGATTACAATCTTGGGTTGTCAGTAGCAGTTTGAGAAGAATAATACGAAAAGAACTTCAACTGATTTTTCCATAGCAGTTTCATTGTCTTAACTCAGGTGTAGGAACGTGTGCTGTATTGACACAAAATATCTGTCAACTAAAGTAAAGAAAAGCCTTGTGTTGACGGTGAGATGAATTAGTTAAGAAGTTAGCGCAGTACTGAGCAGTTAACCGGCAGAAAAGTATTGTCCAGTAGACGTAGAAGAGCGAAGATACTTGTGTCCACGCATGATACAGGTCCAAAAATTAATTTAAATTTATCGTGTTGAATATCCAGTCCCAAGAATGTTGACTTTGAGATATGCTCTCCAAGTAGACTATCATCATTTAATGTATACCTGGAGAGGGTTTCGGGGGTCAACGCCCCCGCGTTATAAATATTTTTATTTAATATTTTGTCAAACAACCTTATCATACCACACATTGTGGACAGTGGAGTCAGAGTGCACATGCTGTGGATTCCATCTCACATTGGTCTTCAGATGCATGATAGAACTGATAAACTGGCTAAGAGTAGATTACAATCTTGGGTTGTCAGTTTGAGAACAATAATACGAAAAGAATTTCAACTGAATTTTATTGACTTCAGACTTAGGGAGATTGACACCAGTCAGCCCATCTATCATCATTCTATCCTACAGGAGGAGCCACATGTCTATGGTGCATCCAACAAAATAAGCCGACTCTTGGATGTCAATGCCTCCCGGCTCCGGCTGGGTTACAACTATCTTTGGCAGGTTAAATCACCACCACCAGATGTAGACTATTGTCACACCCTGCGTCATTATGTACTGGAGTGCGATAAAATTAATGAATTTAGAGACAACTCACTCAGAAATGTTCAAGATATGTCAAAGTATTTTATCCACAGTGGTATATTACAGACCATTCTGGAGAAATACCCTGACTGTTCACTGTAAATAAAGCATTACCACGTGTGTGTGTGTGTGTGTGTGTGTGTGTGTGTGTGTGTGTGTGTGTGTGTGTGTGTGTGTGTGTGTGTGTACTCACCTAGTGTGTGTGTGTGTGTGTGTGAGTGTGTGTGTGTGTGGTGTGTGTGTGGTGTGTGTGTGTGTGTGTGTGTGTGTGTGTGTGTGTGTACTCACCTACTCACCTAATTGTGGTTGCAGGGGTCGAGACTCAGCTCCTGGCCCCGCCTCTTCACTGATCGCTACTAGGTCCTCTCCCTCTCTGCTTCCTAAGCTTTGTCATACCTCTTCTTAAAACTACGTATGGTTCCTGCCTCCACTACTTCTCTTGCTAGGCTATTCCACTTCCTGACGACTCTATGACTGAAGAAAATACTTCTAACGTCCCTGTGACTCGTCTGAGTCTTCAGCTTCCAGTTGTGACCCCTTGTTTCTGTGTCCCCTCTCTGGAACATCCTATCTCTGTCCATCTTGTCTATTCCCCGCAGTATCTTGTATGTCGTTATCATGTCTCCCCTGACCCTTTTGTCCTCCAGTGTTCGTCAGTCCGATTTCCCTCAAACCTTTCCTCGTACGACATTCCCCTGAGCTCTGGGACTAGCCTTGTTGCAAACCTTTGTACTTTCTCTAACTTCTTGACGTGCTTGACCAGGTGTGGGTTCCAGATGGTGCTGCATACTCCAGTATGGACCTAACATACACAGTGTACAGTGTCTTGACGATTCCTTATTAAGGTATCGGAACGCTATTCTCAGGTTTGCAGGCGCCCGTATGCTGCAGCAGTTATTTGGTTGATGTGTGCTCGGTGACGTGCTCGGTGTTATGGTCACCCCAAGGTCTTTCTCCCTGAGTGAGGTCTGCAGTCTTTGTCCACCTAGCCTATACTCTGTCTGCGGTCTTCTTTGCCCCTCCCCAATCTCATGACTTTGCATTTGGCAGGGTTGAATTCGAGAAGCCAGTTTCTGGACCACATGTCCAGCCTGTCCAGGTCTCTTTGCAGTCCTGCCTCATCCTCATCTGATTTATCTTCTCATCAGCTTCACATCATCTGCGATAGGGGACACTTCAGAGTTTATTCCTTCCATCATGTCGTTCGCATATATCAAAAATTAGCACTGGTCCTAGAACGTACCTCTGTGGGACCCCGCTTGTCACAGGCGTCCACTGTGATACCTCTTCACGTACCATGACTCGTTGTTGCCTCCCTGTCAGGTATTCCCTGATCCATTGCAGTGCCTTCCCTGTTATATGCGCCTGATCCTCCAGCTTCTGCACTAATCTCTTGTGGGGAACTGTGTCAAAGGCCTTCCTGCAGTCTAGGAAAATGCAATCAACCCACCCCTCTCTCTAGTGTCTTACTTTTGTTACCTTGTCATAAAACTCCAGAAGGGTTGTGACACAGAATTTGCCTTCCATGAACCCATGCTGGTTTTCATTTATAATCTTGTTCCATTCCAGGTGTTCCACCACTCTCCTCCTGATAATCTTCTCCATGATCGTGTTGATATCTTCAAGTCTATAAAATACTCATGTACCTGATACTTTTAATAATCTAGAGATCATGGTTCCAGCTGCTGGCATTCTGGTCAAGACTATAGAGAACGCGACACAGCGGCCTCCCCGTGTAATGGGCAAACCTTCCCTCAACATGTTTTACATGTTGCAGGCTCGCTACGGTGTCCAGCCAGAGAAAACACTCATCATAGGTGATACGTGAGTACCTGAGACACCCCACACGCCTCTCTCCTTGTTGTCCTCGGCACGCAGTGGCTTCATCAGTCCAGTACAAAGAAGAATGGTTGAAGATCAGAAGGAGTTCGAGGTAATGTCTCTGAGTCTGGAGTCGATGTAATCAGTCCAACAATCTTGAAATGAATACAGCATATGCGTGAAGAGGCGGCTTATATACTGCAGATAGGTGAGGTGAAGCAGTCGTAGATTACATCGACTCCAGGCTGAGGAACTGATTACTTCAAATTCCTTCCGATCTTCAACCATTCTTCTTTGTATTGGACTGAAGAAGCCACTGTGTTGAGAAACATTTCCACAGTAAAGATAGCCAAGTGTTGCACATGTGTCTGATTTATCAACTTGTGGGTTCTCTGAATCATTTATAAACTTGTCCTCGCTGATGTCTTCTACCGTAGATGTAATCTTTACCCTTATTTACATCAACATTACCAGTACACTTTCCATCAACATTACCAGTACACTTTCCATCAACATTACCAGTACACTTTACATCAACATTACTAGTACACTTTACATCAATTTTGCCAGTACAGTTTCCATCAACATTGCCAGTACAGTTTCTATCAACATTACCAGTACACTTTACATCAATATTACCAGTACAGTTTCCATAAACATTACCAGTACACTTTCCATCAACATTACCAGTACAGTTTCCATCAACATTACCAGTACACTTTCCATCAACATTACCAGTACACTTTCCATCAACATTACCAGTACAGTTTCCATCAACATTACCAGTACACTTTCCATCAACATTACCAGTACACTTTCCATCAACATTACCAGTACACTTTCCATCAACATTACCAGTACACTTTCCATCAACATTACCAGTACACTTTGCTTCAACATTACCAGTACACTTTCCATCAACATTACCAGTACAACTTTCCATCAACATTTACCAGTACACTTTCCATCAACATTACCAGTACACTTTACATCAACATTACCAGTACACTTTCCATCAACATTACCAGTACACTTTACATCAACATTGCCATGTACACTTTCATCAACATTACCAGTACAGTTTCCATCAACATTACCAGTACACTTTCCATCAACATTACCAGTACACTTTCCATCAACATTACCAGTACACTTTCCATCAACATTACCAGTACACTTTCCATCAACATTACCAGTACACTTTCCATCAACATTACCAGTACACTTTCCATCAACATTACCAGTACACTTTCCATCAACATTACCAGTACACTTTCCATCAACATTACCAGTACACTTTCCATCAACATTACCAGTACACTTTCCATCAACATTACCAGTACACTTTCCATCAACATTACCAGTACACTTTACATCAACATTGCCAGTACACTTTCCATCAACATTACCAGTACAGTTTCCATTCAACATTACCAGTACACTTTCCATCAACATTACCGTACACTTTCCATCAACATTACCAGTACACTTCCTCAACATTACCAGTACACATTCCATCAACATTACCAGTACACTTTCATCAACATTACCAGTTACACTTTCATCAAACATTACCAGTACACTTTCCATCAACATTACCAGTACACTTTCCTTCAACATTACCAGTACACTTTACATCAAATTACCAGTACACTTTCCATCAACATTACCAGTACACTTTACATCAACATTGCCAGTACACTTTCCATCAACATTACCAGTACACTTTACATCAACATTACCAGTACATTACATCACATTTACCAGTACAATTATCATAACATTACAGTACATTTCATCACATTACCAGTACACTTTACATCAACATTACCAGTACACTTTACATCAACATTACCAGTACACTTTACATCAACATTACCAGTACACTTTACATCAACATTACCAGTACACTTTACATCAACATTGCCAGTACACTTTCCATCAACATTACCAGTACACTTTCCATCAACATTACCAGTACACTTTCATCAACATTACAGTACACTTTCCATCAACATTACCAGTACACTTTCCATCAACATTGCCAGTACACTTTTCCATTCAACTTACCAGTACACTTTACATCAACATTACCAGTTACACTTTACATCAACATTGCAGTACACTTTCCATCAACATTACCAGTACACTTTCCATCAACATTACCAGTACACTGTCACATCAACATTTCCAGTACACTTTACATCAACATTGCCAGTACACTTTCCATCAACATTACCAGTACACTTTACATCAACATTACCAGTACACTTTACATCAACATTACCAGTACACTTTACATCAACATTGCCAGTACACTTTCCATCAACATTACCAGTACACTTTCCATCAACATTACCAGTACACTTTACATCAACATTGCCAGTACACTTTCCATCAACATTACCAGTACACTTTCCATCAACATTACCAGTACACTTTACATCAACATTGCCAGTACACTTTCCATCAACATTACCAGTACACTGTCCATCAGCACATTACCATTATTTAACCTCCAAGAGTTTTAACTCCAGGATCACCCAAGTAGCTAATCTGTGGACTTTATTCCACTGTTTCCTTGTTTATGTCTACACCAGGATGCACCACAACAATTGTTAAATCTCAGTTCTACTTCTACTAGGTGAAATAGAGTCAGCAGTTCAGGGCGACTTCACAACTTTCAATTATTGCGTCGTCTACTAGTTATTTACTGCGCTTCCTCAGCCGACCCGTGCATGACAGTGTAGCAGACGGATTACAGAGGTAATGTGGTTTATTACATGGTATGAGGTTATAAGCAGAAGTAAATGATGGTTTATATTACAGTGGTAATATGGTTATATTGCAGAGGATGATGGTTATTTACAGTGGTAATGATGGTTATATTGCAGAGGTAATGATGGTTATATTACAGTGGTAATGATGGTTATATTGCAGAGGTAATGATGGTTATATTACAGTGGTAATGATGGTTATATTGCAGAGGTTAATGATGGTTATATTACAGGGTAATGATGGTTATTTACAGAGGTAATGATGTGATAATTACAGAGGTAATGGTGGTATATTACAGAGGTAATGATGGTAATATTACAGTGGTAATGATGGTTATATTACAGAGGTAATGATGGTAATATTACAGAGGTAATGATGGTAATATTACAGAGGTAATGATGGTAATATTACAGAGGTAATGATGGTAATATTACAGAGGTAATGATGGTTATATTACAGAGGTAATGATGGTAATATTACAGAGGTAATGATGGTATATATTACAGAGGTAATGATGGTAATATTACAGAGGTAATGATGGTATATATTACAGAGGTAATGATGGTTATATTACAGAGGTAATGATGGTTAATATTACAGAGGTAATGATGGTAATATTACAGAGGTAATGATGGTTATATTACAGAGGTAATGATGGTAATATTACAGAGGTAATGATGGTTATATTACAGAGGTAATGATGGTTATATTACAGAGGTAATGATGGTTATATTACAGAGGTAATGATGGTAATATTACAGAGGTAATGATGGTTATATTACAGAGGTAATGATGGTTATATTACAGAGGTAATGATGGTTATATTACAGAGGTAATGATGGTTATATTACAGAGGTAATGATGGTTATATTACAGAGGTAATGATGGTAATATTACAGAGGTAATGATGGTAATATTACAGAGGTAATGATGGTAATATTACAGAGGTAATGATGGTAATATTACAGAGGTAATGATGGTAATATTACAGAGGTAATGATGGTAATATTACAGAGGTAATGATGGTAATATTACAGAGGTAATGATGGCAATATTACAGAGGTTATAATGATAATGTTACAGAGGTCCCCTGGCTGTCTTCAAGAAGATACTGGACAAGCACCTAAAGTCAGTACCTGACCAGCCAGGCTGTGGCTCGTACGTCAGTTTGCGTGCGACCAGCAGCAACAGCCTGGTTGATCAGACCCTGATCCACCACGAGGCTTGGTCTCAGACCGAGCCGCGGGGGCGTTGACCCCCGAAACCCTCTCCAGGTATACTCCAGGCTGGTCATAATGGTAATATTACAGAGGTCATAATGGTAAGCTAAGAGATAAGATTTCGTTCGGATTTTTAACCCCGGAGGGTTAGCCACCCAGGATAACCCAAGAAAGTCAGTGCGTCATCGAGGACTGTCTAACTTATTTCCATTGTGGTCCTTAATCTTGTCCCCCAGGATGCGACCCACACCAGTCGACTAACACCCAGGTACCTATTTGCTGCTAGGTGAACAGGACAACAGGTGTAAGGAAACACGTCGAAATGTTTCCACCCCGTTGGGAATCGAACCCGGCCTCTCCGTGTGTGAAGCGAGAGCTTTAGCCACCAGGCCACCGGGGTAAAATTACAGAGGTCATAATGGGTCTTTGTTAGACTCAATTAGGCACAATACACAGTTAAAATGTTACAGTTATTACATATATCACTGTTTGAGTATATAACAATATATGGATACAATGTCAGAAACTCAACAGTGGTCAGCGTCTAGCTTAAAATGTTGATAATAATGTTTCAGCCACCTAACTGATGCAAGGTCTCCATACACACTCAAAATTTTCTATACTTTGTTAGCAATAAACAGATAGGTTATTTCCTGAAGACTTAATAAGAGCGTTGTTATGGCTGAGTCAGCCAGATGAACAACTGTCATACCTTGTGATGAATGGTTTTGAAAACCGACAAGTTGAAGAATTGAGACATTTATGCAATATATGGGAATCTTTATTAAAGAAACGTTTCGCCACATGGCAGTCTTCAAGCTGGCACTGGACAAGCACCTAAAGTCAGTTCCTGATCAGCCGGGCTGTGGCTCGTACGTTGGTTTGCGTGCAGCCAGCAGCAACAGCCTGGTTGATCAGGCTCTGATCCACCAGGAGGCCTGGTCACAGACCGGGCCGCGGGGGCGTTGACCCCCGGAACTCTCTCCAGGTAAACTCCAGGTAAACAGTGACTTTGTCGTGGGGGTTCGGGAGGAGATATGATGGTTGAAGGTAAACACAGTTGTTGGATGGTAACGATATGTATTGTCAGACTGTGGTAAGAGAAGGGCCCAGCCTGCCGTGTTACTGCCTGCTTGTATGTCTAAGCCTGGAGTGAGAGCGAGGTAGCGGGTCCCACTAACTCATGCGCATCCCGTGATGCCATACAGTCACTGGGCCTAAGGATCTTCTATATAAAACACATGTAAAGGAAGATCAGCAACTATGCTGACAACTTCATCAGTCTTATACAAAGCATGAAGGTATAAAGAGGGGAGGAGTTTGAAGTCTATGTGTCAGTCCATCAAGCTTGTAGAAAGTACAGCATAGGGCCGTAGACGTGGATTATATACTGTAGTCAGGTGAGGCGAAGCAGAAGGAGGCTGGGTCATAGTGGTACCATCCACTAGTCTAAGTAGGTCTTCGTCCAAAGATTGGACAAGCTTTGAAGAATTTTTTTGTATCAAGATCCCATGATGTGATCTGTCACATCTGTCAGACACTGCGTCATCATGGGATCTTGATACAAAGAATTCTTCAAACCTGTCCAACCTTTGGACGAAGACCTACTTAGACTAGTGGATGGTACCACTATGACCCAGCCTCCTCCTGCATCGCCTCACATGACTACAGTATATATATAAGCCACGTCTTCGGCCCTATGCTGTACTTTCTATAAGATTGATGGACTGAACACATCGACTCCAGGCTGAGGGACTGATTACCTCAAACTCCTCCTCTCCTTATACCTTCCTGCACTGTAAAGGACTGATGAAGCCACTGTGTGGCGAAACGTTTCTTCAATAAAGATTCCCATATGTTGCATAAGTGTGTCATACCTTGTCTCATTATAATAATAATAATAATAATAATAATAATAATAATAATAATAATAATAATTTAATTTTGGCATGATACATAGTTGTACAAAGGAACATAATTAGTTGAGTGTACATGCCAAAATCATCTTGTATGCAGAGCATTTTGGGCAAACTTAAAATTAACTTAAGATTAATTAGGCTATAACAGTTTAAATGGTCATTAGGTGAGTTACAGTGAGTACAGAGACTTGAGTACTGATAGGTAATGCTATATAGCATTAATAGGTCTAGTAGAGTGCTAATAGGTAGTGCTATATGGCATTTATAGGTCTAGTAGAGTGCTAATAGGTAGTGCTATATGGCATTTATAGGTCTAGTAGAGTGCTAATAGGTAGTGCTATATGGCATTTATAGGTCTAGTAGAGTACTAATAGGTAATGATATATGACATTAATAGGTCTAGTAGAGTATTAATAGGTTACCTGTCCAACAGAAAGCCGTCTGTGTTGTTCCAGGGACATAGAAGTGTAACTAATGATTTTGAATTAGGAACCCCACAGGGAGGTGTGCTTAGTACGGTGGCCCGGTGGCCTGGTGGCTAAAGCTCCCGCTTCACACACGGAGGGCCCGGGTTCGATTCCCGGCGGGTGGAAACATTTCGACACGTTTCCTTACACCTGTTGTCCTGTTCACCTAGCAGCAAATAGGTACCTGGGTGTTAGTCGACTGGTGTGGGTCGCATCCTGGGGGACAAGATTAAGGACCCCAATGGAAATAAGTTAGACAGTCCTCGATGACGCACTGACTTTCTTGGGTTATCCTGGGTGGCTAACCCTCCGGGGTTAAAAATCCGAACGAAATCTTATCTTATCTCTTATATTCACTCCCGTGCAGCCCTCAGCAGACGCTATTACATTGCATTGTACAGACCTCCTCAACGTCGATGTTATAAGTGTCAACGCTGGGGCCACATTGCCAGGAAATGCCTATCTAAGTCACACTGGTGTGCAGTGTGTGCCAACGGTCATCATTCTGAACGGTGTTATGATATGATCAAACAGCAACAGACTGTTGCTAAACAATGTATCAATTGTAATACCTCAGGAGTCACAGCAGCTCATGCTGACTGCAGTGTGAGGGCTGCCCGCATCGAAGCCAACCGCACTTCACCTTGTACCCCTCATTATGGCCCCCAGGACTACCCGGTACCTCGGGACTGAATTTCGGGTCCCC
>NC_069424.1:8560879-8611297 GCF_026875155.1 Cherax quadricarinatus | reverse complement strand
GAGCGGTTTCCACAGGGTCAGTTTTGGGGCCCCCCTGCGTTAAAAACTACATAAACGCTAGATGAGGGCATAAAGAGCGACATGGGGAAATTTGCCGATGACCCCAAAATAGGAGTCAAATTCATTCTACGGGGACTTTCGAGGCCCAGGAATTTTGAATAGATGATCAGTGGTGGAGAAGGGGCAGATGCAGTTTAATATGACAAAATGAAAAGTTTAAATTTTGGAAGGACAATCCCCATCCCACATTAAACAAAATTGCAATCTTAATATTACGGATTGCGAAAACTTTTTGGGTTCGGTTAGCAGTAATCAAAACCCAAACAACATGCTAAGTGTTGCAAAAAGCTAAAGAATCCTGGCTTCATATAAAAAGTAAAAAATAGGAGCCTCAGGTTTTCTTCAACCTATACACCCTTGGTTAGCCATTTAGTTTAGGCACAGTTTTGGTCCCCGTATTAAGAATGGATAAAAATTCTCTGGAAAATTTAAAAAGGGGGATGACAAGTTGACCCCTGACAAAAACCTTCCTATGGATAGAAAGGCCCCTGAATCGCACTTCGGGAAAGACGTGAATTGGGGGGATATAAAATTGGGGTGTATAAAGGGGAAACGGGAAAAAATAAAGGGGATGAAAATAGTGTGCTGAAAAATCTACCCTAGCAGGCCGCAGCAATGGTTTTAATTTGGGGAAAAATTCAGATTCAAGAAGGATTGGGAAAAGTATGTTAGGTAATAGAGTTGGGGGAGAGGGGACAAACCCCCGGTAAAGTTATAGGGCCCAGAATTGTGTAGTTTTAAAAATAATTGGGTGGGATACCCAATTAGGTCGGGGGGATCCCAGTTTGGGTACGGATAGGGCTTTCTGTTTGAAGGTAGGAGTAAAGGCAGAGGTTGTTTTCCCTGGGGCGGATAAGGGATATTGTTAGCCGTCGGGACATATGAGAGGTAAAAAGGGAGCAATCCTTTATCTGTCTCAGTGCTGGAGGAACGATGTTGGCAAAAGTAGGAGTGAGGACTGATTACGGGATAGGTCAGCAAAAAGATAATTAGGAAGAAGGGGGGCAAACTTTTATTGGCATTTTCCAAGGGAGGAGTTGGAAAAAAGGTTTCCAGAGAATTGGTGTCAATTTTGGTGGACAAATATTAATGACAACTGGGGCCCCTTTTTATGGGAAAATGAATGTATGCCAGGGGTGGGGTTCCTTTTTGGGCTGGGGGGGGAGCACGGCCAAAGCGGGAGGAGCTGTTAGGTCTTTAAACTGGGAAAAGTTAGTGGTAAAAGGGGGGTTTTTGGGGGGAAAACGGAAGTGCGGGTAGTAAAAAAACTAGAAACTAGTAATAGGCAAAAAGAGGAGGAAATTTGGGAAAGCAGTGGCACTAATTGACAAGGACGTAAAAGGTTGGTAGTGGAAATAACAAAAGGAGCAGGAAGGGTAAAGAGATGAGGGTCATTAAATATTTTATTACACAAATAGTCCGCAGTGCTAGGAATAAGATTGGACATTGAGACTAGTTGCTAGTGCAAGGTACCATGATTATTTGGCCAATTACGAGACTGGTTTTAATTCAAAAAGTCGGGACATGCCTGCAGAATGTCCACATCAGGGTTAATAATTGTTCCAATTAGATAGAAAGTATCGGAAGGGGTGGGGGTGGCATTGGTAAGACCGAGATCGCTTGAACTGTTGCATAAAAAACGGTTATTAAAGTCTAAGTAAACACACACAGAGTCGTTTGGATAGAATCAGAGGGGTAAAGAAAAATTAATTTTAGGTGTGATATGCCGGTCCCCCCAAATTTAGATAGGGACCAGGGGAGACTACTATGGGAGAAATTGTTAGGGCCACAAGGCACGATAATGTAGTAATTCTAGAGACTTTAACTTTAGTTCATATTGATTGGAATTTCTTGACTGGGAATGATAGAATCAAACGATTTCTTAGAAGTAGTTCGGATTAGTTTTTTTGAAGCATTTGGTGACAGAAAAAAAAAAAAAAAACCTAAAAAAACAAGGGGTGTTTAACAACCTGCTTGACATAGTTCTGGCAAACAATGAATCCCTTGTTAATAATGAGAAGTTTCAGAGGAACTGGGTGCTAGCGACCACAAATCATTAACATGTAGAATTGAATGGAAATTATGATACGTAGGGATAACTCAGTAACATCCCAGATTTCGCATAGCAGATACGATGGCTTAGAGACACTTATCATCTGTTTGACTGGTAACGAAAAGAGCTATCAATATGAGAGTTTTCTGAACACAATTCCAGCTGTTCAAAGAACGTATATCCCTTAAAGGAAATAAGATCAAATAGAAATGACGCCAAAATGGATGAATACTAGCTGAAAAATCTACTAGGGGCATAAGAAAGGAATTTTAGGCGTATCAAAGAGGCGAGGGTCATCATATGAATCAGTTTTATATTGACATTAAAGAGGACATTAAAAGGGATACGAAAGCTAAAAAGGACTATGAAATTTAAGTTGCTAGGGATTCAAAACAAACCCAAAAAGTTTTTTCCAGTCTATAAACAAAAGTCAGAATAAGATAGGTCCCCTTAAAAAATAACTATGGCAATCTTACTGACAAAGAGAAAGAAATGTGCTCGATTTTAAATAATTATTTTCTCTCGATTTTACCACATTAGAAGGCACTAATAATATTCCGTAAGTAATTTTTTATAGTGGATCAGAAGATTATTATGTAACATCACAGTCACAGTGAAATGGGTGAGGGGGGGGGGGGGGGGGGGGGGGGGGGGGGGGGGGGGGGGTGGGGGGGGGGGGGGGGGGGGGGGGGGGGGGGGGGGGGGGGGGGGGGGGGGTGGAAGCAGATAGACAGACTGAACAAAATAAGTCACCGGGTCTGATGAGTTTTTTCATGGGTCTAAAGGAATGCAAAATGGAAGTCTGTGAACCATTAAACTAATATTTTTTAATTTATCTCTTCAAACAGGTGCAGTGCTGATATGTGGAAGAGGCTAATGCATATTCCTTTTTTAAACAGGGGACAAGTCGTTACTCTTCAAATACTGCCCAATAAGCCTGACCCAATTTAGGCCATATTACAAGAGTCAATTATACTGAGATTATAAGAAAGCCCTCTCGATAAGCATAGCTTGATTAATGATACTCAGCATTGATTCACAAGAGCCGTCTTGGTCTAAATTAATTTATTAACTTTTCTTCAGTAAAGCTTTTGAGGCTGTTGACACCGATAAAGAATTTGATATTATTACTTAAATTTAGTAGCATTTTGAAAGAGTTCCGCACCAAGACTGTTGAAGAAAGAGTAGCAGCTCATGGCATTGGGGGAAGGGTGCTCTCGTGGATCGAATAATCAAGGCTCACAGACAGGAAGCACAGAGTTTCCATAAATTGGTAATCCGAGGGGATCAGTAACTCGTGCGTTCCACAGGGATCAGTCTTGGCCCGTTGTTGTTTAAAATATATACAATGATCTTGATGAAGAATTACTAGTGATATGAGCAAATTCGCCGATGACACGAAGATAGTAGGAATAATTGATTCAAACGTAGATGTTAGGGAACTTCATGAGGATTTAGTACAAACTCTACTCTTGGTCAGAACAAGTGCAAGATGCATTCAATTAGATAAATGCAAGGTTCTGAAGCTCGGAGTGTCCATAACCCTAGCACTTATAAGTTAATAATGTAGAACTTAACCAGACAGATTGCGAAAAGGACTTGGGTTATGTAAGCAGCAACCTTAAACCAAACAGCAATGCCCTAAGCGTACGTAAAAAGGCAAATAATAACTGGGATTTTATATCCAGAGTGTAAGCAACAGAAGTTCAAGGTCATACTGCCAGCTTTTATACAACATTAGTAAGGCCTCACCTAGATTCTGTCAGTCAATTCTGTCCTCCATATTACAGATGGACATAAATTCGTTGAAAACATTCAGCGTAGGATGACTAAATAATACATAGCATTAGAAATCTTCCTTATGAAGAAAGATTGAAGACTCTTAATTTACATTCACTTGTTAGAACGAAGAATGAGGGAGACCTGATCGAGAAGTGTATATATGGGAAGATAGGTATTAATAAGGGGATATTAACAAGGTCTTTGAGAAAATCTCTCCAAGAGAGAACCCCAGTAATGATTTAAATTTGATAAGTTTAGATTTAGAAAGGACATAGGAAAGTAATTGTTGGAAATAGGGTAGTAGAATGATGAACAGTCCTACCTAGTTTGGTTATTGAGGCTAGAGACTTTTGGTATGTATCAATTTAGGTTGGATTAATACATGAGTGGGATGGTTGGATTTGAGTGGCACCCCCCCACTGCACATCAAGCTTATTTCTTGGGTATCATTGAAAATTTGTAGGTCAAAATTTTGTTAGTGGGATGAATAGTAAGACCTGCCTATTATGGGCCAACAGTGCCTGCTGCAGTGTTCCCTCCTTTCTTAATTCTTATGTTCTTATGAGTGGATGTGGGTGTGTGTGAGTTGGACCTGATAGCTGTGCTAAACCAGGTCCGGTTGCCGTGTTCCTCCCTTAAGTCATTTGACCTGACCTGACTAGTTGGTGCATTGGCTTAGCTGGTAGGAGACTTGAACCTGCCACGCATGGGCCAGTAGGCCTTCTGCAGTGTTCCTTCGGTCTTATTTCTTAACTCAGTACTCAACAAGCGATGTAGGTACAGTCTTCCTCATCTCTTTGTGCTTCAAGTTCTAGCCATTCTGAGTGCTTTATCATCCCTGTGGTGTGTGGGTATTTCGTGGTTTGTTTTAAGCCAGCCAGCTTAAGAAATATTTTCGTGCCTAAGCGGGTGTTCCCAATGAGGCTTACGCCGTATACATGCCCCATCGGCCCAGTCACCACGTGGTGTCTCGCCACCGCGCCTGCCTCAGCGCCTCGCCCAACCACTACCACTTGTTTTGTACCCTAAAATTACAGTTCTAGCAACCATATTTTAAGGACCACATTAGGGGGTCCAAGAGCCAGAGTGTGTCTTTTCGTCAGTGGCGCCATCGTTAAAATCCTCCTGTAGTGAGTCCTTCGTCGATTTAAGGCGCAAATTCCCTCGATCACGTTGTGGAGTAGCAGCTAACGCAGTCACAACCAGTCACCTCTATCCCCACTACATCTTCCCACGTTCATCAACAACGTCGCAACAGCGATAATATTTTTTTCAATAGAGACATTTGCGAGTGTTTGCGACATATTTGGTGTTTTTCAGTGATTTCTTAGTGACATTCAGTAACTCTGATTAGACTCAGTGTTTATTATAATACTGTTTAGCAATATTTTTTCTCTTCTTAAATCAGTGTTAATTTCGTGCACTAATATATGTTCTTTGTGTTGTGTTTCTTATATACTTGAAGTACGTACCTTATGTTTTTCCTTGTTGTGTGCAACAATATAAGCTAGTATAGAATCTTTGTGTATACACATCAGGATTTGTTGATGAATGGTTCAGAGAACCGACATGTTGATATATTAGACACATGTGGCAACTCTTGGGTATCTTTATTGAGGAAACGTATCGCCCCACAGTGCTTCATCAGTCCATTACAAAGAGGATCCTTTGTAGGACTGAATGAAAATGCCACTGTGTGGGGCGAAACGTTTTCCTCACTAAAGATACCCAAAGAGTTTGCACATGTGTCTAATTAATCAACACTTCCAATAATCACCTTGTGTTCACAAGTATTGGCAGTGAATAATTCATAATTTAATACCTTTAATCTGCTCACAACTCAAGTGTTGTTTAATTTTCTCCCAGCATTTGTGTATTGTTTTGCATTTTTATTTTAATTTTCTCTCTTGTGTTTTGAACATTCCTTGTGTTATTCTTTTCATGCAGCCAGTGTCTAATTGTCTTATTTCCACAGACATATGGACATTATTTTGTGCAAGACCAAATTAATTTCCAAAATTTTCACACCTCAAGTATCTTGAAGAAATTCCTAGTATTGTGTTTATATATTGATGTGTTGTGTTCCTGCCATCACTGTAAGAGTGTTCAGAATCTTTGTTCTGTGTTTTTGCATCTATTATTTTTTGTTTCATTGAACAAATTCACTCTTAGTGCAATTTTTAAGTTCTTCTTTTAAAGTAAATCATTCTTTTGTTTGTTCAGTAAGTGTTGCTTAAGCTGCAGATAAGAGTTAAAGTGTTCAGTCAGTTCATTCCTTGATGATATATATTTGTTTCTTGTAAACTGTATTTTCTTGTGTGTGTAATTTGATTTTATCATTGCATCATTGACTCATTTCGCAATAATTCTTGTGTAACATTGTGTTGCCATTTAAATTTTTCTTGCAGAAATTTTATGTAGTGTTGTGCAGTACTTTTGATTAGTAATTGTTATTTGCAATATTGTTACAGTTTATTTCAGTGCAGTTTCATATGCTCTGTTCTGTGCATAATATTTTATTCTTTGTGTGCCATTTTATTTTATTTTTAGTGAATTGTTTCCCAGTTTGTTTTAATTTTGCACAAGCTTTATTGAGTCCATTTTAACATTTTTGATTGATTCATCATTTATTGTTGAATTTCCCTATTGCATTGAGAGTAAAGACAACTCACTGTGCCATTAACTCATTTTACAGTAAATTTGAGCAAATTAGATTTGAGTAAAGTACAATTTCTCTTGATTTTCAAAGTGTTGCTTATTCAGTTGAGTATTTTCTTTTGTGAGTGTGAGTTTCCTTGCTTACTGTGTGACCTGCCAATTTTTATTTACTTATGCAGAATAGTTAAGTAATTTCTTCCCATTTAAGTTTACTGTGTTGTGTGTTCCTCAGTTAGATTTTCTTTTATTTCTCTAAATTCTTGTTTTACATTTTGCAAACATGTCTCAAGTCTTCTCAAGCGATGCCTCAGCACATTCTGCTAGTACAACCATTAATGCATCAGTCCCAAATTCGAGTAATTCCTTATCAAACAATAGACATACTCAGACTTCTAGCCTTCGCAATTTTAGTCGTGATCCTTATGATGCCATGCCGTTGTTCAATGGTAACCCAGACAACCTAGAAGGATGGTTTACTGCTGTTTGTGCTAGAGCTAATGCCTCAGTAGATGGTCCTCCATCAGAGAGTTGCTTAATTAGTATTGGAAAGGAGAGTTTATCTCGTTCTCCAGCTGCCTCGCATGTGTTCAACTTGATTCGTATGAAGGACTTTCAGGATCTAACCAAGTGGCAAGATTAGGAGCAGTTAATCCGTAACTATCTTGAACCACTGCGAGAAACCGATCCTTTTGTCGTTCTTAAGGAATTAGTGTGTACAGCTCCGAGGCCAGAGGAATCATTAGATGAGTTTGCTCTTTGTCTAAATAACCTAATGTTCTTATTCGTTAAAGCAGGTCAAAGTTCCAAGTACCAATGATAAACCAGCTCTTGAGGGGTTTGCTAAATTGGCAGCATTCGGAGTTATTAAACAGCTAATGCCACCAACACCAATGTATGTGTATAATTCCAGTCCTCTAAATGCCACAATGGGACTGCTTGCAGCTCTTATCCATGTGCGTAATTTGTGTCCCGAGGGAACCTTTCCTTATCGAAAGTCTACGTCAACCACTATGTCTACTCCTGTACCTCCTCTTGTTTGTGCTACTACCAAAACTCCCAATCTAAATCACTTGCGACCATCGTCCAAAGCTAGTGTTAAGAGTTGTCATTCCCATAGCACTCGCAGCATGTACAGTACCCATAGCCAAAGAACTTGCTATAATTGTGGTTACCGTGGCCACATCGCAGTAAATTGCCCTGATAGTCGCTCTAAGAGGCATCGTAATGCTGATAAGTACCAGTCCGAATTGCCTTATTGTACTTATCACAGAATACATGGTCATGACACATCCGAGTGTAATGCTCTCTATAACCTCCAGTATTCTAGATCTTTCTGTGGCCGTTCCAACCGCAGAGCCAGGAGAGGAAATAGAGATCGGGGTTCTCAGAACAACCAGAACCAGCCTCATTCTTCCAATTCGGGGGAATCCGAGCGCCCCAGTCTACTCGTCCAGGCGTGACAGTAGGTGATAATGAGTAAACCATCCAAGTTCAAAATTCCTACGAAACCTTAGCCCGTCTTGAGAATGACAACTTCGCTGTTGATGTTGCTTCACACATCTCAGACGTAGAGGAATTTGGGGATGAAGTGGAACATGCCTTCTCCGATGACAACCCACCCTTCTGTTTGCACATAACTCCAAATGAAATGATAGGTCCTTTAGTACAAGCTTCTATTCATAATGCGCCCGTTCATGTGTTCATGGACTCTGGTGCGCAAGTTAATATCATCAGGTCTAGTTTGTTTAAAGAGAAGCAGTTAAGACGTGTCCTCCTCGTTGAACCAACTACTGTAACCTCCCTTAGTGGAGTAGCTGGTTCCCTTCTGCGTGTCCAAGGTCAGACTTCACTCACCTTTACTATCCAAGGTAGAGACTTTACTGCTTCTTTTCTTGTTGTCGACCAGATTATTTTCCCTGGTGACCTTCTACTGGGATTTGTTTCTGAGAGACTTGCGCATTGTGCTTAACCCTTACCGATGGCATGCCCAAATTGACGACTTGATCATTCCATTTTGGGGTTACCAGCTTGGATCAGAGATCTGCCATACTGCCGCAGAGTACGATGTATGGATTAAGTCCTTACAAGCGTACCCAAGCGGTCAGGCACTAGTAACTCTGTCACTCCCATCTGTGTTCCACCTACACCTTCAGATATGCAAGATAGAGTATTGTCTCAAGTGTCCGAGGACACACTGACTACCTTGAGTGCTGAGCCTATCCCTGCAATGTCTGCTAGTTCAAGTAGTAGTTTCTCCACAGGGGACGCCTTGTCGGAAAACAATTACTTGCAACTAGTAATGCCATCTCTTGTTGATGTCACATGCCGTCTGCAGAAAGACGTCTCTGTTGCGGCTAGTGCTCTCACTAGTGTGTCTGTTGTTGTTCCTAGTGTTCCAGATGGTGATAACGTCCTAGTTGACAGTGATTCCTGCAAGGTCAAAGGTTTATTTGTTGAACCTTCCTTACATGTTGTAAGAGACAGTAAGATCCATTTATTCCTTGCTAACACTTCGGGTCACAGAGTTCGTCTCAGAGCAAATACCAATCTTGTTGACCTAGTTCACTATCCTTTCCCTGTTCAAGTATAGGATGTCATGCCACCTGACCAGTGGGTCGGTGTTATTTCAACAAGGGAGACCTCATCCACGCCACTGGATCAATCCATTCCACCAGAAAGGAGGAGAAAGACTTAGCTCCCACTGACTTCCCAGACGAAGTCAAGCGTTTGTTGACTTTGTTGAACAAACGTCGTAAAGCCATTGCCTTACCAGGTGAGAAGATGGGTATAACGAACTTATTGTCCCATCGTATTCCACTTGAACCTGGTACTAGACCTATCTATATACCTGCGTACAGAATGCCTCATTCCCAAGTTGCTGTCGCAGAGGAATTGATCAATCAAATGTTCGATGGTGGAGTTATTGCACATAGTAATTCACCCTGGAATGCGCCATTAATCCTAGTGCTTAAGAAGGACGGTACTTGGCGCCCGGTGATTGACTTTAGGAAGTTAAATGCGAAAACTATTCCGGATCGCTTCCCACTTCCTGTACTTGGTGATCTTTTACGCAACATCGGAGATGACAAAGTTTTCTCGACCCTGGACTTGTTACAAGGGTTTTGGCAAGTCCCTCTTCACGAAGACAGCCAAGAGCTAACTGCATTCTCCACTCCCACAGGTCATTATCACTTCCTTCGAATGGCTTTTGGATTACGATCCTCTCCTATCACATTATCTAGACTCATGACCATTATCTTTAGAGGTCTTATAGGCAAAGCACTTATGGTGTACTTAGATGACGTAATCGTTATGTCCGAAGACGTGGATACACATCTGAAAAGACTTGATATAGTACTTGGTAAGCTTGAAGAAGCCAATTTAAAGATCAAACTGTCTGTCAATTTTTCAGATCAGAAATTAAGTTTCTTGGTCACGTAGTCACTCTTAGAGGGGTTACAATTGACCAAAGTAAAGTAACGGCATTATTAAATTTTCCATCCCCCAAAACTGCTGATGCTGTAAGATCCTTTGTGGGTTTTAGCGGGTTTTCTATAGATCTTTCATTGCTATTTTTTCTTCAATAGCAGCTCCTCTAACTAAATTTTGCTTAAGAAAGATGACCCTTTCGTTTGGACCTTCCGTCAAGAAAGAGCATTCCAGACACTAAAAAAAAGCTAAGTCCGCCCCCCATTTGAAATTCCCAGATATTTCTAAGCCCTTCTATCTGACAACTGATGCTAGTTCAATTGGCATAGGTGCCGTACTAGCTCAGAAGATGGCAAGTACAACGCAGTTGCATTTGCTAGTAGAGTCCTCACGAAGGCGAACGTAATTATGCAATAACGGAGCAAGAAGCTTTAGCAATAGTATGGTCTTAAAGCACTTCCGAGACATTATTTACCCGTACCCTGTTTATGTCTTGACAGAAACATGCACCTTGATACCTTATTCCAGAACAAACAACCTATGGAAGGTTAGCCAGATGGACCTTGACTATCCAAGGTTCAATCCCACTTTTGAACATTTACCTGGCAAGTTAAATGTAGCCGCAGATGCTTTATCGTGACACGTTAGTTTTAGTTTTTTGCAGAAACCTCCATTCACTGCCGATGATGTCAAGGAATGCCCAAAGAACAGATCCAATGTGGTTGGTGTGGATTCGATTCCTGCTCCAGGAAGATCTTATTCTGACTGTGAAGCCACCAGCACCTATTAGTGAATTTTAATGAGTCAAGAATTACTGTATCGAACAGCCGAGTTGGGTACTCCAAGTAGAAGAGTATGCCAGTTAGTAATTTCCCGTCACTAGTGAACGTAGCTCTACAGCTAGTTTTATGAAGCACAGGTGTTGCACACCCTGGTATGGATCGTTCTGTGAAACAAGCCAGAATGAAGTAATTTTGGCCACGTAAGGCAACTGACATTTCAGAGTATGTTAAGAAATGTAGTGTTTGTATGCAGCATAAAGGAAATGCCAATGGTCCTAATCCAATCCAGGTGTACCCAACCACTAGCGAACCGTGGGAAAGAATCGCCCTTGATTTGTTAACTAATTTTAAATGTTCCCTCCAAGGCAACAAACATCTGTGTGTTATGGTAGACCATTTCACCAGATATTGTGAGTTAGTTCCTATTGCAGATAAGACTGCTGAGACAGTAGCTAAAGCGTTTAAATAACGCATTATTTGCAGGTATACCACCCCTAAGTCCTTAGTAACAGATAATGGAGGTGAATTCTGTAATGAGATCCTTGAAAATTTGTGTACCTTGTACAAGATCTCTAAATCCACCATTGTTCCTCATCATCCTGCCAGCAATGGGTTAGCTGAACGAACCAATAAGAAAGTACTTGATGTCTTGAGATCCACTATCTACCCCAATAGTGAAACTTGGGATGAAGTTATACCAGATGTTCAATGTGCCATAAATTCTGCTTACAATGCTTCCATAGGTCATTCTCCACATTATGCATTGTATGGTGTAGACAAGCGTTTACCCTATGAGTTGTTATATTCCACTCCGAAACCCAATTACAACCCTGATGATTTCGTAGCAAACTGTACCAGCATAGCTCAGAGTGTTTTTTTGAAGAATCCGTGAAACACTTCATAAATCAACAGCAGAATTTACTAGAGTAACTAATAGCCGTGCTAAGCCGTCAAAAGTTAAAGTAGGTTCAAGAGTAATGCTGACAAAAATTTTAACAAAACATCCGAAATGCCTAAGCTCGATCAAAGTTTGTTCCCCTTATCGAGTTGTTGAACATATCTTGGTAATAAGTATAAGGTTAGAAAAATTAGTACGGGGAAGTACAAAGAATCGCATTTTTTGATCATATGGTTAGTTGCGATGTTGTGATATTGCTCCCCAGTAATGTGACGATGCTAAAAATCCTCTTGATTTTTGTTCCCTTTTTACCTCAAATATCAGCCAGATAATAACCGACTGTCGCTATTCTTTGCGTATCGAAAAGTAATGAGAAACCCAAAAGTATTTTTTGTAGATACTCGTTAGATTCCCTCAGTCAAGGCAGGGGTTTTAAAACATTGAAGAGGAATTCGATCCCCCCCAGAGATACCATTCTGCATTTGTTAACCTCACCCTCGCAGAATTGGGTTTAATGTAATAGTTGTATAATAGATGTCCGGATGAAGAAAATTTGCAACTGTGTGTTTTGTTTTTAAACTGTAGTTTTCAAAATTTTTTTTTCGTGTTCATTTTCCCTCCGATTTCTGAGAATTTGACAGAAATTTCGTCGGTGGCACCAATTTGCTTAGCTGTTAATTTCACCTTGTATATATATTTATTTTTCCCTCGAACCCGTAGAGTGATGAATACGTCGTTCGTAATTCCATCTATATTATCCCATGATTTTTCCTAATTTGTAATGCTTCGTTAAAAACTCTTATGTTAAATCCTTTATGATACCACCCTTAGTTCTTAAGTTATATATGTCTTTTTATTGATAAAATCAGCCCGAACCGCCTCCCTGTTCACCCTATGTCAGTAGTGTTGTCGAGACGACATAGTAACATGACCGAGCTGTAAGCATATTTGCTGATCCTCCTTACATGTTTTTATATAGAAGACCCTGGGCCTGTGACGTTGACGTCAGGGGTGCAGCATGAGTGAGACGCTCCTCCTGCCTCCTCCCCGCTTAGACATCGCAGGAAAAAAAGGCAGGCTGGGCCCCCCTTTTTACCAAGTCTGACAATATATAGCGTTACCATCCAACAAGGGGTTTTCCTTCAACCATCATATCTCTTCCGAACCCCCATGGGAGGAAAATATTATGCCCAAAAATAGGAAAAAAAGATAATGAGAAGGAGCTGCGGTAAGTACGGTCAGCCATAGAAGTGTGGTCTAAGGGAGGGATCCAATTAATGAAGCATTTTGTCGAATGGGAATGAGAATGAAGGGTGTCTAGGGTAATTTTGGGATAAAATTGGGGCTGACGGGCAAAATTTTACGGCAAACGTGATATGCATGCAAGGGGAGGGGGGGTTTTTCTCTTGGGGGGAATGGAGCTTAGCCAGTTCGATTAAAGGGGGGATTGAGACTTGTTAGGAAATTTAAATGAAGTTTTTAGAGGTATGGTGTTGGGGAAAAAATCAGGCGAGTTTAGGGTTGATAACAGCAGTATTACGGGATACCCCAAGGATATGTTTAAAAGGCAAATTCAAAAAAGAGTTTCTAGTAAAGGCAAAAAAATTTTTCAACCCCAAAAAGGGGGACAGGTTTAGGGCAGCAGTGCCTAGCCTTCCTTAAGGTTTACTATACAAATAGTAGGGGGTTTAAGAATAAAATAGAGAGCTAAGATTATTTGAAAGTGCAGGTAAATAGTATTATTGCTATGGGGGACCTGGTACACTTGAAAGATGGGAAAAATTCCCTTTCTGAAGCAATACGCCCATACCCCGGTCGGATTGAACCCGCGGTCATAGAGTCTCAAAACTCCACCCCGTCGCGTTACCCACTGACTAGCTACCCACAAAAAGATTCACCCAATAGGTATTTTTTCTACACCATGGAAGGTTAGCACAGGCACCACTGTGACCCAAATGCAAGTTTTTACAGACAAATCTCACTAGCGTGGCCGTACAAATTTAGCTCAAGTAAAGCTAGCGGGAGATTCGTCTGAAAAAAATTTGTTTTGTGGTACAGAGGTGCCTGTGCTAACCCCCCAGGGTGTAGAAATATCCCAGTTGGATAAATCTTTTTGTGGCTAGTGGTCTAGTGGCTAACGCGACGGGCTGGAGTTTTGAGACTCTATGACGGGGTTAACCCCGGCCGGGGGTTGGTTGTTTGCAATCGGTCATTAGATTTTTGAGTCGTGCAACATCAGGGTTATAAAGTTATTCCACACTGATAGGGTCAACAGGAAGGGTGGGGGAGTGGGATGTATGTCAGAGAAAATTTAAATTGTTTTTGTTAGAAAAAAATAAAAGATTAAAACATGGACACGAATCTGTTTGGTTTAAGTTTTTTGAAGGTCGTGAAAATTAATTTGGGTGTGTTTTATGGCCCCAAATCTTGATTGGGAGTGCTGTAAGGGGTTTTTTTATGGGACGAAATTATAAGGCATCTAGATATGGAATGTTGTTTTAAGGGAGTTTTTACTTTAGACAAAATTGATTGGACAATGTGACGGGAAATCTCGAGTCTAGTGATTTTTTAAATCGGTTCGGGTTTGCTTTTTAAAAAGCTTGTGACAGAACCAACTAGAAGAAACAATTGTTTGATTGGTTTTTCCCAAACAAATAATTTAGTTATTAATAATTGAGGTTAATGATGAGCTTGGGGAAAGCAATCACAAATCATTTTGTTCAATTATCTGGAATTACCCAGATAACGCAATCAGTCCTTGTCCGATTTTCTTGGCTGATTTCTGGGCAAAAAATTCCCGGGGTGGGCTAAATTTTTTTTTTAAATTTTTTTAAAAAAACCTTAAAAAGTACAAAGGATACATAAAAAATAGTAAGGGAAAACAAAAAACAGTTGCGTATAGTACCCGGGTTTTTCCCGGAGGGAACAAGTATTATAAAAAACATCCCGTTAAGCAAACAATACACGCTAAAACAAACCCACTAAAATTAAAAAGTCATTAATAGTTGCCCCCCACCCATTGTAACCAAAAAAAAAACCCCCATAAAGACACTTTTCATGGTTTAACAATATAAAATGAGTACCCGTCATAAACTATCACAACAAAAAAAAATTAAATATGCAAATTACAAGGTTTCTAAAGTTTAAATTGTACACTGACTAAAACTATAACCCCCTTTTAACACACAATATATTATACCAATCATGTCAGTTAAGTAAAAAGACCCTAAACCAAAACTACCAAAAAAACATAAAAACAAAACAAAACCCACCCTACCCTCTATGACAGGGTACAGAGTATAGGTTAATTATGTTACATTATATCCTAACCCAAAAGGAATTCTGAAAGGAAAATATGATTCCTTTTGCCTAAACCATAGGAAACAGTATTTTAAATTATTTAAATGTTAAAACCCCCAAATAAATTAATTCACGTACAGAAAAACAGAAAAATCATGTAACATACAATAATAAAATAGCCCAAAACAAGGTTTTATAACAAAAACCTGGGAAACAAAAAAGGGGTTTTTAAAACCCAAAACCCTAAATAAATTAAACCCCTTCCACTTACGTATGTTTCACCGAAAATCTTGTAAAGACTTTTTTTGTAACCCCCCTAATAAACATGGTATGACCAAAGACCTTAATACACTTAAATTACCCATAGAAACCCCCAGCAGCAAAAAAAGTTAAAAATAAAACAAAATAAGTAATAAGGTAAGGCCCCTGATTTTGCCGTCCAAAAGAACGACATGTACCTAAAAAAATTTTTTTTGAAACCAAATTTCCCGTTGATTACTTAAATAGATCCTAAGGGGTCGGTATCCCGGCTATCAAGGGAAATTTTTTCCAGTGAACATAACCATCAGGCTTAGAAAATTAACCCTGTAAGCCACACTTATATTCACTACGACAACATTCTCGTGAAACATAGCGTTACCCTCAATACCTAACTCTCACTACCTTCCTCTTAACACCACATAAGCTCCAGAGGAAAACAACCCCCCCCTCCTTTAATCCCCCCATAAGGAATGACCACCCCTTGGCCCATACTCAGGGACCCCGACAAAGGAACCCACAGTGAGGTTCCTATAAACCTTCCGGGAAACTTTTTTCCCAGGAGTCGCCCATAAACCAGCATATTCCTACACTTCGTCCTATAGGAATTTAGCCGCAACGCTTTTTTCCTCGTATCACCCTTTATTTCCCTATTTCCCCATGAGGATATCCAGATAATCTACTATGATATACTTATGCCCTTCCAAACATCCCTAGGCACTCCCCTTACATCTAGTAGAAAGCCGTTTTTTTAATAAAAAAGCGGCAAACGACCTCCCTCCTCCCCAACAGTCTGATAACCCCACCCATCCATGATCTCACCCCCTCCAAGGAGGTACAAAAGAGACCACATGAACGCCGTTTCAACATCACCACAAAAACGGACAAAAAGCCTCTTCACAAAAAACCCCATACAACGTAAACAACCTCTTGGAGGTCCAGGAATCCCCATGATGAAACGATACACTAAATTCTCTTACTCTAGCGGTATCCTAAGTTTACTAAAAATCTTTCCAAATAAACCCCCCTGTCATACGTTGGATTCACGGCTACCCTTGCATAATTCCTTGACTTTCACGACCCTCACCAAGCCGTTTCACTTTGATTTTATCCCTCCTGTTGCACTGTCAATAAATAATCCTCAACATATCTTCACAACCCCTCCAATTCCTTTCCCATCCACATTACGTGCCTCCCCCAACTCTTCCTACTTTAGCGCCCTCACACCCATTCCCTCTTATACTCCACTTGTATATACAGCCATTACTCTCAGTCCTAAAGGCAACAAACCAAACCACCTCTCCGAACATCCGTTCATAACTACTCCTTTCTTAACCATGCCCTCCCAAATCCCCACACAAACTCAGCCAACCTCCTCTGCTTTTCACAATATCCGTACCTTAAGGGAAAAAAAACTCTGCCACCCCCAATACCTTGCTATAGACAAGTGAATTTACCACCATACCCTCTGATGGTAAAGTTAGGTCACTCACACTTAAACCTACTAGTCTACTTAAAACTTACCCGTGACAGACTCCGAATTTACCCTCTGCATGCCTACACTCCGCCATATACCATATCCCACATACTTGATTCTGTCAACCACTGTCCATCATAACCCATCCCCAAGCCCCCCCCCCTATTCAATTACCGACTCTAGTAACCTTGATTTTCATCGTATTAACTCTCATTCCCGTATTCATACAAAAATCTGAATCACTTACCCACCTCCTTTAACTCCTCTTACCCCGTAAACCAAAACAGTAGTATCATCCCTGCCCAGCGATTTCCCTTTGCACACCCCTCCATTCATGTTTGTCCATCCCCACTCGCTCCACGACTCATAAAAGGATTCTGCACTCACGCAAAGAGCAGCTGCGACCATCGGACAGCCCACTGCCTCAACCCTCTCTCCATCGTACACTTTCACCCATCTACCATTGACCTGCTTACCCTCACCTCCGCCTCTGCATTACAGGGTGTTCACCCTCCTCCACTAAACCTTCCCGAAAACCCATCCTCTATAAGAAAACCCCTAAAAATCCTCTGTCCACGAAGTATATGCGTTCTCCCAATCTAAACCTAGTATTCTCCTCCGTACAATATCTCTAGAAAATCCCTAATAAAACCATGTCCATCCCTCCTCCTTCTCCAGGAAATCCACAACTGTCCCCTTGTAACACTAAACCCAACACTTTGTCCTCCATTCTTGTTGCCCAAAACATTAGCAAAAATCTTGTAATCCGAGCACATTAACGTTAATCGCACGGTAATCATTCAAAACCATTCTTTGCGATTTCCCCATACCCACTACTTAAATAAAATTCAAACCCCACCAGGACAATGCCGTACACTCCCCCAATGAACACTATAAAAATTGTTTGGTATGGCCGTCTATGCCTGGGGTTTTTACCCTGGCACAGCCCAAAAATGCCTCTCCACCCTGCTACACTAAAACTACTCTCAGAGTCTGACACTGTTCTTGCTCAACTTAATTACCTATTAAAACCATTCATCCCAAACGTCCCTCACCCACTCCCCCGCCAAACCCTCCTCCATTTCTCCCTAACAAAAAATCTGATACAAACTATAATTATTTTCGGTTGTGGAATGGGCCTGAACCTGTACCTGCCTCATATACGCCAAGGGGTTTTCGCCCTGCCGTTCTTATCCTCCATAGTACAAACACAGATGGCCTATCCCCCTTAAAAATTCCTCCCAACCCCGCCCTAAACTCTAATTGCCTTCAAATTTTTCATTGTGAATTTCCGCCACTGCCTATTTCGCAAACGTTACATGTCCTCACTCACACCACCCGGTCCTCTGCATAAGTCATTTAACTGACGTTCAAGACAATTTGGTAGCCCATAGCTCACCTTGCCATTTTTACCCGCACTTAAAAAATCCGATTCCAACTTTAGCCCTCATTTCCCACGAATTCAGCAAATCCTTTCCCCATATTCCATCCCCAAAAAAGGTTTTCCCAAACCAATCTTAAATCCGTAGGTCACCCTCGTCCCTAATACCTCACATTCAATTTCCGGTATCCTATAACCTCACTAGCCTTACCCTCAAATCTGCTATAACACACGATGATCAAAAAACCCCCCCACATCGAAGTCCTCCCCCCTCTCCACATATTCCCTCCTAACAAAATCCTATCAAAACCGGCCTATTCCCTACGAAAAAAAGTGTGCTCATCCAAAATTTCCCTACTCCCCAATCTATACCCTAACATCTGCAAAACATCTCGCAGAAAACCCCCAAAACAAACCCGCCCCCTCGGAACCAAATCCCCATTCCTAAGACACAATTCCAACCCCCACCAATCACCATAATGCAGGTAAACCTCTCAATGACAAACATCGCGTACAAATCCACCTTCACTCTAGATTACAGTTGGGAGTAAACCTAAAAAACTAACCCTTCCGGGCCCCCCCAAAAACCCATCCAGCCTGACAACCCCCCCCCCCCCCCTCCCCCCAAACCCCAGGTACGAAAAGGACTGGCTCCTTTCCGCCACAGCCACCCCCTCAACCTAAAAGCATCACTGGTAAACAACCTATAACCTTTCAACAAAACTAAAACCAAACCTATGGTTATTTTCCCTGCAAAAAACGACTAAATACAAAATCTCTCAAAACCCACTTAACCTCCCCCTTTGACCTGGGTTTTAAGACGTTTACTTTGAAAGTTCACACCTGAATTTTTTAGAAAGGGGGCTTTCCCCCGTGCCGCTGAGGCTTACTTGGTCCTCCTTTCATGGTTGGGTCCATCTCATCAATCCCCCGTTTCCCCCTCCAACCCTCCCTGTCCCCTTTCCCCAAGCTTCCCCTTTCCCCCCCCCCCTCCCGGCTTGCCGTTGCACCACAGCCCCCACATCTTCTTCCCCCGGCCTCTGCGGGTTGAGGACTTCGTCCTGTTGATGCCCCCGCATCTCTTGGGGAGCTACCCCTACACCATATCTTTTTCAAAAAAATCTTTGATGGACCCCCACCACCCATTGTTCCCTTCGAACCCCCCAAATTTCCTTACCCCTTTTTTGTTGTCCATCACCTTGACATCACCCAACCCCACCCTTTCCCCACCCGCTCCGCTTTCCAAAAAAATCCCTTTTGCACTGCCTCCAAAAACCCCTTCCCGAGCTGAATCTGTAGTACCTAACGGCTGTTGGGGCAGCGTTTTTTCCCCCCCCCCCTTTCCACTGGGGTGTAACACCGTCTCCAAGTCTCCAAAAACCCCTTGCTCTTTGACCTCCTCATCCCTAGGCCCTTACCCCCCTTTCCACTTCACCCCTATAAAGTCCCCGGGACTAAATTTCGTGTCTTCAGAAACTTTCTCTTGACGCCTAGGGGCCCGTCCCTGGGACATTGTGCCGCCATGTTCAAAGAGCACATAAACGGGAGTTTTCCTCGCCCGCATAGTGTAAAAAAAAACCTTGTTCTATGGCTATGCAATGTAAATATGAGGGTTTGTCGGCCCCCTCAGGGTCATTTTCAGTGTGAAGGATCCTTCCGGCATCCCCTCAAAGGGCCGTCCCTCCACTTTCCCCTTTGCTCGCCGAGTGTCAGTCCCATAACCACTAAAACACATCTTGTAGGTTGTATGCTGTTCCCCTCAAAAGGTACATTCCGTACCTTCACCCAAGTAAAATACTTAGACACATCATGCAAGCATACTTCCACTGCCGAATTGATACTCACCCTCCTTTCTTGAAATTCTTTTGACGATGGTAGAGTAGAAGTCAGCCTCATGAACTTCACGAAGACCCTTGACATACCTTTCCCAGTGCCACACCATACAACTCTTCTTTGGGGATGCCATAAACAGCCCCTGATAATGCTGGGCAGGAGAACGTTCATCGGGGGCGCTGCTTAAAGATCCTCTAACCAGCCCCAATGCGACAGTATTTATGCGTCGGTTCATTCGGTCCGCCATCTTGGTGCTAATGCTATGTTTTCCTCACCAGATGGCGTGCAAGAGAAACTGTAGAAGCGTCCTCTCTCCCCGCAGGTCGAGAGACGAATGGTGGGCTAAATTAGGATGGCCTGACTATGGGTCAGGTAGCTTTTGTTGGTTGCCAATATGACATGTTTCAGAGCATAGTGCTATCTTTCCAGAAAACTTTTGTTCTGAGTAAGGAAATTAAATATAACAAAAATGATCCCAAATGGATAAAAAGTAGATTAAAACATCTCATTGGTCAAACGAAAGGCATATATAAGCGTATAAAAATAGGGGATGAGAATTTAAGAAATCAATATATTCGTGTTCACATCGCTATTGGGCCGTGCGGACGTGCTGCGCTGTTAGTAGCTTCCTGATTGAGTTGGCTTTTGCGCAGTGTAGGATTGACGTGTATTGGCTCTGTGAAGACTGTTTTGCGCGCTCTCTAGAATTGAAGCAAGATGCCCTCCATCGAGCAACTTTACCAACAGCTTAAGGAAGAATTGAGGATGGCGAATATGGAAATACGGCGACTGACCGGAGGGAAGGGAAAACAAAAATATTCGTGGGAGTTAGTCCTCCGTTTTGAAGTCCTCCGGTCGAAGGGAAATGGTCATGGATGGGACAGCTGGGGAAAGAAGTTGACGATCAAGAAGATGAATGGAAGGTTAGAAACGATGGAAGAAGAAAGAGACAGCCGTGGAAAACTGTTGTGGAAACATCTAATTACAATCTCAGTGCTACCCGGACGATGTGAGGCGGACTATGGGAGTCACGACGAACGACACCAAGGAAGGAACGAATATTGTTGTTGTTGGGGATAGCAAGTAAGGTATATGGATAGGGCGTTTCTGCTTGAAGGACCGCGAGTAGGAGGACAGAGAGTTAGCTTTCCTGGGGCTGGGGATGGAGGATATTGTTAGCACTAGTTGACATAATGAAGTGAGGATAATTGGGAGTAAGTAAACCTATTATCTGTCTCAGGTGCAGGGGGGCAACGATGTTGGCGACGTAGGACGTGAAGACACTCCTGATTAGCAGGTATAGGTCAGCAATAGAAATAATTAGGAGTAAGGGTGGGAACCCTCTCATATGTGGTATTTTGCCAAGGAGGGGAGGTTGGAAATGAAGGTTGACCAAGGGCATTTGGTGTCAATTGCTGGCTGGACAAATACTGTAAGAAACTGCGGTAACATTCATTGACCTAAATGGGGACCTCTTCTATGGCAGAAATGGACATGTATGAGCCAGGATGGGGTTCACTTACCTAGGTCTGGGTGGGAGCACTGGCATACTGCAGTGGCGGGAGCAGTTAGGACTTTAAAAAACTAGGAGTGTTAGTGGCATGAGTGTTGCAGGAAAACAGTGAAGTCCCAGTGTATAATATACGAGTTCTAGGGAATAGTAATAATAAGAACGAGGTAGAATTGAAAAGCAGGGAACTTGGGTGATAAGGACAGTAAATAGGTTTAGTAGAAAAATAGAAATGAGCAGGAGGTAAAGAGCAAGGAGGAGTCTTTCAATGTATATTATGCTAAATTGCTGTAGTGCTAGGAATAAGATGGACGAGTTGAGATTAGTGCTAGTGTTGCAGGTAACATTGATGTATTTGCCTTAACTGAGAGTAGGTTTAATTAAAAAAGTCGGGACTGCCTGTGAGAATAAACGTCATATTCAGGTTTTAAATTGTTCCCCAAGAGGATAGAAGGTATTGGGAAGGGAGGTGGGGTGGCATTGTATGTCGAGAATAGCTTGAAACTGTTGCATAAAACGGGATTAAAGTCTGAAAGTAAACCACATACAGAGTTGTTTGGCTAGAATTTTCAGAGGGGCTGAAAACTGATTTTAGGAGTGATATACCGTCCCCAAAACATAGGAAGGGACCAGGGAACTATTATGGAGGAAATTGTTAGGTCACAAGGCACGTAATGTAGTTAATTTAGGAGACTTTAAACTTTAGTCATGTTGATTGGAATTTCTTGACTGGAATTTAGAATTCATACGACTTCTTAAAAGTATTTCAGGATTGGTTTTTTGAAGCAGTTTGTGACAGAACCTACAAGGGAAATAACCTGCTTGACTTAGTTATGGCAAACAATGAATCCCTTGTTAATAATTTAGAAATTTCAGAGGAACTGGGTGCTAGCGACCACAAATCAATTACATTTAGCATTGAATGGAAGTACGATAGTAGCGATAACTCAGTAACAGTCCCAGATTTTCGCTTAGCAGATTACGATGGGCTTAAAGAACACTTATCATCTGTTGACTGGGGTAACGAAGAGAGCTATCAATATGACAGTTTTCTGAACACTATACATGCTGCTCAAAGAGCGTTTATCCCATATAAAGAAATTAGATCAAATAGAAATGACCCAAAATGGATGAATAATAGGCTCAAATATCTACTAGGCATAAGAAAGGAATTTATAGGCGTATCAAAAGAGGTGAGGGTCATCTTATGAATCAGTATATTGACATTAAGAGGGACATTAAAAAGGGGATAAGAAAAGCTAAAGGGACTATGAAATTAAAGTTGCTAGGGATTCTAAAACTAACCCAAAAGTTTTTTCCAGGTCTATAGAACAAAAGTTAGAGATAAGATAGGTCCCTTAAAAATAACTATGGGCCCTTACTGACAATGAGAATGAAATGTGCTTGATTTTAAATAATTATTTTCTCTCAGTTTTTACACAGGAAGACACTAACAATATTCAGTAATTAATTTTTACAGTGGGCTAGAAGAAGATAAATTATGTAACATCACAGTCACTAGTGAGATGGTTGTGAGGCAGATAGACAGACTGAAGCAAAATAAGTCGCCGGGTCCTGATGAGGTTTTTTCAAGGGTTCTTAAGGAATGCAAAATGGAACTCTGTGAACCATTAACTAATATTTTTAATTTATCTCTTCAAACAGGTGTAGTGTCTGATATGTGGAAGATGGCTATGTAACTCCTATTTTAAAACAGGGGACAAGTCGTTACCGTCAAATTACCGCCAATAAGCCTGACCTCAATTGTAGGCAAATTACTAGAGTCAATTATAGCTGAGATTATAAGAAGCCATCTCGATAAGCATAGCTTGATTAATGATACTCAGCATGGATTCACAAGAGGCCGGTCTTGTCTAACTAATTTATTAACTTTCTTCAGTAAAGCTTTTGAGGCTGTTGACCACAATAAAGAATTTGATATTATTTACTTAGATTTTAGTAAGGCTTTTGATAGAGTTCCGCACCATAGACTGTTAAAGAAAGTGGCAGCCATGGCATTGGGGGAAAAGTGCTCTCGTGGATCGAGTCATGGCTCACTGACAGGAAGCAGAGAGTGTCCATAAATGGGTTAAATCCGAGTGGGGATCTGTAACAAGTGGCGTTCCACAGGATCAGTCTTGGGCCCGTTGTTGTTTATAATATATATCAATGATCTTGATGAGGGAATTACTAGTGATATGAGCAAATTCGCCGATGACACAAAGATAGGTAGGATAATTGATTCAAACGTAGATGTTAGGGAACTTAGGAGGATTTAAACAAACTCTATTCTTGGTCAGAAAAGTGGCAGATGCAGTTCAATGTAGATAAGTGCAAGTTCTGAAGCTTGGGAGTGCCCATAACCCTAGTACTTATAAATTAAATGATGTAGAACTTAGCCATACAGATTGCGAAAAGGACTTGGGGGTTATGGTGAGCAGCAACCTTAAACCAAGACAGCAATGCCTAAGCGTACGTAATAAGGCAAATGATTACTGGGATTTATATCAAGAAGTGTAAGCAACAGAAGTCCAGAGGTCATACTGCAGCTTTATACATCATTAGTAAGGCCTCACCTTGATTATGCAGCTCAGTTTGGTCTCCGTATTACAAAATGGACATAAATTCGTTAGAAAACATTCAGCGTAGGATGACTAAATTAATACATAGCATCAGAAATCTTCCTTATGAAGAAGATTGAAGACTCTTAAGTTACATTCACTTGTTAGACGAAGAATGAGGGGAGACCTGATCGAAGTGTATAAGTGGAAGATAGGTATTAATAAAGGGGATATTAATAAGGTCTTGAGGATGTCTCTCCAAGAGAGAACCCGCAG
The DNA here is from genome assembly GCF_026875155.1 of Cherax quadricarinatus. Taxonomy (NCBI): domain Eukaryota; kingdom Metazoa; phylum Arthropoda; class Malacostraca; order Decapoda; family Parastacidae; genus Cherax; species Cherax quadricarinatus. The sequence goes on along the minus strand of NC_069424.1, from coordinate 8,587,039 downwards.
TAATGGATTTAAATTAGATAAGTTTAGATTTAGAAAGGACATAGGGAAAATATTGGTTTGGTTGGGTAGTTGATGGTGGGAAAAGTTACCATGTTGTTTGTGAGTTTAACAATGTGAATGATTTTGTTTTGGCATTATACATAGTTTAGTATTGGAGTATCCAGGCAACTTACGACTAGTTAAGATTCATTATTTTGAGATTGTGATTGAGATTTTCTGTTTATGGTCAATGGAGTGAATGAGTGTAGTGTTAACCACCAGGTGGGTATTCGTGTAATTAGTTGAAGGGGTGTATCAGGGGAGATAGATGTTTTCCTGATTGGTAGTTTTGAAGGTTGTTGAATGTGTCGCAGTTTTAGAATTTTCGGTAGGGTGTTCCAGATTTTACGGGCCTTTGACATACATTGAATTTTGTAAGGGTTTAAGTCGGACACGGGAATCGTCATTAGAGATGTTTGAGTCTGCGGGTTGTGCTGTGGGTTCGCACAATATCAAGAAAGCGTTTTAGGTCTCAAGGTTAATATTGGAATTTAAGGTCCTGTAGATGTTAGCTGCACAGTTGTAAGTGTGGATGTACCTGAACAGGGAGTAGTTTAGCTCTATGAAGAGTGGGGGGGTGTGTTGCCAGGGGTGGGATTTAGTGATTATTCTTTTACTTCTGCGGCTTTTGTTGGTTATTATTGGCTTGTAGAGTGTGTTGTGCAGTTGAACCCCAAGCACAGATAGCATAGGTGGGTAGGGTTATATAAGCCTAGGGAGTGATTACCTGAAACTACTCCTCAACTTCCACCACTCTTCTCTATATTGGTCTGAAGAAGCCACTGGCTGGTGAAACACTTCCTCAATAAAAGATGCACCAAATGTGCACGGCTTCATTCCTCATCTTTATTTTTACCTTTATGTATTTTTACCTTTATATATTTATGTCTGAATTTTGTATTTTACTAAATTTTAATTTTTAAAACTTGAGTAAAAACCAGGAATTGCTGCATGTGGTTCAGGTGGGTCTTGTTCCCTCCTCTGTATTTCTCAGTGCACCGTCTCAGTTTTCACAGGATTTGTGCAAAGTATTTTTTTGTAGTTTCTGTAAGAACCTTAAATAAATTACAATAAATTTAAAAAATGCTCAGTCACAGATTTTATTTATGGCAAAAACAAAAGTTCATAAATGTTGTCTCCTTGATACAGCAATATAATATGTTTGGTTTTTAAATACCCTTGACTGATTTCTGAAAAAATCACATAGCTTTAATTTACAATTCATGTTCATTATTTTTTTTCAAATATGATAATTAGAATTTACAAAATCTAAGCTAGTCTTTAAGTGATAAGGTTTTTGTATTAGTACTTCTCACTACTGTAGTGACCCAGTGAAGACTCTGTCACTGCTGCCGTCCCTCACTCTTCTCCAGTGCAGCACACAAACATGGTCCTAGTGACAACCCACAAACATTATGGCATCCCCGCCTGGCATCCATACTAAACCTTAACTGCTCCAAACCGCAAGTGCTCCGAACGTAGATCTACATTTTATTTTTCCTGCCTCCCAATTTTTGGCATGATTGGCTGAGATTGCCTTGTCTGTATAGACTGGATCTTAACACTTGTGCGCACAATAATAAAAATTCTGGGGACACTTAGTACCTTGTGGAGAGCACAGTTCATTGAGTGCCAGCTAGAAGCAACAACAGCATAGCAAACACTAGGGATTCCTCCTGATGTCAGGCCTATTAACACTCCCTTTTAAAGAGGGAAAGTGATGTTGACCCTGAGTTTAGTGGCTTTGAGATGGATGTGGGCCACAATGGCCAAGGAATATTTCAAAATCCTTGATAATAAACCACTTAAGCAACATTTGTGCAACATCCTTTAATTTTTGATACCACTTGTGTGTTATCCTACCAGAATGACTATAACCTATGCCCAGGTAAAGAGAAAGCCATTCGGAACATGTATAATACCATGTTTGGCAGGCGGCTGGCTGGTCGGTGCTGGCTGGCTGGCTGGTGGCTGGCTGATTGGACTATGGCTGTCTTATCCCTGCCTGTCTATCTCTGTCTCACAGTATACACATAAAATACAGTTATTATCTAGTGGTAAAATTACCTAGGATAATCAAAAAAATCAGTGTTTACTATGCTTGTAGATATAAGGCATATAATTATGACGGGCATGTTGAGATGCATTTTCACTTGTTCAGGAATCGACGTGCACGGAATTCTGCATCATTGTGTAATTACCGACTGTTGTTCTTGAGCCGCTCTTTGAGACAGAGATGAGAGACAAGCAGACCAGAGAGGCAGGAAGACAATAGAAAGATAGATCAAAACAGAGACAGAGCTAGACAGACAGACAGACACAGTGACAGATAGATAGACATGATTTATGTGTACAGTGGGAAAACAAATATAGCTAAGGCAGTGTATGATTCATCAAATGTCACTCCCCTGTGCATTGTCAGTAGTGGAGTGTCGCTCATCTTACTCCCACATGTCCAAAACATTGTTGGGACTATAAATGCTGTGTATTATATTTCTAGATCAATGGTATGTGACTAAGGGTAAGTGAAAATGTTCACCGTCACTCTATGACTATTTGAGTACTATTGCAATACCCTAATATTAGTTGTAAGAACAAAGACTGGCTATGAAATCACAAGAACTACTACAAATTGTAATTATCAGACATTAAAATTTATATAAATTTAAAAAAAAAAATGAGGAAAAAAAGGTATATCGGCAACACTTCTACCAAACAGCAGCGCTTCTTGTTTGGCCATCCATGTGAGCAACAAGGTGCAACTTTGGGGCCTTATATTTCCATAAAGTACTGACTCTAATTTTTTTTATGAATTATTTTATGTAAAAAAAAAATGTCTCTTTATTTAAAAAATAAAAAAAAAAATTTCTTTCTCTCAAAATATTCGGGACAGGCGCTGGGCAGAGAATGTAGATCACGTTTGATAGTTAATGGATTTAATATCAATTTTAAGTTTCATATAAATCAGTTTATATTAACCCTGTCAGGATTCGTTTCCGTAGATCTACGGCTTCACGGCAGTGTCCAACCATTGATCTACACCAAAATTCTAGCGAGTCAATTTTTGTGCGGGAAAACGCTCGTAGGCTACATTCAATTCAATTCAATTCAAAGTTTTATTCTCTATAAAGGATATTACAATGCTGAGTTTACAGAATTTGGTTTATTGTGTGGTTTACATTGTAGTAAAATAATAAATTACAGAGTGTACCACTAGAACACCTAGCATTGGCTAGGGCATTTCGGGCAGACTTAATTAAATCTTAAGTTTAAAAAATATTACAAAATTATGGAGGTAAGGTTGGTATTATGGTAGGAGAATAAATACTTATTTGTATGAGATTAGCAATGTGAATGCTTTGTTTTGGCACTTACATAGTCTTCAGCATTGGAGTATCTCAGGCAACTTATGACTAGTTAACGATTCATTATTTTGAGTTGAGATTGATATTTCTGTTTATGTCAAAATGGGTGAGGTAAGTGTAAGTGTTACCCACCAAGGTGTCATTCGTATTGTAATTAGTTGACGGGTGTATCAGGGAGATAAGTGTTTTTGATGGTTTAGTTTTGAGGTGATGAATGTGTCTGCAGTTTTAGAATTTCAGTTTAGGTGAGAGTAGGTGAGAGAACGGGTCTGCGTGGTGGGTGTGCACCATATGAACAAAAAATCTAGGCGCCTGCATAGCATTGTGGGAACGCCGGCTCAGATTACCTTTGTTACATGCCTCATCGCAAGGAGCTCTCACTCCCAAGGAAAATTGGGATCTCTTCTTCCTATCTGATAAGTTTTGACAATGATGAAGTGGAAATGAAGACGAATTCTTTGGCTTTGATCAGTTAGTGACCCGAAAGGGAATGCCAGGATATCGATAATAGGCAGAATAACCCTGACGACCCTTCAACCTTCTACCTGGGTTGTGGGCACTCCTCAGTCACGGTCAGTTGTACTTCAACGAAGAGAAAACTATTATTTTTTGTCGCCAGCCTCTGACTTCAGTTAATGATAATGATAGTGACAGGATTGATTATTTGCTCTTGATGATCATTCGAGTAGTCATAGTGAGGAATCATATATTCACCAGTGAAGCCGTCGAGTATGTATGCTGCCGCATGCGCTCAGTAGTGTACCCTATGCAGTACCGAGGGGACAGAGTACATCCCGGGGTACATCTCGGGTAATCCCGTGCCCCTACACCAGGAAATAGACAGTGAAAGTGAGGATGATGTGGCTACACTTGCATGGATCTAGACCACAGGATCAGTAGGTGGTGGTAGTGGTGATGGTAGTGCCCACGGACATGCGGACTCACCAGCCCAGGCTGGGACCCACGCTGCTGACTCCGCAGTTCAAAAGACAAAGCGGAGCATCAGACCACCCACCACAAACCACAACTACCCGAACAACCAGCTAGATGGTCCAGTATCCACCCAGCAAACCGTATCTGGATGGGCAGCCAAAATCATTTTGTTCCCAAGCACCACCACTTGTTTTTATGACTCTGAAAGATGGAATTCTACTATTGTCCCCTTGGAACCACGGCCAATGAACTGGAATTTCTTTAAATATTCTTTGGACCAGCCCTTGATGGAAATTATTGTTCAGGAAAGTACAAGTACTGTATTTTTTGAGTACACCATGGCAAATACGATGATATCACCCAACAGTCAAGACTACCACCAGTGGAAAGAGTCGGACTGTTGCAGAAAATTATTGCTTTTTGCAACAATAATGCTTATGCTCATGTCTATAAGCATAATATAAAAAAGCGTACTGGTCCACAGATTGGCTTAATTTTACCCGGTTCTTCAGTGGAAAATCAATCCCAGTGAACAGGTTTATCTTACTGTTACGTAATGTTTGGCTCTCTGGACAAACCTGGCCCTGACAGAAGTGACAGGTTTACAAGATTAGAAACGGTTGTTATGTATCTCAAACAAAAGTTTACAGCATGTACTTTTATCCATTCAAGAATCTGTAATTGACGAGTCTTTGATTTAGTTTCAAAGGTAGGCTGTCTTAAGCAGAGTATACAAGACAAGAGGAAACGTATTTGGTAAAAACTGTTTGTTACTCTGTGACTGTGACAGTGGCCTGGTATTGGATATTGTAGTATACACGGGAGTAAAACATTGAAAGATTACAAAGATGTTCATTGGGTATCTCAGGTGACGTAGGGAGGAGAAGCACGATGGCACTTATCTTGGTAAGGGTTCATACATTATTTATACCGATAACTGGTCACAAGCCCTTTACTCATGTGATTTCTTGCGAGTGGAAACAAGAAGTTGTTGTGGTGGCACAGTGCGTTCTAATCATAAACATATGCCCAGGCTCAACGCAGGTGCTCGTGGTGATGAGGCAGGCGTTTACGCCAATGACACATCCATGGCATTAGGTGGCATGACAAACAAGATGTTCACATTTGTTGACCAACCAGTCACTGTAACGAATTGCCAGACGTGGCCAAAGTTGTTCGAGTGACTAATGAACGTATTCGAAAAAACCAGTGACAGTGATTGATTATAACACAAAAACATGTAGCTTGTTGACAAATGTGACATTGCAGATTGGCTTTGTTTGATTGTGTTCATAAGAGTTACAAGTGGTACATGAAAACTTTTCTTCCATCTCATGAACATTTCATGCTCAATGGCATGTAATATGTACCAATGAAGCTGCAACAGACCACCGTATGGTGAAATTTTGGTTTGTCTGTTGTCAGACAACTCATAAGAGGTATACCAGGTAACAACACCTGCTATTACAACATGGTCCTCGAATTTCTGAGAATATACCCAAGCGTTTGAGGAGTGTGGAAGGTGATTCATTTCATAATACAGCTTCCTTCAATCAGAAGAAATTGTCAGAAGAGATGGGTTGTCTGTGGCAAAACAAAACGCGGCAACAAAGACGCAAAGACACTCGGTTTATGTGTGAGGGAAATGTAGGGTAACCTCTGTGCTGGTGCCTTGTTTTCAAGGACTTCACAAGCTCCTGCAGTCTAAACCATTGTCCTGTGGATTGTAAATATGTAAATATATGATAGAACATTAGTATTATTAAATATTTGTGCATGTTTATTGTAATAAACAAAGTGGGTAAACAATAATATGATCATAACTTTAGTGCTGAGTTATTGTGATCAATACAGTGAGTTTATATATAATATACAATTATATACAATATTGGCCATCTCAGGCCCCAATTGTTAGTGGAAAAGAAAAAAAATAGGAAAAGAAAGAAAAAACTACAAAAAAACATTAATGAAAGTAATGCGATATGTGGAGGAACCGCGATGTTGACCGACTCACCAGGAATTTTGGAGTAAAACTTCTTGGCAATGTATCTCGGTAGTATGATCATGAAATTTTTTCTTTTATTACCTTCACAAAAATATTACTCTTTAATTTGTAAGATTTTTTTTTTTTTTTTTTTTTTTTTTTTTCAAAGTTTCTTGGACATGGAGCACACCTTCAGGATTTTGGTCTTGGACCCTAATGTGTTAAAATAAATTTGGCTTTAGATTCAAAATGGGCACAAAAAAATATGCAATGAAAATGAACAATTTTTTTCTTCTGCAAAGTTTACAATGTGTGGTTTATGTTACAAAAATATTAAGTACAAGAAAAGCCACTAGCATGCCTCGGTATTTCAAGCAGACTAATCTAATTCTTACTGATTGACTCTATATTGACACATGGTTATGGAGCAGTACGTTTTAGCAGTCATTACAGTGGAACCCCCGCCTACCGATTTAATCCGTGCAAGAGGCTCACTGGTATGCGAAATAATCGGGCTATGCGAATGATTTTCCTAAGAAATAATGGAATCAAATTAATCCGTGCAAGACACCCAAAAATGTATGAAAAAATAATTTTACCACGGTGAAATATACATTTCTACAACAAAGAGAAGGATAATGCAAAATGTAGAGTAGTTACCATGCACAGTATATATTGTGCATGTACTAATCTGCTAAATGAAGAATAATGACACTTAACTTTATTGAAGAGCTAGCAATGACTGATGAGACACTGTGTCCTGGGAGTGCCTTTACCTCCTGGAGTACTGTAGGTTTCCTGTTTGGTATTTTCCTTCCAGAACCTGCCTTATCTCACTGGGTATGTCAATACGATTCTTTAAATCTCTCAAACCAACCTTTGCTGGCCTTTAAATTCACCAATATGAGCATAGTTCCAGGCCATTTTTCCCTGTTCACCTCGGGTGTTAGTCGACTGAGTGTGGTTTGCATCCTGGGAGACAAGAATAAGGACCCATGGGAAATAAAGTAGACAGTCTTCGATGACACTGACTTTTTTGGGTTATCCTGGGTGGCAAATCCCTCTGGGGTTAATTGTTTCTGGTATATTCCAAATAAGCCCACCAACAACAGTTGACAGCAGCAGCAGACGATGCTACGCAGCAGCAGACAATGCTACAGCAGCAGCAGACGGATGCTACAGCAGCAGAGACGATTGCTACGGCAGCAGCAGACGATGCTACAGCAGCAGGCAGGGGGACGATTGCTACAGCAGCAGCAAGATGGATGCTACAGCAGCAGCAGCAGCTGACAGTGCAGCAGCAGCATCTGTACCTCAAATAGTAGCGATGGTTGATTGGGGTTTTTATACAACTGGCCTGCTTGGAGACACGCACTCCACTTTCATTACTTATCCAATGATCTTTTTCTTCATCTCTATAGTAATTCTCACTTGTTGCTGTAGGGCTGTCTGTCTATCTTGTCTAAAGGTAACACATAAATACAAGTATACATAGTGTACAATTACATAGGATAACCCAAAAAATCCATACAAAGTGCTATACTCTGCTGAAGATGTGTATGTAAAAACGTGATGATGACACAGTCTGTTGGCTTTCTCTGAGACAGAGAGCTAGAAGGATAGGACAGGGGAGGTTGGCAGACAGACAATTAGACAGACAGAAATGTTGTGTACCAGCAAAAACAAAGGGAGGGCAATGGCATCTTATCTTTTCTTACAGCTGCCATCCTTCTCCCCCTCCTAGTTTACGCTCATTCAAAACTTCGCTCTCTATCAGATGTTATTCCCCTTATTTTCACTGTCATGGGAGGACTATTTTTTTTTCTTGCTTAAGGAACAATATTAATTACATCTTCGTCGTCGTTCGTCTTCTTCTTCTTCGTCTTCTTTGTCTACTTCTTTGGTCTTTTTCTTTGTCCCTTCTTCTTTGTCTTCTTCGTCGTCGTCTTCTTTGTCGTCTTCCTTCTTCTTCCCCACCCATGCACCATGGCTCCCCGATTTTTTTTTATATGGTGCACATGACCATGGGAGACCCATTCTCTTCATTGGGCTCTACCAGCTTTCTCCGCTTGATTTGAAGCTGCTAGAATTTTTGCGTATAAATACGTCAGAAACAGTGGGCATATAAGAGAGTATATTACGGCATAAACAGTCAAAAAGGGTTAAATCAATGACATGTAGCACTTTTAATTTTAGAGGTCACGGCAGTTGAAAAGGTTTTAAATCTCATTAAGCATTACCTCTAACAAAGGTGAAAAGGTGGTCTTTTCTTGCTTTGTCTGGCTTACTACTTTACTTGTTAAAAATATATATCGTACCAGGCAGTTTTGAAGCATTTTTGCAAATGCCTCGACTGCTGTTACATCAGCACTAGCAGTTGCACCACATAATGCAAATTTGTTTCTTGTCTTATTATCTTCAAACATTCATGGCTTGATTTAATGATGGTCCTATCACTGACATCCCTGATCATTCCTCAATCATCAAAGAAGCTTTATGCTTTTCTTGTACATTATAATTGCTTCCATGACCTTCACAGTTCAGATACAGTATTAGTAGGCTAATTATTTCATTATCACCCCTATTTATTATGCCCCTTGCCTCTCAGCATTCACACTTTAATGGCATCGATTAATTTACCTCTCTTTTACGTTCAACCTGCATCTTACTTCCCTTCTCTCCTTGGGAAGTTGCTTCAATATTTGAAAACTCACTTGTCTACTACAGTCTACACTTGCTCTTTATGAAACAATTTGTCTTATCATGCTTAGTCGTGGCACTTACGGTCTAAATTACCTGATGCTGTTCAGTATGCAGTTGTTTTTCCCAAAATGAAGAGGCCAAGAACATTTACTAGAGTTGTCCAGTATTTTCATAAAAGCATTATATGCGCCTTCCTGCTTTATTATATACTTTGCAACCACGTTTTGCTTCATCATTCATGGTTGTTTCTACTCCAGAGTGTCATGAAGGTATCCAGAAATTCAAAGTCTCAACAGATTATCTCATATTAGTTAACCTAAAGTTTTTTTTGAGTCACTTGACACACCCTGATATTCAATGGCTCCCAATTTCTCTGAGTATTCATTTCTCGGATTATTTTTCAGTACTCTCAGCAATTCGCAATCGCTGGCAACAACGTTGGTCTGAGTTTGAATCGAACGTATTTTCTGTCAAACCCTCAATTGGGCTTCTGGCAATGGTGCCCTGTTTGCTGTTGGGTTTAAGAAAATTACTCTCTCATGCTAAGGAAAAAACTGACACCATACAGCACATGGCACACGCATGCACGATGATGACTCGGTTTACAACAGACACCCTATGAGGACTGTTGCACTCGTACTGTCAGATTAACTATTTCATAAATTGTCCTGCCTCATTATCTGGGCATACAGGAATGTTTCTGGTGTCTACAGTGTCCTCAAAAACACTGACTCTTCTTCTCTGATAATTTAACTTTGATGCACAAGCCCTTTTCTTTACTTTTCAACAAAAAAATAACATATTACACTAACTCTGATTTCAGTTTTACTCTCCCTCTAACCTTACCCTTGACACACCCCTACCCTTGATGACCCCTACTTGATGCACCCTACCCTTGGCACACCACCCTACCCTTAACACAGCCCTATTCTTCACACTTGCCTTTATCACAAGATCAGCCATGTCTTTTGTTGTCCCACTCTCACAAGACAGCCCCCTTCCCTCATGTCTCCCCCCCATACTCTCACAAGACCCAGCCATCTCTCATCTCCCCCCTCCTGCTCTCACTATACCAGAATTGGACATAGAATCTGTTTGGCTACAGTCTCGAGGGTCGTGGAAAATTAACTTTGAGTGTGATTTATAGCCCCAAACCTGATTAGGAGTGCAGTTTAAAAAATTTTTTTTATTTAAAGTTAGGATGCTATTGGACAAAAAATTTATAAGGTGTGTAGATATGAAAAATGTTGTTTAATGAGAGATTTTAACTTTAGACAAATTGATTGGAAAAAAATATGAACAGGAAATCTTTGGTTTAGTGACTTTCTTGATACGGTCAGGCATTGCTTTTTTAGAACAGGTTGTGACAGAACCAACTAGAGGAAACAGGTCTGCTTGACTTGGCTTCTTGCCAACAAGAATCACTAATTAATAATCTTGAGGTTAATGATGAGCTTGGGGAAAACAAATCACAAGTCACTTAGTTTCAATAAACATGAAATTTACCACATAACTGCAATCAAGTCTCTGTCAGACTTCCATTTGGCTGCTTCTATGGACTGAGAAATTACCTGGGTGGGGCTAAATTGGGATGACCTGACTATGGGTCTGGGCAGTGTGGTGTTGGTTGCCAATATGACATTAATTCAGAGCGTAGTTCTAGGCTGCCTGACAATCCTATCGAGTAGGAAAATTGATCAGCAAAAAAATGATCCCAAATAGGGTGAACAATAGATTAAACATCTTACTGGTCAAAAGAGAGGCATATCTGGCATATCAAAAGAGGGGATGGGCAATAAGAAATTATTATATTCAATTAAAGAGAGAGAGAAAAAAAATAAGAAAAGCAAAAGATGGGATTATTGAGGCTAAAGCTGCAAGGGATTCGAAAGACTAACCCAAAAGGGTTCTTTCAGGTTTCAGAAGTAGGAAACAATTAGGGTCAAGATAGGCCCACTTATGGGTAACTCATGTCAGATGACTGACAATCGATAAAGGAAATGTGTGGAAACTTTTTCACACTACTCCTCTAAGGAGGTTCTTGATGTTGGTGCGGGGGCTCTTTGATTTAGCGGATTGGATTCTGTGCCTCAGTCCCCAAATTAAGCCTGAATGCCTCCACCATCCCCCCCCCCAGGCGCTGTATAATCCTCCGGTTTTAGCGCTTCCCCCTTGATTATAATAATAATAATCAACACTTACTATCCCTCTCAGTTTTTCTCAGGAGATACTAGTGAAAATTTCCAGAAATAATAAATTATGTAGAACAGGATGATGATAAACTATGCACGATTGGGGTAATAGTGACATGGTCCTTAGGACAAAATAGAGAAATTAAAACCTAAACAAGTCCCCGGCCCTGATGAACTGTTTGCGTGGTTTTCAAAGAAATGTAAAGAGTATCTTAGCATAACCTTGGCTAATCTTTTAATGTATCATACAAATGGCATAGTGCCAGACAAGTGGAAAATGGCAAATGTAATATAGGTCTCCTCCACATTCGCATGTTCCACTTTCGTGGCTTGAGCATGCGCGAATGGCCAGCTGCCCGTTCACATTTAAAATATGTACTATGTACATTAATTGTTAGGAACTGTGGCATAGCAAGAGTTTGTTTGGAAATAGGGAACAAGACAGTCCTTCATGTACAATATCAACTCTATGGCTTATTTATCTATCACAATTTATCTAATATGAACATAATAAACAATATTAATAACATAGAAACATGACATATACTCTAGAATAAATAAATATGTCATTAGACAGTGCTGTATAGCCCTTGTGGCTTAGCGCTTCTTTTGATTATAATAATACGTCATTAACGTATGTGATGAGTGTTGTTGCGTTGTTGTTGTTCTTGGGTGTGTAAGGCCACTGAGAGCATAAGCCTTACATAGTGGTGGTGAGGTGGCAGCAGGGCAGTAGAGATGGCAGTGTTGTCAGTTTCCATTTATAACTCCAACAACATTGGAGGAGTTAGGTCTGCTTGTCCTTTTTCTATCGATTAATGGCTTAATTTACTTGCCACATGTTTTAATGCTAAACTTTATTGCTGGCTGGCATATACCTTTATCGACTCGTGCTGCTTTATTATGATACATTTTGTAGAATTCACTGAAGAAGACACATTCTCCCCTCTCTCTTCCTCCTCCACTTTGGTCTCTGCTACGAGTTCTTTTATTTCGAATCTTTGATTATGTCTTTTTCCCCTTCTTTTACCAATGGGCTGGCACTAGTACAATATTTTAAGATGTTTTCATGTGCTTTATTTGATTGTTCATGTTCAATAGGTTAAGGAAGGCAGTATTGTTTAGGCAAAGTAAAGGCTATTCAGTTATATTTCCCTACAATGTTATTTGTGCACCAAACATTCCTGATTTTTCAACATTCGCGAGGTTCTGATCCCCTAACCCTGCGAATGTGGGGGGGGGACCATGAACCTCATTTACAAGGCAGGCGACAGGTCCTTAGCTTCAAACTATAGACCAATAAGCCTTACCTCCATAGTTGGGAAAATTTATGGGAATCAATAATTCGGAGGGCATAAATTAATAAATGAAAGGCATAAGGTATTTGAGGAGGTAGATCATTGGTATTGAATGTGATATTGTGTATTGGACTTCATTAAGGGCTTTCAATAGAGTTTTACATCAGAGGAAAACTTAAGGCACTTGGAAAGGGAATTTTTTTTCCTGGGGTAGAGGCATGGTTGACAAAGAATAAGCAGCAGGAAGTCTGCAAAAATGGGGGTTACGTTGCCCCCATTGGGAGGCCTTCACAAGCAGTGTTCCATAGGGGTCATTTGGTTGGGCCCCTTGTTGTTCACAATATTCATAAACAACAAGACAAGGGAATAAATAGCAACAATAAGCAAATTTGCTGAAGACCCAAAATAGGGCATCCCAAATTCATTCTAAATATCCTCACATAGAGCACTCCAGGATGATTTTAATAGGGACTGATGCAGTGGTCGAAGAGTGGCAGTTGCCAGTTCAATATTAGACAAATGCAAAGTTCTAAATGTTGGACAGGAAAATAACCTGCCACATAATACTAAATATGTATATTTTAATATTACTGATTGTGAAAGGATTTAGGAGTTCTGGTTACCTGTAATCCGAAACCAAGACAGCAGTGCATCAGTGTTAGCAACATAAAGTTAACGAATCCTTGGCTTCATATCAAGCAGTTATAAATCATAGGAATCTTTCAGGTGTTAGGCACTCATTTAGATTATGCTGCACAGTTTTGATCTCCGTTTATTACAGAATGGATATAAAATGCACTGGAAAAAAGTAAAAAGGAGAAGGACCAAAAGGGAGTTTTGATCCCATGTATCAGAAATTTCCCTTGAGGATAGGGACTTGAGGGCCCTGAATTGCACTCTTAGAAAGGTGTAGAATTAGGGGGGATATGACTGAAGGTGTACAAATGGAAAACAGGAATAAATAAAAGGAATGTAAATAGCTGTGCTAAAAATATCTAGCCTAGCAGGACTCACAGCAATGGCTTTAAGTTGAAAAAATTTGGATTCCAGAAGGATATAGGGAAAATCACTGGTTTGGTAATAGAATTATGATGAGTGGAACAACTCCGGGTACTGTCATAGAAGCTAAGAATTGTATAGTTTAAAAAATAGGTTAGTTAAATACATGAGTGGGAGTGGGTGGTGAGAGTGAGAGTTAGACCTGACTAGCGTCAGATGCTGTGTTCCTTCCTTAAGCAAAATGTGGACTGACCTGACTGGTTAGAATTCGGACATGCATGCATGGGCCAGTAGGCCTGCGCAGTGTTTTCTTCTTTCTTGTTTTCTCCGTGTCTCCCACTCTCACAAGGGACCCAGCCATTCTCTCATGTCTCCACTCTCACAAGGACCCAGCCATCTCTTGTGCCTCCACTCATGCAAAGAACCGCCATCTCTTTATGCCTCCCCCTTTCACAAGACCCCGCCATCCCTCGTGCCTCCCACTTCTCACAAGACTCCAGCCATCGCTTGTGCCTCCCACTCTCACAAGACCCAGGCATCCCTCGTGCCTCCCACTCTCAAGACTCAGCCATCTCTTGTGCCTCCCACTCTCACAAGACCCAGGCATCCCTCGTGCCTCCCACTCTCACAAGACTCAGCCATCTCTTGTGCCTCCCACCTCTCACAAGACCCCAGGCATCCTCATGCCTCCCATTCTCACAAGGAAAAACCCAGCATCCCTCGTGCCTCCCACTCACAAGACTCAGCCATCTCTTGTGCCTCCCACTCTCACAAGACCCAGCCATCTCTTATGCCTCCCACTTTCACAAGACCCAGCCATCCCTCGTGCCTCCCATTCTCACAAGACCCAGGCATCCCTCATGCCTCCCATTCTCACAAGACCCAGGCATCCCTCATGCCTCCCATTCTCACAAGACCCAGGCATCCCTCATGCCTCCCATTCTCACAAGACCCAGGCATCCCTCATGCCTCCCATTCTCACAAGACCCAGCCATCCCTCGTGCCTCCCACTCACAAGACTCAGCCATCTCTTGTGCCTCCCACTCTCACAAGACCCAGCCATCTCTTATGCCTCCCACTTTCACAAGACCCAGCCATCCCTCGTGCCTCCCATTCTCACAAGACCCAGGCATCCCTCATGCCTCCCATTCTCACAAGACCCAGGCATCCCTCATGCCTCCCACTCACAAGACTCAGCCATCTCTTGTGCCTCCCACTCTCACAAGACCCAGCCATCTCTTATGCCTCCCACTTTCACAAGACCCAGCCATCCCTCATGCCTCCCATTCTCACAAGACCCAGGCATCCCTCATGCCTCCCATTCTCACAAGACCCAGGCATCCCTCGTGCCTCCACTCACAGACTAGCATCTTGGTGCCTCCCACTCTCACAAGACTCAGCCATCTCTTGTGCCTCCCACTCTCACAAGACTCAGCCATCTCTTATGCCTCCCACTTTCACAAGACCCAGCCTCCCTCGTGACCTCCATTCTAACAAGACCAGGCTCACCTCATTGCTCCCATTCTAACAAGACAGGCATCCCTCATGCCTCCCATTCTCACAAGACCCAGGCATCCCTCATGCCTCCCATTCTCACAAGACCCAGCCATCCCTCATGCCTCCCACTCACAAGACTCGGCCATCTCTTGTGCCTCCCACTCTCACAAGACTCAGCCATCTCTTATGCCTCCCACTTTCACAAGACCCAGCCATCCCTCGTGCCTCCCACTCTCACAAGACCCAGCCATCCCTCATGCCTCCCACTCACAAGACTCAGCCATCTCTTGTGCCTCCCACTCTCACAAGACTCAGCCATCTCTTATGCCTCCCACTTTCACAAGACCCAGGCATCCCTCATGCCTCCCATTCTCACAAGATCCAGTGATTGTTGATAACAACTGTTTCCATACAGCAAATTTAAGTGTAAAATGTAAGTTGGGGTCTGTACTGTAGTGCTGTTAAGAATATAAATGTGCTGTAATTTGAGGAAAAATTTGCAAGTGAAAGATATGCAGAAAGTTGTGGACAAAATATAATATTGTATCACTTTAATTTGTGTGTAGAGATTTACCTAAATATATTTGACAAGTTTTTCTTTAGTTTGTTTTATAGTGGGATGCCGTCTTTACAAGGTACAGTAGAAAGAAAATATTACAATGATGCTACTTTATTAAAGAAAACTTCATAAACCTAATGCACTTTTATCCCACCGATTGTCCATACAACTCATCTTTCATTGCTCATACCTGCCAGACTTCAGTTGTATGTCTTGATGTATATCTTGTTAATTCTTATGAACATACAGCAGCAGCAGCAAAAGAAACTGTACTTGGAATATTGCAACCTAAATAATTCATAGCTTCACTTTTAAAAACAAGTGACTCGTGGTAAAGGAAAATAAGCCCTGCAAATTATCATTTTTTAAATGCAGGTTTTATTGGATGATCAAGATAATGACATTGTAACAGTACATCTGTCTTGACACTGGAACTTCAGCATGTATTTTCCTCTGAGTTATGTTCATATTATTGTATTTGTTGATACATGCTGTACAAGTATTTTTGACTTGTGTGTGTAGTGATTTTTCTTCTTGTGATGTAAGTGGTTTAGAAAACTGACAAGTTGAAGAATGAGACATTTGGGAATCTTTTATTGAGGAAATGTTTCACCAGCCAGTGGCTTCTTCAGTCCAATATAGAGAAGAACAGTGGAAGATGAGAAGTTTTAGGTAATCAGTCCCTCAGCCTATTCAAAGTTTATTCTCTATAAGGATTACAATGCTGAGTTTACAGAATTTGGTTATTGTGTGGTTTACATGTAGTAAATAATAATTACTGAGTGTACCACTAGAACACCAGCATGGCTTGTATTTTCGAGATGCAGACTTAAATTAAAATTCTTAAGTTTAAAATATTATGAGGTAAGTTGGTATTATGGCTAAGTGACTAAATGCTAGTTTGTGAGTTTAACAATGTGAATGCTTTTGTTTTGGCACTATACATAGTTTCAGTATTGGAGTATCCAGGCAACTTACGACTAGTTAAGATTCATTATTTTGAGATTGTGATTGAGATTTTCTGTTTATGGTCAATGGAGTGAATGAGTGTAGTGTTAACCACCAGGTGGGTATTCGTGTAATTAGTTGAAGGGGTGTATCAGGGGAGATAGATGTTTTCCTGATTGGTAGTTTTGAAGGTTGTTGAATGTGTCGCAGTTTTAGAATTTTCGGTAGGGTGTTCCAGATTTTACGGGCCTTTGACATACATTGAATTTTGTAAGGGTTTAAGTCGGACACGGGAATCGTCATTAGAGATGTTTGAGTCTGCGGGTTGTGCTGTGGGTTCGCACAATATCAAGAAAGCGTTTTAGGTCTCAAGGTTAATATTGGAATTTAAGGTCCTGTAGATGTTAGCTGCACAGTTGTAAGTGTGGATGTACCTGAACAGGGAGTAGTTTAGCTCTATGAAGAGTGGGGGGGTGTGTTGCCAGGGGTGGGATTTAGTGATTATTCTTTTACTTCTGCGGCTTTTGTTGGTTATTATTGGCTTGTAGAGTGTGTTGTGCAGTTGAACCCCAAGCACAGATAGCATAGGTGGGTAGGGTTATATAAGCCTAGGGAGTGATTAACTGAAACTACTCCTCAACTTCCCACCACTCTTCCTCTATATTGGATCTAAGAAGCCACTGGTGGTGAAACACTTCCTCAATAAAAGATGCACCAAATGTGCACGGCTTCATTCCTCATCTTTATTTTTACCTTTATGTTTTTTTACCTTTATATAATTTATGTCTGAATTTTGTATTTTTACTAAATTTTAATTTTTAAAACTTGAGTAAAAACCAGGAAATGCTGCTTGTGGTTCAGGTTGGGTTTGTTCCCTCCTCTGTATTTCCTCAGTGCACCGTCTCAGTTTTCACAGGATTTGTGCAAAGTATTTTTTTGTAGTTCTGTAAGAACCTTAAATAAATTACAATAAATTTAAAAAATGCTCAGTCACAGATTTTATTTATGGCAAAAACAAAAGTTCATAAATGTTGTCTCCTTGATACAGCAATATAATATGTTTGGTTTTTAAATACCCCTTGACTGATTTCTGAAAAAATCACATAGCTTTAATTTACAATTCATGTTCATTATTTTTTTTCAAATATGATAATTAGAATTTACAATATCTAAGCTAGTCTTTAAGTGATAAGGTTTTTGTATTAGTACTTCTCACTACTGTAGTGACCCAGTGAAGACTCTGTCACTGCTGCCGTCCCTCACTCTTCTCCAGTGCAGCACACAAACATGGTCCTAGTGACAACCCACAAACATTATGGCATCCCCGCCTGGCATCCATACTAAACCTTAACTGCTCCAAACCGCAAGTGCTCCGAACGTAGATCTACATTTTATTTTTCCTGCCTCCCAATTTTTGGCATGATTGGCTGAGATTGCCTTGTCTGTATAGACTGGATCTTAACACTTGTGCGCACAATAATAAAAATTCTGGGGACACTTAGTACCTTGTGGAGAGCACAGTTCATTGAGTGCCAGCTAGAAGCAACAACAGCATAGCAAACACTAGGGATTCCTCCTGATGTCAGGCCTATTAACACTCCCTTTTAAAGAGGGAAAGTGATGTTGACCCTGAGTTTAGTGGCTTTGAGATGGATGTGGGCCACAATGGCCAAGGAATATTTCAAAATCCTTGATAATAAACCACTTAAGCAACATTTGTGCAACATCCTTTAATTTTTGATACCACTTGTGTGTTATCCTACCAGAATGACTATAACCTATGCCCAGGTAAAGAGAAAGCCATTCGGAACATGTATAATACCATGTTTGGCAGGCGGCTGGCTGGTCGGTGCTGGCTGGCTGGCTGGTGGCTGGCTGATTGGACTATGGCTGTCTTATCCCTGCCTGTCTATCTCTGTCTCACAGTATACACATAAAATACAGTTATTATCTAGTGGTAAAATTACCTAGGATAATCAAAAAAATCAGTGTTTACTATGCTTGTAGATATAAGGCATATAATTATGACGGGCATGTTGAGATGCATTTTCACTTGTTCAGGAATCGACGTGCACGGAATTCTGCATCATTGTGTAATTACCGACTGTTGTTCTTGAGCCGCTCTTTGAGACAGAGATGAGAGACAAGCAGACCAGAGAGGCAGGAAGACAATAGAAAGATAGATCAAAACAGAGACAGAGCTAGACAGACAGACAGACACAGTGACAGATAGATAGACATGATTTATGTGTACAGTGGGAAAACAAATATAGCTAAGGCAGTGTATGATTCATCAAATGTCACTCCCCTGTGCATTGTCAGTAGTGGAGTGTCGCTCATCTTACTCCCACATGTCCAAAACATTGTTGGGACTATAAATGCTGTGTATTATATTTCTAGATCAATGGTATGTGACTAAGGGTAAGTGAAAATGTTCACCGTCACTCTATGACTATTTGAGTACTATTGCAATACCCTAATATTAGTTGTAAGAACAAAGACTGGCTATGAAATCACAAGAACTACTACAAATTGTAATTATCAGACATTAAAATTTATATAAATTTAAAAAAAAAAATGAGGAAAAAAAGGTATATCGGCAACACTTCTACCAAACAGCAGCGCTTCTTGTTTGGCCATCCATGTGAGCAACAAGGTGCAACTTTGGGGCCTTATATTTCCATAAAGTACTGACTCTAATTTTTTTTATGAATTATTTTATGTAAAAAAAAAATGTCTCTTTATTTAAAAAATAAAAAAAAAAATTTCTTTCTCTCAAAATATTCGGGACAGGCGCTGGGCAGAGAATGTAGATCACGTTTGATAGTTAATGGATTTAATATCAATTTTAAGTTTCATATAAATCAGTTTATATTAACCCTGTCAGGATTCGTTTCCGTAGATCTACGGCTTCACGGCAGTGTCCAACCATTGATCTACACCAAAATTCTAGCGAGTCAATTTTTGTGCGGGAAAACGCTCGTAGGCTACATTCAATTCAATTCAATTCAAAGTTTTATTCTCTATAAAGGATATTACAATGCTGAGTTTACAGAATTTGGTTTATTGTGTGGTTTACATTGTAGTAAAATAATAAATTACAGAGTGTACCACTAGAACACCTAGCATTGGCTAGGGCATTTCGGGCAGACTTAATTAAATCTTAAGTTTAAAAAATATTACAAAATTATGGAGGTAAGGTTGGTATTATGGTAGGAGAATAAATACTTATTTGTATGAGATTAGCAATGTGAATGCTTTGTTTTGGCACTTACATAGTCTTCAGCATTGGAGTATCTCAGGCAACTTATGACTAGTTAACGATTCATTATTTTGAGTTGAGATTGATATTTCTGTTTATGTCAAAATGGGTGAGGTAAGTGTAAGTGTTACCCACCAAGGTGTCATTCGTATTGTAATTAGTTGACGGGTGTATCAGGGAGATAAGTGTTTTTGATGGTTTAGTTTTGAGGTGATGAATGTGTCTGCAGTTTTAGAATTTCAGTTTAGGTGAGAGTAGGTGAGAGAACGGGTCTGCGTGGTGGGTGTGCACCATATGAACAAAAAATCTAGGCGCCTGCATAGCATTGTGGGAACGCCGGCTCAGATTACCTTTGTTACATGCCTCATCGCAAGGAGCTCTCACTCCCAAGGAAAATTGGGATCTCTTCTTCCTATCTGATAAGTTTTGACAATGATGAAGTGGAAATGAAGACGAATTCTTTGGCTTTGATCAGTTAGTGACCCGAAAGGGAATGCCAGGATATCGATAATAGGCAGAATAACCCTGACGACCCTTCAACCTTCTACCTGGGTTGTGGGCACTCCTCAGTCACGGTCAGTTGTACTTCAACGAAGAGAAAACTATTATTTTTTGTCGCCAGCCTCTGACTTCAGTTAATGATAATGATAGTGACAGGATTGATTATTTGCTCTTGATGATCATTCGAGTAGTCATAGTGAGGAATCATATATTCACCAGTGAAGCCGTCGAGTATGTATGCTGCCGCATGCGCTCAGTAGTGTACCCTATGCAGTACCGAGGGGACAGAGTACATCCCGGGGTACATCTCGGGTAATCCCGTGCCCCTACACCAGGAAATAGACAGTGAAAGTGAGGATGATGTGGCTACACTTGCATGGATCTAGACCACAGGATCAGTAGGTGGTGGTAGTGGTGATGGTAGTGCCCACGGACATGCGGACTCACCAGCCCAGGCTGGGACCCACGCTGCTGACTCCGCAGTTCAAAAGACAAAGCGGAGCATCAGACCACCCACCACAAACCACAACTACCCGAACAACCAGCTAGATGGTCCAGTATCCACCCAGCAAACCGTATCTGGATGGGCAGCCAAAATCATTTTGTTCCCAAGCACCACCACTTGTTTTTATGACTCTGAAAGATGGAATTCTACTATTGTCCCCTTGGAACCACGGCCAATGAACTGGAATTTCTTTAAATATTCTTTGGACCAGCCCTTGATGGAAATTATTGTTCAGGAAAGTACAAGTACTGTATTTTTTGAGTACACCATGGCAAATACGATGATATCACCCAACAGTCAAGACTACCACCAGTGGAAAGAGTCGGACTGTTGCAGAAAATTATTGCTTTTTGCAACAATAATGCTTATGCTCATGTCTATAAGCATAATATAAAAAAGCGTACTGGTCCACAGATTGGCTTAATTTTACCCGGTTCTTCAGTGGAAAATCAATCCCAGTGAACAGGTTTATCTTACTGTTACGTAATGTTTGGCTCTCTGGACAAACCTGGCCCTGACAGAAGTGACAGGTTTACAAGATTAGAAACGGTTGTTATGTATCTCAAACAAAAGTTTACAGCATGTACTTTTATCCATTCAAGAATCTGTAATTGACGAGTCTTTGATTTAGTTTCAAAGGTAGGCTGTCTTAAGCAGAGTATACAAGACAAGAGGAAACGTATTTGGTAAAAACTGTTTGTTACTCTGTGACTGTGACAGTGGCCTGGTATTGGATATTGTAGTATACACGGGAGTAAAACATTGAAAGATTACAAAGATGTTCATTGGGTATCTCAGGTGACGTAGGGAGGAGAAGCACGATGGCACTTATCTTGGTAAGGGTTCATACATTATTTATACCGATAACTGGTCACAAGCCCTTTACTCATGTGATTTCTTGCGAGTGGAAACAAGAAGTTGTTGTGGTGGCACAGTGCGTTCTAATCATAAACATATGCCCAGGCTCAACGCAGGTGCTCGTGGTGATGAGGCAGGCGTTTACGCCAATGACACATCCATGGCATTAGGTGGCATGACAAACAAGATGTTCACATTTGTTGACCAACCAGTCACTGTAACGAATTGCCAGACGTGGCCAAAGTTGTTCGAGTGACTAATGAACGTATTCGAAAAAACCAGTGACAGTGATTGATTATAACACAAAAACATGTAGCTTGTTGACAAATGTGACATTGCAGATTGGCTTTGTTTGATTGTGTTCATAAGAGTTACAAGTGGTACATGAAAACTTTTCTTCCATCTCATGAACATTTCATGCTCAATGGCATGTAATATGTACCAATGAAGCTGCAACAGACCACCGTATGGTGAAATTTTGGTTTGTCTGTTGTCAGACAACTCATAAGAGGTATACCAGGTAACAACACCTGCTATTACAACATGGTCCTCGAATTTCTGAGAATATACCCAAGCGTTTGAGGAGTGTGGAAGGTGATTCATTTCATAATACAGCTTCCTTCAATCAGAAGAAATTGTCAGAAGAGATGGGTTGTCTGTGGCAAAACAAAACGCGGCAACAAAGACGCAAAGACACTCGGTTTATGTGTGAGGGAAATGTAGGGTAACCTCTGTGCTGGTGCCTTGTTTTCAAGGACTTCACAAGCTCCTGCAGTCTAAACCATTGTCCTGTGGATTGTAAATATGTAAATATATGATAGAACATTAGTATTATTAAATATTTGTGCATGTTTATTGTAATAAACAAAGTGGGTAAACAATAATATGATCATAACTTTAGTGCTGAGTTATTGTGATCAATACAGTGAGTTTATATATAATATACAATTATATACAATATTGGCCATCTCAGGCCCCAATTGTTAGTGGAAAAGAAAAAAAATAGGAAAAGAAAGAAAAAACTACAAAAAAACATTAATGAAAGTAATGCGATATGTGGAGGAACCGCGATGTTGACCGACTCACCAGGAATTTTGGAGTAAAACTTCTTGGCAATGTATCTCGGTAGTATGATCATGAAATTTTTTCTTTTATTACCTTCACAAAAATATTACTCTTTAATTTGTAAGATTTTTTTTTTTTTTTTTTTTTTTTTTTTTCAAAGTTTCTTGGACATGGAGCACACCTTCAGGATTTTGGTCTTGGACCCTAATGTGTTAAAATAAATTTGGCTTTAGATTCAAAATGGGCACAAAAAAATATGCAATGAAAATGAACAATTTTTTTCTTCTGCAAAGTTTACAATGTGTGGTTTATGTTACAAAAATATTAAGTACAAGAAAAGCCACTAGCATGCCTCGGTATTTCAAGCAGACTAATCTAATTCTTACTGATTGACTCTATATTGACACATGGTTATGGAGCAGTACGTTTTAGCAGTCATTACAGTGGAACCCCCGCCTACCGATTTAATCCGTGCAAGAGGCTCACTGGTATGCGAAATAATCGGGCTATGCGAATGATTTTCCTAAGAAATAATGGAATCAAATTAATCCGTGCAAGACACCCAAAAATGTATGAAAAAATAATTTTACCACGGTGAAATATACATTTCTACAACAAAGAGAAGGATAATGCAAAATGTAGAGTAGTTACCATGCACAGTATATATTGTGCATGTACTAATCTGCTAAATGAAGAATAATGACACTTAACTTTATTGAAGAGCTAGCAATGACTGATGAGACACTGTGTCCTGGGAGTGCCTTTACCTCCTGGAGTACTGTAGGTTTCCTGTTTGGTATTTTCCTTCCAGAACCTGCCTTATCTCACTGGGTATGTCAATACGATTCTTTAAATCTCTCAAACCAACCTTTGCTGGCCTTTAAATTCACCAATATGAGCATAGTTCCAGGCCATTTTTCCCTGTTCACCTCGGGTGTTAGTCGACTGAGTGTGGTTTGCATCCTGGGAGACAAGAATAAGGACCCATGGGAAATAAAGTAGACAGTCTTCGATGACACTGACTTTTTTGGGTTATCCTGGGTGGCAAATCCCTCTGGGGTTAATTGTTTCTGGTATATTCCAAATAAGCCCACCAACAACAGTTGACAGCAGCAGCAGACGATGCTACGCAGCAGCAGACAATGCTACAGCAGCAGCAGACGGATGCTACAGCAGCAGAGACGATTGCTACGGCAGCAGCAGACGATGCTACAGCAGCAGGCAGGGGGACGATTGCTACAGCAGCAGCAAGATGGATGCTACAGCAGCAGCAGCAGCTGACAGTGCAGCAGCAGCAGCTGTACCACAAATAGTAGCGATGGTTGATTGGGGTTTATTATACAACCTGGCCAGCTTGGAGACACGCACTCCACTTTCATACTTATCCAATGATCTTTTTCTTCATCTCTATAGTAATTCTCCCTTATTGCTGTAGGGTTGGCACTAGAAGCTTTCTTGGGGCCCATGGTCACTTATTTTCCAGATAAAAATCACCAAAAACACTGTAATAATACGAAATGTTACGATTGTATGCTTGGATGCTACCGCGGAGGCTGGCTGGTAAACAATGCCACCGGCGGAACTGTGAGGCTGGCTAAGGCGCACATTGGACGCGTCTCGGACGAAGAGCGGTGAGCGGGTTTTTAAGCGGTATGCGAGGCAAATTTTAGCGATAAAATGTATCGGTATGCGGATTAAACGTTATGTGATGCCAACGGTATGCGGGGATCCACTGTATTTCATATTAATATAAAAGTTAGGTACAGTAGACTGATAACAGTGAGGGTGGCAAAAAACATAATAACAGTATTACAAATGCACCTACCATCCGACTTATGACCTGCTCGACTTACGACCACTCGACTTACGACCGTGTTTTTTATGCCAAATTTCTGGGAAATAAACAACTATTTGTGTTGTACACAGTGTTTTATCCTAAACCTTACAGTATTAAATACAGCACTAACAACATAAAAGTAAAGTAAAACATGAAATACCAAAATAAAACAATAAATAAAGTCATTACAAAAATGTTTTGTTGATATTCAGTAGTAAAGTTCGACTTATGGCCATTTCGACTTGCGACCGATTTCTCGGAACCGAACTCGGTCGTAAGTCGGATGGTAGGTGTAGTATAATTTAGTACAGTGGTACCCGTTTTAAACTTTCTTCATTCCAGAAGACTGTCAAGTGCTGATACCAAACGAATTTATTTCCCATAAAGAATAATGTAAATTAGATTAATCCGTTTCAGACCCCCAAAAATACACTTACAAAAGCATTCACAATAATACACTTACATAAATAGTTGAGTTGGGAGCAGTTTGAAACTCGGGGTACCACTGTAATGGGAATCGTTTTATCTCGGCATGATACACTTTCTATAAAAGCTCCTATATTCGCAAAGTATTTCAGGCAAACTTAGGACTAACTTAAGATTAATTAGGCAATGACTATATTAAGAATTTTATGTTTACAGCCATATGGGTGAGTGTAAGTGTAAAATTGGGAGAATTGCAGATAATGAGAGTAAGTCTAACGTGTTTTGGATGTGTTCATGATACTGAAAATAGCATATATGGTTTTCACATACAGTGGAACCTCTACTTGCAAGTTTAATCCGTTCCATGACCTTGCTCGCAACTGGATTTACTTGTATGCAGAGTAAATTTTTCTCATTTAAATTAATTGAAATGCAATTTATCCGTTCCAGTGGAATTCTGTATTTCAATAATTTCGCTAATATCAGCTTTGTGGATTATTTATCTATCTCATTGGATCTAATATAACATAATAAACAATATAAATAACATAGAAACCTGATATACAGTGGACCCTCGACCAATGATATTAATCCGTTCCTGAAGCTCATTGTTAATTGAAATTATCGTTAGTCGAGTTAATTTTCCCCGTAAGAAATAATGGAAATCAAATTAATCTGTGCAAGACACCCAAAAGTATTGAAAAAAAAAAATTTTACCACATGAAATATTAATTTTAAATACATAAAAACTGAAGAAGACATGTACAATTACATGACACTTACCTTTATTGAAGATCTGGTGATGAGTGATGGGATGGGAGGAGGGGAGACTGTGGATGGTGTTAGTGTTTAGTAGGGGAATCCCCTTCCATTAGGCCTTGAGGTGTCAAGTCCTTTTCCCAGGTTACTTCCCTTCTTCTTTTAATGCTACTAGGACCAGCTTGAGAGTCACTGGACCTCTGTCGCACAACATATTTGTCCATAGAGGCCAGTACCTCCGTTCCTTTATGACATTCCTAAAGTGTTTCACACATTGTCCAGTGTCACAATTAAAACTTGTTCAGGTTTAATTCTTCACTGCCCTTTTTTATCCTTGAATTCCTGCACATATTTTCAGCTGCTTTTTTGGGCCAAACTGGGAGCCTCACATGCTTTATCACTTAGAAAGCCAACATTCTTAAAATTTTCT
>NC_069424.1:8545113-8560379 GCF_026875155.1 Cherax quadricarinatus | reverse complement strand
GACAGAACCCCCAAACTTTCCCAGCACTGGTGAACATTCCTCCAGAACGGATCGAAAAAACGGAAAACCGACCTCCGCATGAATCAGATACATCATCTATGTCAACAAAAGGCAACATGATGCCTTAAGCGTATTGATAACTTAGTCACACAACACACTCTCTCACAAATTATTTACGTTGATGGTTCTGTTCACCAGTCCACTGGTCAGCTGTAGTGCTGTTGTTGTCATACAGAGTGATGGCCTCTTAACTAAGATTACAAAAACTTAAATATAGCATTAAAAGTGGACAAGATTCTAATTTTCTGTTTATTCATTGAGAGATTTTAATCACCCAACTGATATTCAAAAAGGCCGAGAATGATATATCAAGTAGGTCAAGGGTCGAGAGAAATATAATAAATCAAGATTCATAAAAAAATTTTTTGAAATTAATATGAATATTGCTTTAGAATTATTCAAATTGGATTCATTTATAATTGATAAAATTTGGGAAAAAATTAAGATACGTACATTATACAAGTTAAAATCTTCAAGTTTTGGGTAGAACATAAGCTGTGTTTGACAGGTCCTTGACCACCTACCTACTTCATCATAAAAAAGTCAGGTGTTGAAAGTTGACCGCGAGGTGTAGTCTCCTCCTTATATGCCTCAAATGCCTTATAATCCTTTTTATGCCTTTTTATGTTTTAACCGTTCCTTGAGAATGTGAGAAATCATAAAAACGTTTGAAAGTTTTCACTTTTTTTCAGAGAGGTTTTTTCTATATATTGTAATATCACCTGTTTACTGTGATCTTATTGCATATTAGAATAAGTGTGCGCCGGAATATCTGATGACTGACTGCTGACCTGAGACTTGCCACGCTCATTGCTGTCATGACCCCATGTTTCAAGGGGATTTTTGCTCAAATTATTCAAGGGTATTCTTATTATTGCATTTTATTATATACTAGTATGGAATATACATCTATTGAAACTCCAGAATCATTTTTATTTTATTGTACTTCTGTTACATGGTGACTTCAAAGAAAGTTTGCTCTGAGTTTGACTGAATGAAATGTACATCTGGTGAGGATGGTAAAAACAATCACCGGTAATAATGTTGGATGAATTACGCACAGTATAAGTGGGTAATTCTGCCAACATGTGCAATGCGACATTTTTATTGTGGCAACGTTTCGCTCTCCAGGAGTTTGTCAAGCTGTTACAAACATCAGGACAGAGGGTATAATGCCTTGCACCTCACTCTAATACCTATTCATACCCTCTGTGTCCATGTTTGTTTGTAACGGCTTGATGAAGCTCCTGGAGAGCGAAACGTTGCTACAATTAAAAAGTCAAATTAGTTGCACTCATGTCCTTTACCTAACATTCCACCGGTACTTCTGCAATGATTCACATTTTCCAGGCGATGTCTTGACTGTTAATGTTTATTTGACATTGAAGTGTTAGTGAGAGAAATGTTGGAACATGACTGGCAGTCATCCTCTGAGTCAGACTCGTCAGAGTTTAGTGTTTGTTTTCCAACACAGCAACAATAATGCATTACTAGCAGGATGACATATTTACCTAATAAATTTATGTACACAAACTCATATTAAGCAAGAAATAATGAAGAAATGGTAACAGAGTAGCTGGGAAAAAATTCACCGAGAACCAGCACTGTTGTGTCCAGGACAGACATAAGGTCTTCATGAGACTCCTGTGCTCGTAATAAACTTTACCTAGCATAATACAGTGCTTATCAAATACAGTTTAAAAAGGGAGGACATTGTCTTCCAAGCCTTAATACCATTAAAGGTGCATTTAAAAATACTTAGAGAAACTTAATATTTATTTATATGGCACTGCATGATGTTGGCACTGCATGATGTATGGGGACTGCATGATGTATGGCACTGCATGATGTATGGCACTGCATTATGTATGGGAAATGCATGAGGGATGGCACTGCATTATGTATGGCACTGCATGATGTATGGCACTGCATTATGTATGGGACTGCATGATGTATGGCACTGCATGATGTATGGCACTGCATGATGTTGGCACTGCATTATGTATGGCACTGCATGATGTATGGCACGCATGATGATGGGACTGCATGATGTATGGCACTGCATTATGTATGGCACTGGGATGATTTTATGTCACTGCAGATGTTTTGGCACTGCATTTTGTAGGCACTGCATGATTTATGGCACTGCATGATGTATGGTACTGCATTATGTATGGCACTGCATGATGTATGGCACTGCATTATGTATGGCACGCATTATGTATGGCACTGCATTATGTATGGCACTGCATGATGTAGGCACTGCATGATGTATGGCACTGCATGATGTATGGCAATGCATGATGTATGGGACTGCATTATGTTGGCACTGCATGATGTATGGCACTGCCCTGATGTATGGCACTGCATGATGTATGGCACTGCATGATGTATGGCACTGCATGATGTATGGCACTGCATTATGTATGGCACTGCATGATGTATGGCACTGCATTTATGTATGGCACTGCATTATGTATGGCAAATGCATGATGTATGGCACTGCATTATGTATGGCACTGCATGATGTATGGCACTGCATGATGTATGGCACTGCATGATGTATGGCACTGCATGATGTATTGGGACTGCATGATGTATGGCACTGCATTATGTATGCACTGCATGATGTATGGCACTGCATTATGTATACTTCAGTCACTGGTGAAGCACCAAGTCCAGTCAGTAAAGGTTACTTGACAGTCACTCAGTCATGACCTAACAGTCACTCAGTCATGACCTGACAGTCACTCAGTCATGACCTGACAGTCACTCAGTCATGACCTGACAGTCACTCAGTCATGACCTGACAGCCACTCAGTCATGACCTGACAGTCACTCAGTCATGACCTGACAGCCACTCAGTCATGACCTGACAGTCACTCAGTCATGACCTGACAGCCACTCAGTCATGACCTGACAGTCACTCAGTCATGACCTGACAGTCACTCAGTCATGACCTGACAGCCACTCAGTCATGACCTGACAGTCCCCTCAGTCATGACCTGACAGCCACTCAGTCATGACCTGACAGTCACTCAGTCATGACCTAACAGTCACTCAGTCATGACCTGACAGTCACTCAGTCATGACCTGAGTCACTCAGTCATGACCTGACAGTCACTCAGTCATGACCTGACAGCCACTCAGTCATGACCTGACAGTCACTCAGTCATGACCTGACAGTCACTCAGTCATGACCTGACAGTCACTCAGTTATGACCTGACAGTCACTCAGTCATGACCTGACAGCCACTCAGTCATGACCTGACAGTCACTCAGTCATGACCTGACAGTCACTCAGTCATGACCTGACAGTCACTCAGTCATGACCTGACAGTCACTCAGTCATGACCTGACAGTCACTAGTCATGACCTGACAGTCACTCAGTCATGACCTGACAGTCACTCAGTCATGACCTGACAGTCACTCAGTCATGACCTGACAGTCACTCAGTCATGACCTGACAGCCACTCAGTCATGACCTGACAGCCACTCAGTCATGACCTGACAGTCACTCAGTCATCACCTGACAGCCCACTCAGTCATGACCTGACAGCCACTCAGTCATGACCTGACAGTCACTCAGTCATGACCTGGACAGTCACTCAGTCATGACCTGACAGTCACTTAGTCATGACCTGACAGCCCACTCAGTCATGACCTGACAGTCACTCATCTGACCTACAGTCAATCCTGACCTGACAGTCACTCAGTCATGACCTGACAGTCACTCAGTCATGACCTGACAGTCACTCAGTCATGACCTGACAGTCACTCATTTCATGACCTGACAGTCACTCAGTCATGACCTGACAGTCACTCAGTCATGACCTGACAGTCACTCAGTCATGACCTGACAGTCACTCAGTCATGACCTGACAGTCACTCAGTCATGACCTTTTAACCAAACCATGACAAGTTATGGTTTTAGTTCCATAGTTTAGTTTACATGCTAACAACTATCTTACATTAGCTCTTTTCCGCACTCTAGTGTGTTACCCAGGACACTCAACTACCTTACAGGTACAGTACCCATACCCTGCCATACCCTGCCATACCCTGCCATATCCTGCCATACCCTTCCATACCCTTCCATACCCTGCCATATCCTGCCATACCCTTTCATACCCTTCCATACCCTGCCATATCCTGCCATACCCTTCCATACCCTGCCATATCCTGCCATACCCTGCCATACCCTGCCATACCCATTAAAACTATAACTAATAAACATTGTTAGTAAAGTCATACAATATTCAATAAGGGTAATTTCAAAAACGTACTGACACACTTCTCACATAAAATCTCTACAAATTTAAAAAAAAATTAACATTACCTCACACATGCTTAATTCAACGAAGCATTTTGACCGGTTAAATAAGCTGTTGCAGCAGCACAAACAAGACACTCAGATAAACCCAACAAGTACAAACTCTACCCACAAACTTCACACAAAAACTAACCATCACTGGTTTAAAAATATTTTTAAGAATATAGGTATTTAATTTTTTTAATCATGAGAAAACATTACACATGTTGGGATCATGTTTTGTCTGAGAAATAAGAGGCAGTCAATTTCAGTCCAAGGAAAGGGAGGCAAGTCCAGTTCCCCGGATCAAGAGCTCTTCCCAAGTATTCAGGGGGGGCACCTGGGTAACATTACGACACACATCTTGCCCCCATCTGTTAATTTTTATTATTACTTTCATTATTATTATTATTATTATTATTATTATTATTATTATTATTATTATTATTATTATTATTATTATTATTGTTTTAAACACTAAACCCAAAAAGGGCATGAAGTGCTGCACGAAGGGATATATAAAAGTGGAATATGTGAAGGGTAGGAGTGTGCTTGAGCAGGGGTCGGTGAGGGTAGAGTGTGCTTGAGTACGAGTAAGTGAGGGTAGGAGTGTGCTTGAGTAGGAATAAGTGAGGGTAGGAGTGTGCTTGAGTACGAGTGAGGGTAGGAGTGTGCTTGAGTACGAGTAAATGAGGGTACGAGTGTGCTTGAGTAGGAATAAGTGAATTATTATTATAATCAAAAAGAAGCGCTAAGCCACAAGGACTATACGCAGGAATAGTGAAGTGAGGTGCTTGAGTAGGGGTCGGTGAGGGTAGGAGTGTGCTTGAGTAGGAGTAAGAGAGGGTAGGAGTGGGCTTGAGTAGGGGTCGGTGAGGGTAGGAGTATGCTTGAATAGGGGGTAAATGAGAGAAGGAGTGTGCTTGAGTAGGGGGTCGGTGAGGGTAGGAGTGTGCTTGAGTAGGGGTCAGTGAGAGTAGGAGTGTGCTTGAGTTGGGGTCAATGAGGGTAGGAGTGTGCTTGAGTTGGGGTCAATGAGGGTAGGAGTGTGCTTGAGTAGGGGGCCGGAGAGGGTAGGAGTATGCTTGAGTAAGGGTCAGTGAGGGTAGGAGTGTGCTTGAGCAGAGGGTCATTGAGAGTAGGAGTGTACTTGAGTAGGGGTCAGTGAGGGTAGAAGTATGCTTGAGTAGGGGGTCAATGAGAGAAGGTAGGGGTCAGTGAGGGGTATGGGTGTCTTGAGTATGGGTCAGTTAGGGTAAGAGTGTGCTTGAGTAGGGTCAGTGAGGTAGGAGTGTGTTCAGTAGGGTTCATGAGAGAAGGATGTGCTTGATACATGTTAATGAGGGGTTAGGGGTGTGGCTTGAGTAGGGGTCAGTGAGAGTAGGAGTGTGCTTTGGAGAAGGGTCAGAGACGGTAGGAGTGTGCTTATGTAAGGTCAATGAGGGTAGGAGTGTGCTTGAGTAGGAATCATTGAGGTTGGGGAGCGTGCTTGAGAAGGGGTCAGTGATGATAGGAGTGTGCTTGAGTAGGGTAAGTGAAGGTAGAAGTGTGCTTCAGTAGGTGGTGAGTGAGGGTAGGAGTGTGCTTGAAGTGGGAATCAGCGAGGGTAGAAGTGAGCCTATTGGGAAAAAGAGGTCAAGAGGTGAGGGTGACCTGAGTAAGGTCAGTGAGGGTAGGAGTGTGCATGAGTAACGGTCAGTGGAGGGTTAGAGTGTGCTTGAAAGTGGTCAGTGAGGAGAGGAGTGTACTTGAGTAGGTGTCAGTGAGGGTAGGAAAGTGTGCTTGAAGTAGAGGTCAGAGACGGTAGGAGGTGCTTGAGAAGGGTCAGATAGGAAAAGGAGTGTGCTTTAGTAGGGGTAAGTGAAGATGTGGTAGAAGTGTGCTAGAGAAGGTGGTCAGTGAGGGTAGGAGTGTGCTTGAGTAGGAGTCACGACGGTAGAAAGTGAGCGGAGAAAAGAGTCATGAGGGTAGGAGTGTACTTGAGTAATTGTCAGTGAGTGTTTAGAGTGTGCTTGAGTATGGTCAGTGAGGATAGAAGTGCCTTGAGTAGGGGTCAGTGAGGTAGGAGTGTACTTGATAAGGGGTCAGTGAGGGTAGGAGTGTACTTGAGTAAGGGTCAAGTGAGGGTAGTAGGAGTGTACTTTAGTAGGGGGTCAGCTAGGGTAGAGTGTGCATGATTAGGGGTTAGTGAGGTAGGAGTGTAATTGAGTACTGGGTCAGTGTGGGTAGAGAGTGTACTTGAGTAGGATAAGCGAGGGTAGGATGTGCATGATAGGAGGTCAGTGAGGGTAAGAGTGTGCTTGAATAGGGTTGAGGGTAGAAGCTGCTTGAGTAGGGTCAGTGAGGGTATGGACTGGGCTCGAGTAGGCTTCGTGAGGGGCAAAGTATGCATGAGTAGGGGTCGGGTGAGGTGAGGAGTATCTTGAGTAGGGTCAATGAGGTAGAGTGTTGATAGAGTAGGGGTCAGTGAGGGTAGGAGTGTGTTTGAGTAGGGTCAGTGAAGGTAGGAGTGTGCTTTGAGTATATATGGGGAGGCTAAGAGAGTTAGGGTGTGCTTGAGTAGGGGGTCAGTGAGGTAGGAGTGTGCTTGAGTTAGGGGGGGTCAGTGAGGGTAGAGTGGCTTGAGTAGGCTTTTTCGGTGAGGGGAGAAGTATGCTGAGTAGAGGTCGGTGAGGGAAGGAGTGTGCTTGAGTAAGGGGTCAAGTGATCGTAGGAATTTGCTTGAGTAGGGGTCATGATGTGGGAGTGTGCTTGAGTAAGGGTCAGTAAGCGGTAGGGGTGTGCTTGAGTATGGGTCAGAGAGAGTATGGGTGGCTTGAGTAGGGGGTCAGTGGAGGTAAGTAAGTGTGCTTGATAGGGTCAGTGAGGGTAGAGGTTTGCTTGAATATGGGTCAGTGAGGTAGTGATGTTTTTGTGTAGTAGAACCCCCTCCAGTGTGGTAGAAGGTTCTTGAATAGGGGTCATTGAGGGTAGAGTGTGCTTGGGAAGGTAGGTCAGTGAGGGTAAGGACTGTGCTTGACAGTTGTCAGTGAGGGTAGGAGTGTGCTTAAAGTAAGGTTCAGTGAGGTAGTATCAATGTGGTTGAGTAGGTGTCCAGTGAGGTAGAGTGTGTTTGAGTGAGGTTCATGAGGGTAAGATGTGCTTGAGTAAGGGTAAGTGAAGGTAGGATGTGCTTGAGTAGGTGGCGTCAGTGTAGGGTAGGAGAGTTCTGAGTAGGGGTCATTGAGGGTAGATGTGTTTGAGTTGCGGTCAGTGAGGGTAGGAGTGTGCTTTGAGTAAGGGTCAGTGAGGGTAGGAGTGGCGTGAGTAGGCTTCGGTGAGGAAAGAAGTAATGCTTGAGTAGGGTCGGTGAGGGTAGGAGGTGCTTGAATAGAGGTCAGTGGAGGGTATGTGTGTGCCTGAGTATAGGTCAGTGAGGATAGAGTGTGTCTGAGTAGGGTCAGTGAGGGTAGGAGTGTGCTTAAGTAAGGGTCAGTGAGGGTAGGAATGATGTTGATTAGGGGTCATGAGGTAGGAGTGGTGTTTGAGAAGGGGTCAGTGAGGTAGAATGTGCTTGATAGGGGTAAGTGAAGGTAGGAGTGGTTGGGGGGGGGGGGTGTCCTTGCGTAGGATCATTGAGGGTAGAGTGTGCTTGAGTATAGGTCAGTGATGTAGGAGTTGGCTTGAGTAGGCTTCCGTGAGGGAAGAAGTAATGCTTTAAGTAAGGGGGTCGGTTAGGTAGGAGGTGCTTGAGAAAGGGTCCAGTGACATAGGAGTGTGCTTGATAGGGATCCATTGAGGTAGGAGTGTGCTTGAGTATAGGTCAGTGATGGTAGGAGTTGGCTTGAGTAGGCTTCGTGAGGGGAGAAGTATGCTTTAGTAGGGGGTCGGTGAGGGTAGGAGTGTGCTTGAGAAAGGGTCAGTGAGCATAGGAGTGTGCTTGAGTAGGGTCCATGAGGGTATGAGTGTGTTTGAGTAGGGGTCAGTGATGGTAGAAGTGTGCTGGAAATAGGTCAGTGAGGAGTAGGGTGTGCTTGAGTATGGTCAGTGAGGGTAGGGGTGTGGCTTGAGTAGGGGCTCAGTGAGGGTAGGAGAGGGCTTGAGTAGCTCGGTGAGGGTAGAAGTATGCTTGAGTATAGTGTCGGAGAGGGTAGAGTGTTGCTTGAATAGGGGTCATTGACGGTATAGGGGTGTGCTTGAGTAAGGTCAGTGAGGGTAGAAGTGTGACTGTGAAAATCGGGTCAGTGGAGGTAGGAGAGTGCTTGATAGTGGTCAGTGAGGGTAGAGTGTGTTTGAGTAGGGGTCATGAGGGTAGGAGTGTGCTTGAATAGGGGTTAGTGAGGGTAGAAGCGTGCTAGAGTAGGGGTAAGTGAAGGTAGGAGTGTGCTTGAGTAGGTGTCATGAGGGTAGGAGTGTTTTTGAGTAGGGACAGTTGAGGGAAAGAGTGTGTTTTGAGTAGGGGTCAGTGAGGGTCGGAGTTTGCTTGAACAGGAAGTCAGTGAGGGCAGGAGTGGGCTTGAGAAGGGTCAGTGAGGGTAGAATATGCTTGAGTAGGGGGTCGGTGAGGATAGGAGCGTGCTTGAGTAGGGGTCAGTGAAGGTAGGAGTGTGCTTGAGTAGGGGATCAGTGAGGGTAAGAGTGTGGTTGGAGGTAGGTCAGTGAGGGTCGAGTTTGCTTGAATAGGTCGTCAGTGAGGGCAGGAGTGGGCTTGAGAGGGGTCAGTGAGGGAAGAAATATGCTTGAGTAGGGGTCAGTTCGGTAGGAGCGTGCTTGAGTAGGGGTAAGGAAGGTAGAGTGTTCTTGAGTAGGTGTCAGTGAGGGTAGGAGTGTTTTTTGAGTAGGGATCAGTGAGGGTAAGAGTGTGTTTGAGGTAGGTTCAGTGAGGGTCGGAGTTTGAGCTTGAGTAGGAGTCCAGTGAGGGTAGGAGTGGGCTTGAGAAAGGGTCAAGTGAGGGTAGAAATATCTTGAGTAAGGGGTCGGTGAGGATATGAGCGTGCTTGAAGTAGGGGTCAGTGAAGTTAGGAGTGTGCTTGAGTAGGGATCAGTGATGGGTAGGGTTTGCTTGAAGAGGAGTCCAGTGAGGGCAGGAGGGGGCTTGAGAAGGGTCCAGTGAGGGTAGAAATAAGCTTGATAGAGGGTCGGTTGAGATAGGAGCGTGCTTGGAGTAGGGGTCAGTGAGGGTAGGAGTGTGCTTGAGTATGAGGTCAGTGAGGGTAGAGTGTGCTTGAAATAGGGGTCAGTGAGGGTAGGCGCGTGCTTGATAGGGTCGGTGAGAGTAGGATGGGCTTGATTTGGCTTCAGTGAGGTAGAAGTATGCTTGAGTAGGGTGTCGGTGAGGGGTAGGAGTGTGTTTGAGTAGGGTCAGTGAGAGTAGGATTGTGCTTGAGTAATGGTAGTGGGGTAGAAGTGTGGCCTGGAGTAGGGTCAGTGAGTGTAGGAGTGGTGCCTTGAAAAGGGGTCAGTGAGGATAGGTGTCTGCTTTGAGTAGGAGTCAGTGAGGATAGGAGTGCTTGAGTAGGGGTCAGTGAGGGTAGGCGTGTGCTCGAATAGGGGTCGTGAGGGTAGGAGGGGTGGGGGGGGGGGGGGGGGGGGGGGGGGGGGGGGGGCTTGAGTAATGGTCATGAGGGTAGGAGTGTACTTGAGTAGGGATCATGAGGGTAGGAGTGGTATTTGAGTAGGGGTTCGTGAGTGTAGGAGTTTACTTTGACAGGGTCAGTGAGGGTAGGAGTGTACTTGATTTGGGATCAGTGAGGATGAGTGTACTTGAGTAGAATCATGAGGGTAGGAGTGTACTTGAGTAGGAATGAGTGAGGGTAGGAGTGTACTTGAGTAGGATCAGTAAGGGTAGGAGTGTGCTTGAGTAGGGGGGGGGGATCCCAGTTTGTGAGAGGTAGGAGTGAAATCTGTGAGTAGTGATCAGTGAGGTAGAGTGTACTTGAAGTAGGGAGTCGTGAGGGTAGGAGTGTAACTTGAGTAGGGGTTCGTGAGGGTAAGATTGTACTTGAGTAGGGTCAAGTGAGGGCAGGAGTGTACTTGAGTAGGGATCATGAGGTAGAGAGTACTGAGTAGGGGTCAGTGAGGGTAGGAGTGTACTTTAGTAGGATCAGTGAGGGTAGAGAGTGTACTTGAGTGGGATCAGTGAGGGTAGGAGTGTACTTGAGAGGGATCATTGATGTAGTAGTTGTACTTGAGTATGGAATCAGTGATGTAGGAGTGTACTTGAGTGAGAGGGTCCGTGAGGGTAGGAGTGTACTTGAGGTAGGGGTCAGTGAGGTAGGAGTGTACATGAATAGGGATCAGTGAGGGTAGGAGTGTACATGATGGGGTCAGTGAGGGTAGGAGTGTACTTGAAGTAGGGGTCAGTGCGCTAGAACAAACTATAATTCAGACTGATGCAAGGAGAGAGTAAGTCAGTAATTGTATCTGCATGGGAGGTGAGTTAGTGTGCTTGTGCCTGATACACAGGTTATTAGATAAGGTTAGTGACTTGTCAGAAAAATGTTATGTGCTCTAATAATAAGCGAAGCATTGATTGCGTGTCACACATTATAGACCGACACCGTAATGGGGCCTATATAAGCGAGGTTAGAAAGCAAGTACAGATAATAACGCATGAGAAGTCGGCGCGAGCATTAAAATGAGATAGAATTACTGCTTAATGAAGGTTGTCATTGTAGGCTTTCATAGTTGAACAGGTGAGATCCTCTTACATATACTAATACATACCTCTTACCTTACTAAGTGTTTGACACCCCTGAATTTTCTTGAAACTGTTCAATAGTGTTTTTTTTTTTATTGGTCATTTATATTTATAGAAACTGTACCATGTTTTATTGCTTATGTATACACATTACTTTGTGTTACCATTCACACCGTAATATCTAAATAATGGTGGAAGATATTCATTACTTGGTGGGAGATACTCATTTATGGGTGGAGATAACTCATTGTAGTGGAGGTGATCTGCTGCTAGCTGGTTTCAACTTGTGACTCTTGACACGTCAAACAGAAGGAGCCAGGAATAATGAACTCAGAAATGAGTGGGAACGCCAGAAGCCTCTTCGTTATCACTGCTCTCAGCGGTCATCGACTGGAACTGACAGAACCTGCAAGGTAGACAACAAACACACACTTTATATAACACACAAATTTAACAGAGAAATTTAAATTAAGATTTTTTATAGTTATGCAAGTAACTGTGATGTGAATGCAACATGTGTGTATTTTAAAATTTTAGTGTACTGAGTCGGCTGCTTGTATTGAACTCTCATCTGGGGATGAAGATCAAGGCTTTGTGGGAACAAGACCACAAACCTGAACTAAGGGAACCTGTGAAGCCATCTTCCCTTTATCAACCCTCACTTTGGGGTGATTAATTACTAGCTATATAATAATCACCCCAGACTCGCAGGTGGTGGTGAAGGAGCAGCAACACTCGGCCACCGAGACAAGATTGCTACATAAAACAACTTTTAAAAAATACTCCTTTTTCCCAGAGAGCATACACACTATTCTGTCAACTATCGCTCAGTGACCTGAATAAACCTGAGAGGGTTTTGGTAGTCAGTGCCCCCGAGGCTCGTTTCCTGAGACCAGGCCTCAGGTGGATCAGGGTCTGTCAACCAGACTGTTACTGTATGGCCGCACTCAAGCTGACTACGAACTACAGCCCGGTTGGTCAGGTACAGACTTTAGGTGCGGTCCGAGTGCCTTCTGAAGACAGCCAGGGGTCTATTGGTAATCCCCCTTATATAGGCTGGGAGGCAGTTGAACAATCACAGAACACTTACTGTGTTGTCTCTCAGTGGCGCCCTTGCTTTCATCGGGGGAATGTTGGATCTCCTGCCGTCCTTTTGCTTTCATAGGGAGGAATTTTCGTGTGCATGGTTTGGTTACCAATCCCCCTCCAGGACCTCCAATGTATATTATCATGAATCTCTCCCGCCTGCGTTCCCAGTAGTTTTAATAAGATAAGATAAATTTCGTTCCGATTTTTAAAACCCCGGAGGGTTTAAGCCACCAAGCAGGATAACCCAAGAAAGTCAGTTGGCGTCATCTAGACTGTCTGTCTTATTTCCATGGGTCCTCAATCTTGTCCGCCCAGGATGGCGACCCACATCAGTCGACTAACACCCCGGTACCTATTTGCTGCTCTAGGTGAACAGGAACAACAGGTTTAAGGAAACGTGTCGAAATGTTTCCACGACTGCGCCGGGAATGCGAACCCGGTGTCTCCGTGTGTGAAGCGGGGCTTTAGCCACCAGGCCAACCGGCCTTATCGCACTTAAATGTGCCGTGAAAGTTCTTTGTACACTCTCCAGTCTGCAAATGTTGCCAGCCTTGAAGGGAACAGTTTAGTGTACAGCAGTAATTCCAGCCTAGAGAGCACAAGCTATTTGAAGAGAATCCATCATGGGCTTGGCGTCCCTAGTTTTGAAGGTTCTCATATCCATCCTATCATTTCCTAGGGATAGGTAGATACATTGTTGTGGTCTTTGAAGATCGAGATTCTCTGGCATTATCACTCCCAGGTCCTTCACATACTTTTCTGTCTCTACTGTATGGTTAAACATGTGGTATACCCTGACAACGTTTTTAATTTCTGCAAAGATTTCCATATCTGAGTTATTAAAAATTCTCACCGTTGAACTTAATATTGTTTTGAGTGACCCATTCGAGATTTGGTTCATGTCCGCTAGGAGTCTCGCAGTGGTCTTCGATGGAGGTCATGCCATGGTGATCCGGGTGTCATCCGCAAAGAAGACACGGAGCTGTGGCTTACATCTCTATGTCCAAATGAGGATGAGGAATAGAGATGGGAGCGAGTACTGTGCCTTGTGGAACAGAGTGTTATAATCATGGCTACCTGACTTACTCTGTTACTAATTACTCTTTGTGCTCTATTGTCAGGAAAGTGTAGATCCTCTACCAACTTTTCCCGTTATATCCTTATTCCGCATTTTGTGTGCTATTACACCATGGTCACACCTTTGTCGAAAGCTTTTTTGCAAAATATGTGTATAACCTACATCGTATTTTGTGAGTTTATCCTCTACAGCATCCAGGACGATTTGTCATAGTGGTCCAGTAGCGGGACAAGGCAGGAGCAACTGCTCTAAACCCGTGTTGCCCTGGGGTTAGTGTAAATGATGGGTATCAGGTGTTGGCGGAGCGGTGGGGGGGGGCTTCTTAGAACCCTCTTAAAGATTTTTATGATATGGGATGTTAGTGCTATTGGTCTGTAGTTCTTTGCAATTGGCCTTTACTGCCACCTTTGTGGAGTGGGGCTATGTTTGTTGTTTTTAGTGTTTTTGGATGACCACTGTGTCTATGCTCCCTCTCCATAAAAGCGAAGGCACGCGATAGGGACGTCTTGCCGTTCTTTGATGAACAAGGAGTTCCAACGAGTCTGGCCTGGGGCAGAGTGCAGGGCAATGTCATTAATTGCGTCTTTAAAGTCTTGTGGGAGTTATAATAATATCCTAAAGTTTTGGGTGACCAATTTGTGGTTTGTTCATAAAGAATTCATTTGGATTGTCCGACCCTTTGAGTGGTCGCTGAACACTGATCATATTGGGACTTTAGTATCTCACTCACTCATTTTCTTGGCTGTACATCTGTGTATGTCCCATTCCCGCCTAAGCAGGCCCAATACTGGATGTTGTTTTTTTTTTCCTAATTTGGCATAGAGAAGAAGTATTTTCCATAGTGTACTATCACTGCCCTTCACTATAATACTCCCAGTTTTAATGCCAGTTAGATTTTTTATAATATAAAAAGAACATGGGCAATACGGAAGTAGCCCTCAGCAGGCTACTGTCCATGCTGGGGGCAGGTCATCACTCACACCTACTCTTGTACCGTCCAGTCGTTATCTGAAGTTACCGAAAGTTCTTGCCTCGGTACTGTTTAGTAACTTGGTTAACTATCTGCAACTTTTCTCCCAGTATTCTTCTAAATCTAAATTTTTCTAACTGAATCCATTGGCTGCGAGTCTTGTTTTGTTTAAATATATTTTTACTTCAGTGGGGAGCGACCAATTCTAGCAAGTTCGGTGACTTCAGCTTATTTTCGTATGGAAGGTTTCTACGTAGAGTCAACATGTCAGAACAGAGTAGTATAATCTAAGCGCGAGAGCTAACTAAAGATACATAAAGCGTAATAAACTTAGGACCTCTGTTATTTTATACTTCTTTGATATGAAGTCCGAGAATCTATAAACTTTTATTGCGAACACTTATGCACTGTTGTCATGGATTTAAATTTTGCTGACTAGAATTCCTGGACCTTTTGCATTACTTTGACTAAGATCTACATTGTTTTACTTGTAAGTGCCGGAGTTATTTCCTTTACCTGGGTTTAGAATCTATACTTGTCTGCATTGAGCTGCATCTGTCACTTCTCCGACTACAACATCCACCTTTATAACCTGCAGCTCTCTAGTGTCCACATCAAAAATTATTTGACGACCTGTTTTAGTGTCATCAGAAACTTATTTGAGTCTCTAATACCTCATTAATGTCGTTTTAGTAGACTGTAAACAAGGGGTCCCAACACTGACACCTGTGGCACACCACTATCCAATTCAGCGGCAGCGGCAGCAACAGCAGCGACCTCCAAGCTCTGTACTTTTCTCCAACTATCCAGAGCCACCAATGCTCCTATGATGACCTAGTTGCAAGCAAAACTGCACTACATAGTACTAAGCCAGACCCATCTCCCAGTCATGCACTAATACCCACAGTGCTGGTGCTGGCCCAGGCTCCCCCAGTCATAGCACTAATACCCACAGTGCTGGTACTGGCCCCGGCCCCCCCCTGGCCCAGGCTCAGCCCCCAGCCCCAGTGGCTGACTCGACCCAGCCCCCAGCCTTACTGCAAGCCCAGACGCACCGGGACCCTACCACAAAACCCA
>NC_069424.1:8475806-8544613 GCF_026875155.1 Cherax quadricarinatus | reverse complement strand
CGTTTTAAGGGTGTGGAGTTACATTCGTCTTCAAGTATCTTCTACTTCTATCAACTTTTCTGTACTTGACTGAAGAAGCCTACTGTGTAGGCGAAACGTTTCACAATAAAGATACCTAACTGTTGCATATGTGTCTTACCTAACAACAGGTAGATGTCGTTTTGATAAGGACCTGCCTCGTATGGGCCAGTAGGCCTTCTGCAGTGTTCCTACATTCTTATGTTCTTACTCTTAATTCTTTCAATAATAACTCTACCATACACTTTACCAGGTAGTAAATATGGTGCTTAATAAAATTTTAGTAAGTAATAATGATTGCAAAAAAAGATTAATTAGCAAAAAAAAAAAAAAGCGAAAAAGTAATGTTTATTTCAAGTATTAAATTTTAAGAACAGTTATTTGGGTTCAATATTGCAGTGGTAGTTATACTAGAGGTTATTTGGCAGTACAAGGTATTTAAGAGTACTCTAAGATAGTAAATGTGGTATTAAAACAGGCTATGGTAATTAGACAAGTAATGGTAATTAAATGATGTCAAAAATGTGCAAGAAAGGTATAAAATACCGACAATATGAAAGTTAAGACACATGTGCAACATCTGGATATCTTTATTGTAGTAGACGTTTCGCCATCCAGTGGCTTTATCAATACTAACTCCAAGGCCGAGGGACTGATTACCTCATCTTTTGTATATAGTTCTACTGTCTTCCTATTATGTCCTAGAATCTGTATTGATAAAGCCACTGGATGGCGAAACGTCTACTACAATAAAGATATCCAGATGTTGCACATGTGTCTTAACTTTCATGATGTCAAAAATGTTAAGAGTAAATTGTACTGATAGTAAAAATGGTAATTAATTATTAATTTTATTAAGTAATATCAATTAATAGTATTTAAAAAATATGAGGTAGTAATATGGACAGAGAAAGTATCAATTCAACTAATATTTAAGCAAACAATAGTAAATAAGAAAATTACATAAGGTGACTTATGCTTACTAGTAAAATCACATAATGAGGTAGTTGATTATTTAATTACTAAGAGATTGTACTATGAAATTTGAACAATAATGGAGCAAAACATACACTACACTACGTAGGCTTTTAGGTTGGACATTGTTAGGTAAGACACATATGCAACAGTTAGGTATCTTTATTATGAAACGTTTCGCCTGCACAGTAGGCTTCTTCAGTCAAGTACAGAAAAGTTGAAAGAAGCAGAAGATACTTGAAGACGATGTAATCAGTCCATCACCCTTAAAGTTTTGAGGTGGTCAGTCCCTCAGTCTGGAGAAGAGCATTGTTTCATACTATGGAACAATGCTCTTCTCCAGACTGAGGGACTGACCACCTCAAAACTTTAAGGGTGATGGACTGATTACATCATCTTCAAGTATCTTCTGCTTCTATCAACTTTTCTGTACTCGACTGAAGAAGTTTACTGTGCAGGCGAAACGTTTCATAATAAAGATACCTAACTGTTGCATATGTGTCTTACCTAACAACCTGTCGGTATTTTATACCATTTTAATGTTCAGGTTGGACATTGTTTAGTTATTCTCTGTAAGATTAGTATCCCTGAGAAATCGTGATAGATCATTCACGTTCATGATTGTGGACAGTTGACTTACATTTGTTTTCCTAACTAGAATTTTCCCATCCCGTGTGAAGCATTGGTGTATTGTGTCGTTATTCTTCCGCTTAAGTTTTCTGACTCTATACAGGAGGTTCTGACGTTTTTTGGTAAGACACTCGTTTATGTATACCTCTTTCTTTACTTTAATAGATGCAATAATTAAGTCTTTTTTCCTGTCATGTGAGTGGAATCTAAGCATAACACTTTTTCTACCATGGGATCCTAGTACCCTGGCTTCCTTTATTTCTGACTCTGGTACAATAACACTTGTTTGGTCCTTTATGATCTGGAGAGTAATTTCTTTACTGTTTGTTTGGTTCATATCACTGGGAAAAAGTGGACTGTTAACTATTACTGCGTCCGATAGTTTATCTTGTTCAGTTTTATCTTCTTGGAGAGCAAAGTAGTCGCTGAACTGGTTATCTAAGGTGTTCTTCCATTCTTTTACTACTTCTTCAACCTTTGTATTAAGAGATATTATTTGTTGGGTATGGCTATCTATGACTGTTTGGATGGTCTTGCCACAGTTAGTCATTCCTGGTGTTGATAACTTTTGTTCAAGACTGAGGATTTTGTTCTCGAGTTGTGTCATCCTGGTGTCTTGTTTTGGTAGCGTCTCTCGAAGATTCATATTTTCAATAACTAAGGTGGAGATGAATGACTTTAGGGTATCTGAATCGTTGGTCATACCTGAGAGACTACTTGGTAGGTTGAATCTGGGGAAGAGAGAGGTGGTTGGGGTGGTGGCAGCCATGTTTGTTGTTATTGTTGTGGTGTCGCCTTGAGCGGTGGTGAGAGGGGTGGTAGCTGGACCGGCGTCCTCCTGGCTACATTTGTTGAATACTTGATTTTTCGGTGTTTTCTTGCTGGCCTTGGTGCTGTTTCCTCTGAGATTGCGCCTCATAATACTACAGGAATTGCTGTAGTTAAGAAGAAGTTGTAGTTATGCAAAGCTTAGGTTTACACTGTTCGGCTGGCAGCGGGGTGTTGCTTTGGGTTTGAGGGCAGTCTTCCTTTGATCTCTATTATTTTCGATTTGTAGGTTTCACTGTTGGTAATCTTTGGTCATTCTGGGTGCTACGTTGGGTTACCTGGATACCTGGAGGTTATTCCGGGGATCAACGCCCCCGCGACCCGGTCCATGACCAGGCCTCCTGATGGATCAGGGCCTGATCAACTAGGCTGTTACTGCTGGCTGCACGCAGTCCAACGTACGAGCCACAGCCCGGTTGATCCAGCACTGACTTTAGGTATCTGTCCAGCTCTCTCTTGAAGGCAGCCAGGGGTTTATTGGCAATTCCCCTAATGCTTGATGAGAGGCTGTTGAACAGTCTTGGGCCCCAGACACTTATGGTGTTTTCCCTAAGTATACCAATGGTGCCCCTACTTTTTATTGGGGGCATTTTGCATCGCCTGCCCAGTCTTTTACTTTCGTAGGGAGTGATTTCTGTGTGCAGATTTGGGACCATTCCTTCCAAGATTTTCCAAGTGT
The DNA here is from genome assembly GCF_026875155.1 of Cherax quadricarinatus. Taxonomy (NCBI): domain Eukaryota; kingdom Metazoa; phylum Arthropoda; class Malacostraca; order Decapoda; family Parastacidae; genus Cherax; species Cherax quadricarinatus. The sequence continues at coordinate 8,541,483 of NC_069424.1, read as the reverse complement.
AGATTATGATATATCTCTCCCTCCTGCGTTCCAACGAGTACAAGTCAAGTGCTTCCAAGCGTTCCCAGTAGTTAAGGTGCTTGACAGAACTTATACGTGCAGTAAAGGATCTCTGTACACTAGATCTGTGGTTTCACCTGCTTTGAATGGAGATGTTAATGTACAGCAGTATTCCAGCCTAGAGAGAACGAGTGATTTGAAAAGGATCATCATGGGCTTGGCATCTCTCGTTTTGAAAGTTCTCATTATTCATCCTATCATTTTCTTTGCACGTGCAATCGTGGCATTGTTGTGATCATTGAAAGTGAGATCCTCAGACATTACTACTCCCAGGTCCCTTACATTATTTTTCCGCTTTATTGTATGGCCAGAGTCTGTAGTATACTCTGTTCTAGTAATTATCTCCTCCAGTTTTCCATAACGGAGTAGTTGGAATTTGTCCTCAATGAACATCATATTGTTTACCGTTGCCCACTGGAAAACTTTGTTTATATCTTCTTGGAGGTTAACTGCATCCTCAGCAGATGACAGCCTCATGCAGATCCTAGTATCATCCGCAAAGGATGATACAGTGCTGTGATATATATCTCTGTCTATGTCTGATATGAGGATAAGGAATAAGATGGGGGCGAGTACTGTGCCTTGTGGAACAGAGCTCTTCACTATTGCAGCCTCCGATTTAACTCTGTTGACCACTACTCTTTGTGTTCGATTTGTTAGGAAGTTGAAGATCCATCTCCCCACTTTCCCATTTATTCCTTTAGCACGTATTTTATGGGCTATTACACCATGATCGCATTTGTCAAATGCTTTTGCAAAGTCTGTGTATATTACATCTGCATTCTGATTTTCTTCCAGTGCACCCAAGGCCATATCATAGTGATCCAGTAGTTGTGAGAGGCAGGAGCGACCTGCCCTGACCATGTTCCCCTGGATTGTGCAGATTTTGGGAATCCAGGTGATTTTTCAATCTGCTTCTTAGCACTCTTTCAAAGATTTTTATGATGTTGGACGTCAGAGCTATTGGTCTATAGTTCTTAGCTAATGCTTTGCTGCCACCTTTATGGAGTGGGGCTATATCCGTTGTTTTAAGTGACTGTGGAATTTCACCCATGTCCAAGCTTCTCCTCCATAGTGTACTTAGGGCATGCGAGAGGGGTTTCTTGCAGTTCTTAATGAAAAGAGAGTTCCACGAGTCTGGGCCCGGGGCTGAGTGCATGGGCATGTTGTCAATGGCTTTTTCGAAATCTATCGGAGTTAGGGTAATGTCGGAAATCTGGCATACATTTATGGAGTTTTGAGGCTCATTCATGAAGAAATCATTTGGGTCGTCGATCCTCAGACCGATTAGTGGTTCACTAAACACAGAGTCGTACTGGGATCTCAATATTTCACTCATTTCCTTGTTGTCATCTGTGTAAGTCCCATCCTGTCTGAGTAAGGGCCCGATACTAGATGTGGTATTTGCCTTGGGTTTTTGGCATATGAAAAGAAATATTTTGAATTTCTTTCAATTTCACAAATAGCTTTAAGCTCCTCCTGTCTCTCCTGGTTCCTGTAAGAGTCATTTAACTTAAGTTCGATAGTTTCCACTTCCCTGGTCAGCACCTCCTTTCGTGTATCAGATATTCTAGCACTCCTGAGGAGCTCAGTGACTCTTCGTCGTCTTCTGAGAGGGAGCATCTTTCTCTCTCCAGTTTACTCCTGCTCTTCTTCTTTCTTAGGGGAATATGCCTAGAACATGCTTCGGCTGCCAGAAAGTTGATCCTTTCAAGGCACTGGTTTGGATCCATGTCATTTAAGACATTTTCCCAACATGTTTCGTTTAGGACATGATTTACCTGGTCCAGTTGATGTTCTTGTTGTTGAAGTTGTATTTTGTAAAGGGACACCTTCACAGGTACATGCATTCTGCTGATCAGGACCCTATGCATGTACATCTGGACTTCGATTAGGTTGTGATCGGAATTAGTTGTTTTGATATTCTTATGTCTCTTATCGGGTCCTCATTATTTGTGAAGATAAGGTCAAGTGTGTTTCCTAGTCTTGTTGGCTCCACTATCTGCTGGTTTAAGGTGTGTTTTCGCAGGAGACTTAGTAGCTCATGTGTGTGTGTGTGACCTTTCATCTGCGCTACCTCTGGGATTGTTTTAGCTATAACATTATTTGCTACATTCTTCCATTTTGTATGCCTTAGGTTGAAATCACCAGCAGTAAGATGTTTGGGGATGGAGCTGGAAGGTTTTCCAAACAGTAATCAATTTTCAGTAGCTGTTCCTTGAACTGTTGTGGTGGTTGCATCTGGTGGTTTATATACAACCACAATGACTAGGTTTTGGTTCTTGATCTTTACTGATAGAACTTTCAACTACTCATTTGTGGTGTTCAGCAACTCCGTGCACATGAGGGACTCTTTGACATACAGGCCAACCCCCCTTGTTGCCTGTTCTTTCTGTCGCATCTAAAAAGGTTGTAACCACTTATCCATATTTCACTGTCAAAGTGATCTTTTGTGTGAGTCTCTGTGAAGGCTGCAAACATTGCATTAGACTCCTCTAGAAGTCCACTGATAAAAGGTATTTTGTTGTTGGTGGATGGCTTAAGGCCCTGTATATTAGCAAATATGAATGAGGTTGTATTCTGTGTTTGTTGGGGGGATTTTGTTATTGGCATCAGTAGTTGTAATTCTGGAGGGCCATGGGTGGCCACTGGCTGCGCCCCCAGTCCAACAAGGCTCCAAGGTGGTGGACTATTTTTGTTATTTCCTTCCATTTTCTTTTTCCGTTTCCTGCCACTAAAAAATCACCTGGAGTCAGGTTGTTGTAGCTACTGTTGTTTGTCTTGTGGGATCTGTGCCTCCTGGTCCCTTTTAGATGGTATGCAGGGCAGTCGATGTTGTAACACTGCTTCTGGAGGACCGAGGAGTGAGACATTTTTGGGTGAAAGAAAGTACAGGAAGAAGAACGACACACTCCTTTAGACAGGAGGTCGCTACATTTTTTGGGATGCTCAAAGTTGCATGTCCCATTTTTTTCCTGATATTCCATGCTTACAGATGCCCCAAGTATAATATTTGCACAAATTCACCTTTGGTTGAGAATTGTTGGGAGGTGTGTTGTCAATTTCTGCAGGTTCTGGGACTGCACTATAATCCTCAGTATCCAAGCCAGGCCCACCCCGTCCTGGATTCCATCTACTTTCCCCAGTAGAGGAAGAAGGAGGAGACTCCTCTCCAACATCTGTACTGTGGGCCACGGTCTTGTGCAATGATGGTTGTATATTTACGGTTTTAGTGGTGGTTGTGGTAGGGTCCCTGGTAGCGTCTGGGCTTGCAGTAAGGCTGGGGGCTGGGTCTGAGTCAGCACTGGGGCTGGGGGCTGAGCCTGGGCCAGCGGGTGGGCCTGGGCCAGTACCAGCACTGTGGGTATTAGTGCTATGACTGGGGGAGCCTGGGCCAGCACCAGCACTGTGGGTATTAGTGCTATGACTGGGAGATGGGTCTGGCTTAGTACTATGTAGTGCAGTTTTGCTTGCAACTAGGTCATCATAGGAGCATTGGTGGCTCTGATAGTTGGAGAAAAGTACAGAGCTTGGAGGTCGCTGCTGTTGCTGCCGCTGCCGCTGAATTGGATAGTGGTGTGCCACAGGTGTCAGTGTTGGGACCCCTTGTTTACAGTCTACTAAAACGACATTAATGAGGTATTAGAGACTCAAATAAGTTTTCTGATGACACTAAAACAGGTCGTCAAATAATTTTTGATGTGGACACTAGAGAGCTGCAGGTTATAAAGGTGGATGTTGTAGTCGGAGAAGTGACAGATGCAGCTCAATGCAGACAAGTATAAGATTCTAAACCCAGGTAAAGGAAATAACTCCGGCACTTACAAGTTAAACAATGTAGATCTTAGTCAAAGTAAATGCAAAAGGTCCAGGAATTCTAGTCAGCAAAAATTTAAATCCATGACAACAGTGCATAAGTGTTCGCAATAAAGTTTATAGAATTCTCGGCTTCATATCAAGAAGTATAAATAACAGAGGTCCTAAAGTTATATTTACGCTTTATGTATCTTTAGTTAGCTCTCGCTTAGATTATACTACTCAGTTCTGACCATGTTGACTCTACGTAGAAACCTTTCCTACGAAAATAAGCTGAAGTCACCGAACTTGCTAGAATTAGGTAGATACAACTGAAGTAAAAATATATTTAAACAAAACAAGACTCGCAGCAATGGATTCAAGTTAGAAAAATTTAGATTTAGAAAGAATACTGGGAGAAAAGTTGCAGATAAGTTGAACCAAGTTACAAACAGCTCACCGAGGCAAGAACTTTCGGTAACTTCAGATAAAGACTGGACGGGTACAAGAGTAGGTGTGAGTGAGACCTGCCCAGCATGGCCAGTAGCCCTGCTGCAGTGCTACTTCCGTATTGTGTTCTTTTATATATATAAAAAAATCTAACTTGGCATTAAAACTGGGAGTATTATAGAGAAGGGCAGAGAAAGTCACTATGTAAAATACTTCTTCTCCTATGCCAAATCTAAGGGAAAAACAACATCCAGTATTGGGCCCCTGCTTAGGCGGGATGGGACATACACAGATGACAGCCAAGAAATGAGTGAGATACTAAAGTCCCAATATGACTCAGTGTTCAGCGATCCCACTCAAAGGGTCGACAATCCAAATGAATTCTTTATGAACGAAACCCAAAATTTGGTCACCCCAAAACTCTAGGATATTATTATAACTCCACAAGATTTTAAAGACGCAATTAATGACATGCCCATGCACTCTGCCCCAGGCCCAGACTCGTGGAACTCCTTGTTCATCAAGAACTGCAAGACGTCCCTATCGCGTGCCTTCAGCATTTTATGGAGAGGGAGCATAGACACAGTGGTCATCCCAAAAACACTAAAAACAACAAACATAGCCCCACTCCACAAAGGTGGCAGTAAAGCAATTGCAAAGAACTACAGACCAATAGCACTAACATCCCATATCATAAAAATCTTTAAGAGGGTTCTAAGAAGCAAGATCGCCAACCACCTAGATACCCATCAGTTACACAACCCAGGGCAACACGGGTTTAGAGCAGGTTGCTCCTGCCTGTCCCAGCTACTGGACCACTATGACAAAGTCCTGGATGCTGTAGAGGATAAACAAAATACAGATGTAGTATACACAGATTTTGCAAAAGCTTTCGACAAGTGTGACCATGGTGTAATAGCACACAAAATGCGGAATAAAGGAATAACGGGAAAAGTTGGTAGATGGATCTACAACTTCCTGACAAATAGAACACAAAGAGTAATAGTAAACAGAGTAAAGTCCCAGGTAGCCATGGTATAACACTCTGTTCCACAAGGCACAGTACTCGCTCCCATTCTATTCCTCATCCTCATTCTGACATAGAGATGTAAGCCACAGCTCCGTGTCTTCCTTTGCGGATGACACCCGGATCACCATGGCAATGACCTCCATCGAAGACACTGCGAGACTCCAAGCGGACATGAACCAAATCTTCGAATGGGTCACTCAAAACAATATTAAGTTCAACGGTGAGAATTTTCAACTACTCAGATATGGAAATCTTGAAGAAATTAAAAACGTGTCAGGGTATACCACAAATTCTAACCATACAGTAGAGCAGAAAAGTAATGTGAAGGACCTGGGAGTGATAATGCCAGAGAATCTCGTCTTCAAAGACCACAACAATGTATCTACCTCATCCGCTAGGAAAATGATAGGATGGATAATGAGAACCTTCAAAACTAGGGACGCCAAGCCCATGATGATTCTCTTCAAATTGCTTGTGCTCTCTAGGCTGGAATACTGCTGTACACTAACTGTTCCCTTCAAGGCTGGCAACATTGCAGACCTGGAGAGTGTACAAAGAACTTTCACGGCACATTTAAGTGCGATAAGGCCCGGTGGCCTGGTGGCTAAAGCTCCCGCTTCACACACGGAGACCCCGGGTTCGATTCCCGGCGGGTGGAAACATTTCGACACGTTTCCTTAAACCTGTTGTCCTGTTCACCTAGCAGCAAATAGGTACCTGGGTGTTAGTCGACTGATGTGGGTCGCATCCTGGGGGACAAGATTGAGGACCCCAATGGAAATAAGACAGACAGTCCTAGATGACGCACTGACTTTCTTGGGTTATCCTGGGTGGCTAACCCTCCGGGGTTAAAAATCCGAACGAAATCTTATCTTATCTTATCTTAAACTACTGGGAACGCAGGCGGGAGAGATACATGATAATATACACTTGGAAGGTCCTGGAGGGATTGGTACCAAACCTGCACACGAAAATCACTCCCTATGAAAGCAAAAGACTCGGCAGGAGATCCAACATTCCCCCGATGAAAAGCAAGGGCGCCACTGAGAGACAACACAGTAAGTGTTGTGATTGTTCAACTGCCTCCCAGCCTATATAAGGGGGATTACCAATAGACCCCTGGCTGTCTTCAAGAAGGCACTGGACACGCACCTAAAGTCAGTACCTGACCAACCGGGCTGTAGTTCGTACGTCAGCTTGAGTGCGGCCAGCAGTAACAGCCTGGTTGATCAGACCCTGATCCACCATGAGGCCTGGTCTCAGACCGAGCCTCGGGGGCACTGACTCCCAAAACCCTCTCCAGGTATGTCAGGTCACTGAGCGATAAGTTGACAGTAATAGTGTTATGCTCTCTGGAAAAAGGAGTAATTTTTTAAAAGTTGTTTTATGTAGCAATCTTGTCTCGGTGGCCGAGTGTTGCTGCTCCTTCACCACCACCTGCGAGTCTGGGGTGATTATTATATAGCTAGTAATCACCCCAAGTGAGGGTGATAAAGGGAAGATGGCTCACAGGTTCCCTTAGTCAGGTTTGTGGTCTTGTTCCCACAAAGCCGTGATCCTCATCCCCAGATGAGAGTTCAATACAAGCAGCCGACTTCAGTACACTAAAATTTAAAATACACACATGTTGCATCACATCACAGTTACTTGCATAACTATAAAATCCTTAATTTAAATTTCTCTGTTAATTTGTGTGTTATATAAAGTGTGTTGTCTACCTTGCAGGTTCTGTCAGTTCCAGACGAGACCGCTGAGAGCAGTGATAACGTAGAGGCTCTGGCGTTCCCACTCATTCATGAGTTCATTATTCCTGCTCCTTCTGTTGACGTGTCAAGTCACAAGTTGAACCAGCTAGCAGCAGATCACCTCCCACCTACAAATGAGTATCTCCCACCCATAAATGAGTATCTCCCACCAAGTAATGAATATCTTCCACCATTATTTTAGATATTAGGTGAATGGTACACAAAGTAATGGTATACAAAGCAATAAAACATGGTACAGTATCTATAAATTACATGACCAATAAAAAAAAAACACTATTGAACAGTTCAAAAATTTCAGGGGTTCAAACCAGTAGGTAATGTGGTTGTATTAGTATATGTAAGAGAATCTCACCTGTCAACTATGAAGCTACAATGACAACCTTCATTAATGCAGTAATTCTTTCTCATTATAATAGCGCCACTTCTCATGCGTATTACTCTGCTTGCTTTTCTAACCTCGCTTATATATGGACCCCATACGGTTCATCTATAAATGTGTGACACGCAATCAATGCTTAGCATATTATTAGCACATAACATTTTCTGACAAGTCACCTACCATATCTTAATAACCTGTGTATCAGGCACACAGCACACTAACTCACCTCCCTGCAAGATCCATTACTGACTTACTCTCTCCTTGCATCAAGTCTGAATTATATTTTGTTCTAGCACTGACCCCTACTCAAGTACACTCCTACCCTCACTGACCCCTACTCATGTACACTCCTACCCTCACTGATCCCTATTCATGTACACTCCTACCCTCACTGACCCCTACTCAAGTACACTCCTACCCTCACGGACCCCTACTCAAGTACACTCCTACCATCACTGATCCCTACTCAAGTACACTACTACCATCAATGATCCCTACTCAAGTACACTCCTACCCTCACTGATCCCTACTCAAGTACACTCCTACCCTCACTGATCCCTACTCAAGTACACTCCTACCCTCACTGACCCCTACTCAAGTACACTCCTACCCTCACTGATCCCTACTCAAGTACACTCCTACCCTCACTGACCCCTACTCAAGTACACTCCTACCCTCACGAACCCCTACTCAAGTACACTCCTACCCTCACTGATCCCTACTCAAGTACACTCCTACCCTCACTGATCACTACTCAAGTACACTCCTACCCTCACTGATCCCTACTCAAGCACACTCCTACCCTCACTGATCCCTACTCAAGTACACTCCTACCCTCACTCATCCCTACTCAAGTACACTCCTACCCTCACTGATTCCTACTCAAGTACACTCCTACCCTCACTGATCCCAACTCAAGTACACTCCTACCCTCACTGACCCCTGCTCAAGTAAACTCCTACCCTCACGAACCCCTACTCAAATACACTCCTACCCTCACTGATCCCTACTCAAGTACACTCCTACCCTCACTGACCATTACTCAAGCACACTCCTACCCTCACTGACCCCTATTCGAGCACACGCCTACCCTCACTGACCCCTACTCAAGCACACTCCTATCCTCACTGACTCCTACTCAAGCAGACACCTATCCTCACTGACCCCTATTCAAGCACACTCCTACACTCACTGACCCCTACTCCAGCACACTTCTACCCTCACTGACCATTACTCAAGCACACTCCTACTCTCACTGACCCCTACTCAAACACACTCCTACCCTCACCGACCCCCTACTCAAGCATACTTCTACCCTCACTGAAGCCAAATCAAGCCCACTCCTACTCTCACAGACCCCTACTCAAGCACGCGCCTACCCTCACTGACCCCTATTCAAGCACACTCCTACCCTCACTGACCTCATACTCAAGCACACTCCTACCCTCACTGACCCCTACTCAAGCACGCTCCTATCCTCACCGACCCTCTACTCAAGCATATTTCTACCCTCACTGACCCCTTCTCAAGCCCACTCCTGCCCTCACTGACTCCTCTTCAAGCAAACTCCTACCCTCACTGATCCCCTACTCAAGCACACTCCTACCTTCACTGACCCCTACTCAAGCACGCTCCTATCCTCACCGACCCCCTACTCAAGCATATTTCTACCCTCACTGACCCCTTCTCAAGCCCACTCCTACCCTCACTGACTCCTATTCAAGCAAACTCCGACCCTCACTGACCCCTACTCAAACACACTCTTACCCTCACTGATCCCTACTCAAAAACACTCCTACCCTCACTGACCACCTACTCAAGCACACTCCTACCTTCACTTACCCCTATCCAAGCACATTCCTACCCTCACTGACCCCTTCTCAAACACACTCCTACCCTCACTGACCCCTAATCAACATCATTCCTACCCTCACTGACCCTTACTTAAGCACACTCCTACCCTCACTGACCCCTACTCAAACACACTCCTATCCTCACTGACCTATACTCAGGCACACACATACCCTCACTGACCTCTATTCAAGCACCCTCCTACCCTCACCGACCCCCTACTCAAGCATACTTCTTCCCTCACCGAAGCCTACTCAAGCCCACTCCTACCCTCACTGACCCTTACTCAAGCACACTCCTACCCTCACTGACCGCAACTCAAACACACTCCTACCCTCAATGACCCCTACTCAAGAACACTCCTACCCTCACTGACCACCTACTCAAGCACACTCCTACCTTCACTTACCCCTACTCAAGCACATTCCTACCCTCACTGACCCCTACTCAAACACACTCCTACCCTCACTGACACCTACTCAACCACATTGCTACTCTCACTGAACCTTACTTAAGCACACTCCTACCCTCACTGACAACTAGTCAAGCACAGTCCTACCCTCACTGACCCCTACTCAAGCACACTCCTACCCTCACTGACCCCTATTCAAGCAACCTTCTACCCACACTGACTCCTACACAAACACATTCATACCCTCACTGACCCCTATTCAAGCAACCTCCTACCCTCACTGACCCCTACTCAAGCACACTTCTACCCTCACTGACCCCCTACTCAAGCACACCCATACTCTCTCTGACCCATACTCAAGCACACCCCTACCGCTTACTGACCCCTACTCAAGCACACTCCCACCCTCACTGACCCCTACTCAAGCACATTCCTACGCTCACTGACCCCTACTCAAGCACACTCCTTCCCTCACCGACCTCTACTCAAGCATACTTCTCCCCTCACCGAAGCCTACTCAAGCCCACTCCTACCCTCACTGACCCCCTACTCAAGCACACTCCTACCCTCACTGACCCCTACTCAAGCACACCCCTAACCCTCTCTTAGCCTTACTCAAGCACACTCCTACCTTCACTGACCCCTACTCAAACACACTCCTACCCTCACTGACCCCTACTCAATCACACTCCTACCCTCATTGACCCCTACTCAAGCATACTCCTACCCTCACCGACCCCTACTCAAGCATACTTCTGCCCTCACCGAAGCCTACTCAAGCCCAGTCCTACCCTCACTGACCCCTACTCAAGCACGCTTCTACCCTCACCACCCCTATTCAAGCACACTCTTACCCTCACTGACCTCCTACTCATGCACACTCCTACCCTCGCTGATCCCCTACTCAAGTACACTCCTACCCACACTGACCCAGTACTCAATTACACTCCTACCCTCACTAACCCCTAATCATGCACACTCCTACCCTAGCTGACCCCCTACTAAAGTACACTCCTACCCTCACTGACCCCCTACTCAAGTACACTCCTACCCTCACTGACCCCTTACTCAAGTACACTCCTACCCTCACTGACCCCTACTCAAGTACACTTCTATCCTCACTGACCCATACTCAAGCACACTCTAACACTCACTGACAATTACTCAAGTACACTCCTACCCTCACTGACCTCTTCTCACGCTCACTTCTACCGTCGCTGACTCCTACTCAAGCACACTCCTACCCTCACTGACCACCTACTCTAGCACACTTCTACCTTCACTTACCCCTACTAAAGCACACTCCTTTCCTCACTGACCCATTCTCAAGCACGCTCCTACCGTCTCTGACCTCTACTCAAGCACACTCCTACCCTCACTGACACCTACTCAAGTACACTCCTCTCCTCACTGACCCCTACTCAAGCACACTCTAACCCTCACTGACCGTTACTCATGCACACTCCTACCCTCACTGACCCTTACTCAAGTACACTCCTACCCTCTCTGACCTCTTTTCAAGCTCACTTCTACCCTCGCTGATTCCCACTCAAGCACACTCCTACCCTCACTCACCACCTACTGAAGCACACTTCTACCTTCACTTACCCCTACTCAAGCACACTCCTATCATCACTGACCCCTTCTCAAGCACGCTCCCAACCTCAATGATTCCTACTCAAGCACACTCCTACCCTCACTGACCCTTACTTAAGCACACTCCTACCGTCTCTGACCCCTTCTCAAGCACACTCCTACTCTCACTGACCCCCTACTCAAGCACACCCCTACCCCTCAGTAACATGTACTCAAGCACACTCCTACTCTCACTGACCCCTACTGAAACACACTCCTACCCTCACTGACCCCTACTCAAGCACACTCTTACCCTAACTGACCCATACTCAAGCACACCCATACCCCTCACTGACCCCTACTCAAGCATTCTTCTAACCTCACTGACCCATATTCAAACACACTCCTACCCTCACTGACCCCTACTCAAGCCCACTCCATCTCTCAATGACCCCTACTAAAGCACACTCCTATCCTCATAGACCCCTGCTCAAGTACACTCCTACCCTCAATGACCCCTACTCATGCACACTCCTACCCTCACTGACCCCTTCTCAAGCACACTCCTACTCTCAATGACCCCCAACGCAAGCACGCTCCTACCCTCATTGACCTCTACTCAAGTACACTCCTACCCTCTCTGACCCCCTACTCAAGCACACTCCTACCCGCATTGACCCCTACTCAAGCACACTCTTACCTTTAATGACCCCTGCTCAAGCACACTCATACCCTCACTGACCCCTACTCAAGCACACTCCTACCCTCACTGACCCCTACTCAAACACACTCCTACCCTCACTGACCCCTACTCAAGCATACTCCTACGCTCACTCAGCCCTACTCAAGCACACTCCTACCTTCACTGACCCCTACTCAAGACACTCCTACCCTCACTGACCCCTACTCAAGCACACTCCTTCTCTCACTGACCCCTACTCAAGCACACTCCTACCCTCACTGACCCCTACTCAAGTACACTCCTACCCTCAATGACCCCTACTCATGCACACTCCTACCCTCACTGACCCCTACTCAAACACACTCCTACCCTCACTGACCCCTACTCAAGCATACTCCTACGCTCACTCAGCCCTACTCAAGCACACTCCTACCTTCACTGACCCCTACTCAAGACACTCCTACCCTCACTGACCCCTACTCAAGCACACTCCTTCTCTCACTGACCCCTACTCAAGCACACTCCTACCCTCACTGACCCCTACTCAAGTACACTCCTACCCTCAATGACCCCTACTCAAGCACACTCCTACCCTCACTGACCCCTACTCAAGTACACTCTTACCCTCATTGACCCCTACTCTAACACAACCCTACCCCTCACTGACCCCTACTCAAGCATACTTCTACCCTCTCTCATCCCCTACTCAAGCACACTCCTACCCTCATTGACCCCTACTCAAGCACACTCCTACTCTTAATGACCCCTGCTCAAGCACACTCCTATCCTCACTGACCCCTACTCAAGCACACTGCTACCCTCACTGACCCCCTTCTCAAGCACACTCCTACTCTCAATGACCCCCAACGCAAGTACGCTCCTACCCTCTCTGACCCCCTACTCAAACACACTCCTACCCTCACTGACCCCTACTCAAGCACACTCCAACGCTCACTGACCCCTACTCAAGCACACTCCTACCCTCACTGATCCCCACTCAAGACACTCCTACCCTCACTGACCCCTACTCAAGCACACTCCTACTCTCACTGACCCCCTACTCAAGCACACCCCTACCCCTCAGTAACCCGTACTCAAGGACACTCCTACTCTCACTGACCCCTACTGAAACACACTCCTACCCTCACTGACCCCTACTCAAGCACACTCTTACCCTCACTGACCCCTACTCAAGCACACCCATACCCCTCACTGACCCCTACTCAATCATTCTTCTACCCTCACTGACCCCTACTCAAACACACTCCTACCCTCACTGACCCCTACTCAAGCCCACTGCTTCTCTCACTGACCCCTACTCAAGCACACTCCTACCCTCATTGACCCCTGCTCAAGTACACTCCAGCCCTCAATGACTCCTACTCATGCACTCTCCTACCCTCACTGACCCCTTCTCAAGCACACTCCAACTCTCACTGACCCTCTACGTAAGCACACTCCTACCCTCATTGACCTCTACTCAAGTACACTCCTACCCTCTCTGACCCCCTTCTCAAGCACACTCTTACTCTCACTGACCCCTACTCAAGCACACCCATACCCCTCACTGACCCCTACTCAAGCACACTCCTACCCTCACTGACCCCTAGTCAAGCACACTCCTACTCTCAGTGACCTCTACTCAAGCACACTCCTACCCTCACTGATCCCCTACTCAAGCACAGTCCTACCCTCACTGACCCCTACTCAAGCACACCCATACCCCTCACTGACCCCTTCTCAATCATTCTTCTACCCTCACTGACCCCTACTCAAACACACTCCTACCCTCACTGACCCCTACTCAAGCCCACTGCTTCTCTCACTGACCCCTACTCAAGCACACTCCTACCCTCATTGACCCCTGCTCAAGTACACTCCTGCCCTCAATGACCCCTACTCATGCACACTCCTACCCTCACTGACCCCTTCTCAAGCACACTCCTACTCTCACTGACCCTCTACGCAAGCACACTCCTACCCTCATTGACCTCTACTCAAGTACACTCCTACCCTCTCTGACCCCTACTCATGCATTCTTCTACCCTCACTGATCCCTACTCAAGCACACTCCTTCTCTCACTGACCCCTACTCAAGCACTCTCCTACCCTCACTGACCCCTTCTCAAGCACACTCCTACTCTCATTGGCCCCCAACGCACGCACACTCTTTCCCTCATTGACCTCTACTCAAGTACACTCCTTCCCTCACTGACCCCTACTCAAGCACATTCCTACCCTCACTGACCCCTACTCAAGCACACTCTTACCCTCATTGACCCCTTCTCAAACACACCCCTACCCCTCACTGACCCCTACTCAAGCATACTTCTACCCTCACTGACCCCTACTCAAGCACACTTCTACCCTCACTGACCCCTACTCAAACACACTCCAACCCTCATTGACCCCTACTCAAGCCCACTCCTACTACTACGACTGACCCCTACTCAAGTTCCAGCAAACACCTCATACTCTCAATGACCCCTGCTCAAGCACACTCCTACCCTCACTGACCCCTACTCAAGCACACTCCTACCCTCACTGACCCCTAATTAAGCACACTCCTACCCTCATTAACCCCTACTCAAGCACACTCTTACCCTCCCTGAACCATATTCAAGCACACTCCTACCCTCACCGACCCCTACTCGTGCACACTCCTACCCACAGTGACCCCCTACTCAAGCAAAATCCTTCCCTTAGTGACCTCTACTCAAGCACACTGCTACCCTCACTGACCCCCTTCTCAAGCACACTCCTACCCTCACTGACCCCTACTCAAGCACACTCCTACTCTCAGTGACCTCTACTCAAGCACACTCCTACCCTCACTGATCCCCAACTCAAGCACACTCCTACCCTCACTGACCCCTACTCAAGCACACCCCTACCCCTCACTGACCCCTACTAAAACACACTCCTACCCTCACTGACCCCTACTAAAACACACTCCTTCCCTCACTGACCCCTACTCAGCACACTCCTACCCTCACTAGACCCACAACTAAACACATCTCCTACCCTCACTGACCCCTACTAAAACACACTCCTTCCCTCACTGACCCCTACTCAAGCACACTCCTCTCCTCATTGACCCCCTACTCATGTACACTCCTACCCACAGTGACCCGCTGCTCAAGCACACTCCTACCCTCACTGACCCCTACTCAAGCACACTCCTACCCTCACCGACCCCTACTCAAGCACACTCCTACTCTCATTGACCCGTACTCAAGCACACTTCTACCCTCACTGAACCCCTACTCAAGCACACTTCTACCCTCACTGACCCCCTACTCAAGCACACTCCTACCCTCACCGACCCCTACTCAAGCACACTCCTACCTTCACTTACTCCTACTCAAGCACACTCCTACCCTCTCTTACTCCTACTCAAGCACACTCCTACCCTCTCCGACCCCTACTCAAGAACACTCCTACCCTCAACGACCCCTACCCTCATTGACCCTTACTCAAGCACACTCTTACGCTCACTGACCCCCTACTCAAGCACAATCCTTCTCTCATTGACCCACTACTCAAGCACACTTCTACGCTCACTGACCCCGTACGCAAGCACACTACTACCCTCACTAACTCCTACTCAAGCACACTCCTACCCTCATTGACGCTTTACTCAAGTACACTCCTACCCTCAGTGTCCCCTTGCTCAAGCACACTCCTACCCTCACTGTCCCTTTCTGTATCACACTCTTACGTAAGCCTCACCGACCCCCTACTCAAGCACACTCCTACCCTCATTGGCCCCTATTCAAGCACACTCCTTCGCTCACTGACCCCCTACTGAAGCACACTCCTTCTCTCATGACCCCCTACTCAAGCAACTTCTACCCTCACTGACCCCCTACTCAAGCACACTCATACCCTCATTGACCCCCCTACTCAAGTACGCTCCTACTCTCAGTGACCCCCTGCTCAAGCACACTCCTACCCTCACTGACCCCTACTCAAGCACTCTCCTACCCTCACCGACCCCTACTCAAGCACACTCCTACTCTCATTGACCCGTATTCAAGCACACTTCTACCCTCACTGACCCCCTACTCAAGCACACTTCTACCCTCACTGACCCCCTACTCAAGCACATTCCTACCCTCACCGACCCCTACTCAAGCACGCTCCTACCTTCACTTACTCCTACTCAAGCACTCTCCTACCCTCTGTTACTCCTACTCAAGCACACTCCTACCCTCACCGACCCCTTCTCAAGAACACTCCTACCCTCAATGACCCCTACTCAAGCACAGTCCTACCCTCATTGACCCCTATTCAAGCACACTCCTTCTCTCATTGACCCCCTACTCAAGCATACTTCTACCCTCACTGACCCCCTACTCAAGTACACTCCTACTCTCAATGACCCTCTGCTCAAGCACACTCCTACCCTCACTGACCCTTACTCAAGCATACTCCTACCCTCTCCGGCCCCCTACTCAAGCACACTCCTACCCTCATTGACCCCAACTCAAGCACACTCCTACCCTCATTGACCCCAACTCAAGCACACTCCTACTCTCACTGACCCTACTCAAGCACACTCCTACCCTCACCGACCCCCTACTCAAGCACACTCCTCTCTCAATTTACCCCCTATTCAAGCATACTCCTACCCTCACCGACCCCTACTCAAGCCCACTCCTACCCTCTCTTACTCCTACTCAAGCACACTCCTACCCTCACCGACCCCTACTCAAGCACACTCCTACCTTCACTTATTCCATACCTGCACGCTCTTTATATTATCATTACCACTCAGCACCTTACCCTCATTTACTCGTACTCAAGCACACTCCTACCCTCACTCGTACTCAAGCACACTCCTACCCTCACTTATTCCTACTCAAGCACACTCCTACCCTCACTTACTCGTACTCAAGCACACTCTACCCTCACCGACCCCTGCTCAAGCACACTCCTACCCTTCACATATTCCACTTTTATATATCCCTTCGTGCAGCACTTCATGGCCCTTTTGGGTTTAGTGTTTAAAACAATAATAATAATAATAATAATAATAATAATAATAATAATAATAATAATAATAATAATAATAATAATAATGATAAGTAATAATAAAAATTACAGATGGTGCAAGATGTGTGTCGTAATGTTACCCAGGTGCCTCCCCTGAATACTTGGGAAGAGCTCTTGATCCGGGGAACTGGACTTGCCTCCCTTTCCTTGGACTGAAATTGACTGCCTCTTATTTCTCAGACAAAACATGATCCCAACATGTGTAATGTTTTCTCATGATTAAAAAAATTAAATACCTATGATTCTTAAAAATATTTTAAACCAGTGATGGTTAGTTTTTGTGTGAAGTTTGTGGGTAGAGTTTGTACTTGTTGGGTTTATCTGAGTGTCTTGTTTGTGCTGCTGCAACAGCTTATTTAACCGGTCAAAATGCTTCGTTGAATTAAGCATGTGTGAGGTAATGTTAATTTTTTTTTAAATTTGTAGAGATTTTATGTGAGAAGTGTGTCAGTACGTTCTTTGAAATTCACCCTTATTGAATATTGTATGACTTTACTAACAATGTTTATTAGTTATAGTTTTAATGGGTATGGCAGGGTATGGCAGGATATGGCAGGGTATGGAAGGGTATGGCAGGATATGGCAGGGTATGGAAGGGTATGAAAGGGTATGGCAGGATATGGCAGGGTATGGAAGGGTATGGAAGGGTATGGCAGGATATGGCAGGGTATGGCAGGGTATGGCAGGGTATGGGTACTGTACCTGTAAGGTAGTTGAGTGTCCTGGGTAACACACTAGAGTGCGGAAAAGAGCTAATGTAAGATAGTTGTTAGCATGTAAACTAAACTATGGAACTAAAACCATAACTTGTCATGGTTTGGTTAAAAGGTCATGACTGAGTGACTGTCAGGTCATGACTGAGTGACTGTCAGGTCATGACTGAGTGACTGTCAGGTCATGACTGAGTGACTGTCAGGTCATGACTAAGTGACTGTCAGGTCATGACTGAGTGACTGTCAGGTCATGACTGAGTGACTGTCAGGTCATGACTGAGTGGCTGTCAGGTCATGACTGAGTGACTGTCAGGTGATGACTGAGTGACTGTCAGGTCATGACTGAGTGCTGTCAGGTCATGACTGAGTGGCTGTCAGGTCATGACTGAGTGACTGTCAGGTCATGACTGAGTGACTGTCAGGTCATGACTGAGTGACTGTCAGGTCATGACTGAGTGACTGTCAGGTCATGACTGAGTGACTGTCAGGTCATGACTGAGTGACTGTCAGGTCATGACTGAGTGGACTGTCAGGTCATGACTGAGTGACTGTCAGGTCATGACTGAGTGACTGTCAGGTCATGACTGAGTGACTGTCAGGTCATGACTGAGTGACTGTCAGGTCATGACTGAGTGACTGTCAGGTCATGACTGAGTGTTCAGGTATACTGGTCTGTCAGGCATACTGAGTGACTGTCAGGTCATGACTGAGTGACTGTCAGGTCATGACTGAGTGACTGTCAGGTCATGACTGAGTGCTGTCAGGTCATGACTGAGTGACTGTCAGGTCATGACTAAGTGACTGTCAGGTCATGACTGAGTGACTGTCAGGTCATGACTGAGTGACTGTCAGGTCATGACTGAGTGACTGTCAGGTCATGACTGAGTGGCTGTCAGGTCATGACTGAGTGACTGTCAGGTCATGACTGAGTGGCTGTCAGGTCATGACTGAGTGACTGTCAGGTCATGACTGAGTGACTGTCAGGTCATGACTGAGTGGCTGTCAGGTCATGACTGAGTGACTGTCAGGTCATGACTGAGTGGCTGTCAGGTCATGACTGAGTGACTGTCAGGTCATGACTGAGTGGCTGTCAGGTCATGACTGAGTGACTGTCAGGTCATGACTGAGTGACTGTCAGGTCATGACTGAGTGACTGTCAGGTCATGACTGAGTGACTGTTAGGTCATGACTGAGTGACTGTCAAGTAACCCGTTTACTGACTGGACTTGGTGCTTCACCAGTGACTGAAGTATACATAATGCAGTGCCATACATCATGCAGTGCCATACATAATGCAGTGCCATACATCATGCAGTGCCATACATCATGCAGTGCCATACATCATGCAGTGCCATACATCATGCAGTGCCATACATCATGCAGTGCCATACATCATGCAGTGCCATACATCAATGCAGTGCCATACATCATGCAGTGCCATACATATGCAGTGCCATACATCATGCAGTGCCATACATAATGCAGTGCCATACATCATGCAGTGCCATACATATGCAGTGCCATACATCATGCAGTGCCATACATCATGCAGTGCCATACATCATGCAGTGCCATACATAATGCAGTGCCATACATCATGCATTGCCATACATCATGCAGTGCCATACATCATGCAGTGCCATACATCATGCAGTGCCATACATAATGCAGTGCCATACATAATGCAGTGCCATACATAATGCAGTGCCATACATCATGCAGTGCCATACATAATGCAGTACCATACATCATGCAGTGCCATACATCATGCAGTGCCATACATAATGCAGTGCCATACATCATGCAGTGACATACATCATGCAGTGCCATACATAATGCAGTGCCATACATCATGCAGTGCCATACATCATGCAGTGCCATACATCATGCAGTGCCATACATAATGCAGTGCCATACATCATGCAGTGCCATACATCATGCAGTGCCATACATCATGCAGTGCCATACATAATGCAGTGCCATACATCATGCAGTGCCATACATAATGCAGTGCCATACATCATGCAGTGCCATACATAATGCAGTGCCATACATCATGCAGTGCCATACATCATGCAGTGCCATACATCATGCAGTGCCATACATCATGCAGTGCCATATAAATGAATATTAAGTTTCTCTAAGTATTTTTAAATGCACCTTTAATGGTATTAAGGCTTGGAAGACTAATGTCCTGCCATTTTACTGTATTTGATAAGCACTGTATTATGCTATGTAAAGTTTATTACGAGCACAGGAGTCTCATGAAGACCTTATGTCTGTCCTGGACACAACAGTGCTGGTTCTCGGTGAACTTTTCCAGCTACTCTGTTACCATTTCTTCATTATTTCTTGCTTAATATGTAGTTTGTGTACATAAATTTATTAGGTAAATATGTCATCCTGCTAGTAATACATTATTGTTGCTGTGTTGGAAAACAAACACTAAACTCTGACGAGTCTGACTCAGAGATGACTGCCAGTCATGTTCCAACACTTCTCTCACTAACACTTCAACATGTCAAACTAAACATTAACAGTCAAGACATCGCCTGGAAAATGTGAATCAGTTGCAGAAGTACCGGTGGATGTTAGGTAAAAGGACATGAGTGCAACTAATTTGACATTTTAATTGTAGCAACGTTTCGCTCTCCAGGAGCTTCATCAAGCCGTTACAAACAATACATGGACACAGAGGGTATGAATAGGTATTAGAGTGAGGTGCAAGGCATATATACCCTCTGTCCTGATGTTTGTAACAGCTTGACAAAGCTCCTGGAGAGCGAAACGTTGCCACAATAAAAATGTCGCATTGCACATGTTGGCAGAATTACCCACTTATACTGTGCGTAATTCATCCAACATTATTTCCGGTGATTGCTTTTACCATCCTCACCAAGATGTACATTTCATTCAGTCAAACTCAGAGCAAACTTTCTTTGAAGTCAACCATGTAACAGAAGTACAATAAAATAAAAATGATTCTGGAGTTTCAATAGATGTATATTCCATACTAGTATATAATAAAATGCAATAATAAGAATACCCTTGAATAATTTGAGCAAAAGTCCCTTGAAACCATGAGTCATGACAGCAATGAGCGTGGCAAGTCTCAGGTCAGCAGTCAGTCATCAGATATTCCCAGCGCACACTTATTCTAATATGCAATAAGATCACAGTAAACAGGTGATATTACAATATATAGAACAACCTCTCTGAAAAAAAGTGAACTTTCAAACGTTTTTATGATTTCTCACATTCTCAAGGAACGGTAAAACATATAAGGCATATAAGGATGTATAAGGCATTTGAGGCATATAAGGAGGAGACTACACCTCGCGGTCAACTTACAACACCTGACTTTTTTATGATGATGTAGGTAGGTGGTCAAGGACCTGTCAAACACAGCTTATGTTCTACCAAAGCTTGAAGATTTTAACTTGTATAATGTACGTATCTTAATTTTTTCCCAAATTTTATCAATTATAAATGAATCCAATTTGAATAATTCTAAAGCAATATTCATATTAATTTCAAAACATTTTTTTATGAATCTTGATTTTATTATATTTCTCTCGACCATTGACCTACTTGATATATCATTCTCGGCCTTTTTGAATATCAGTTGGATGATTAAAATCTCTCACATGAATAAACAGAACATTAGAATCTTGTCCACTTTTAATGCTATATTTAAGTTGTTGTAATCTTAGTTAAGAGAGCCATCACTCTGTATGACAACAACAGCACTACAGCTGCACCAGTGGACTGGTGAACAGAACCATCAACGTAAATAATTTGTGAGAGAGTGTGTTGTGTGACTAAGTTATCAATACAGCTTAAGGCATCATGTTGCCTTAGTTGACATAGATGATGTATCTGATTCATGCGGAGGTCGGTTCCAGTTTTTTCGATCCGTCTGGAGGAATGTTCACCAGTGCTGAGGAAAGTTTGGAGGGCTTTTGTGCAAGGGTTTGAATGGGCTTGCCTGCGCATATTAACCCCAATTAGGTTATTTCTTTCAGTAACATGATCTCAGTACGCTGAGGTCAGTGGTCAAGTGTGGTCATACCGCTAAGCTCTTGGGAGTTAGCGTGGGCTGTTACCATACCATGGCTTGTTTTAGTGCTTTAGAATCCCAGGTTCATGTGTTGAAGAAGGAGATTCTACTTCTTCAGGAGGAAAATAGGAAGCTGAAGCTTCGCATAGATGAGTTTGGGAGCGAGTGTGAGAAGGATTTAGCTGGTAAGGAAGGAATGATCACCAGCAGTGAGAATGGCAGCTGCTTTAAGTGGCAAGTGGTTCACAGTTCAGGAAGAAGGAAGATGAGGAGAGTTAATAGAGAAGATGTGAAGGTAGGAAATCGATTCTCTGTTCTCCAAGATGAGTGTACTTCAGTGGTTAGTGAGGTTGAAGGTACCACTGATTCCCCTGCTAATCAAGGTAAGAATATTATAATAGTAGGCGATTCTCAGGTAAGATATATGGACCGTGCATTTTGTAGCAGAGACAGAAAGTTCAGAGAGTGTGTCTTCCTGGAGCTGGTGTTGGCGACATAGCAGGTTGGATAATATTATGGCAGGTAATGGGAACAAGCCCATTATCTGTCTTAGTGCTGGGGGTAATGACATTGGGAAGGGCAGGAGAGAGGAGCTGCTGGATAAGTACAGGTCAGCCATAGAAGTAGTTAGGTCTAAGGGAGGGATCCCAGTCATATGTAGCATCTTGCATAGAAAGGAAGTGGGCAATGAATGGATGTCTAGGGCAATTGGTATAAATCGCTGGCTAGACAGGTACTGCAAGGAACTTGCAATCCCATTCATTGATAACTGGGACCTTTTCTTTGGCAAATGTGATATGTATGCAAGGGATGGGGTTCATCTCTCTGGGAATGGAGTGGTTGCATTAGCCAGTTCAATTGAGAGGGTAATTGATGACTTGTCTAGGAATTTAAACTGATAGATTATAGAGGTATGGGTGTTTGTGGGAAACAATCAGGCTGCAGCATTAGGGTTAAAAACAGCAGTTATTACCGGGATACCTCAGGGATATGTTTAAAAGACAATATTCAAAATAAAGTTGCTAGTAATGGCAAATCAATTGATCAACAAACAAAGAGAGATAGTAGAGGGCAACGAGTGACTAGCTCCCTTAATTAAGGTTTACTATACAAATAGTAGGAGTCTAAGAAATAAGATAGATGAGCTAAAATTGCTTGCAAGTGTAGGTAATATAGATATTATTGGTATAACAGAGACCTGGTTCAACCTGAAAGATAGAGAAATGCCTTCTGAATGCAACATACAGGGTTATAAACTATTCCACACTGATAGGGTCAACAGGAAGGGTGGTGGTGTGGCGATGTATGTCAGAGAAAATTTAAATTGTTGTCATAGACATGATATAAGATTAGAAACATCGAACACAGAATCGGTTTGGCTACAGTTTCTCGAGGGACGTGACAAATTAATTTTGGGTGTGATTTATAGGCCCCCAAACCTTGATAGGGAGTGCAGTAAGCTGTTATGGGACGAAATTCATAAGGCATCTAGATATGAAAATGTTGTGATAATGGGAGATTTTAACTTTAGACAAATTGATTGGAACAATATGACAGGAAATCTTGAGTCTAGTGACTTTCTTGATACGGTTCAGGATTGCTTTTTAGAACAGGTTGTGACAGAACCAACTAGAGGAAACAATCTGCTTGACTTGGTTCTTGCCAACAAAGATTCACTAATTAATAATCTTGAGGTTAACGATGAGCTTGGGGAAAGTGATCACAAATCACTTAGTTTCAATATATCATGGAATTACCCAGATAATTGCAATCAAATCTCTGTCCCAGATTTTCGCTTGGCCGACTTCATGGGACTGAAAAATTACTTGGGTGGGCTAAATTGGGATGTCCTGACTATGGGTCAGGTAGATGATCTTGGTTGCCAATATGACGTTTTTCAGAGCATAGTTCTAGCTGCCCAGACAACTTTTTTTCCAAGTAGGGAAATTAGATCTAACAAAAATGATCCCAAATAGATGAACAATAGATTAAAACATCTCATTGGTCAAAAGAGAGGCATATATAGGCGTATCAAAAGAGGGGATGGGCAGTTAAGAAATCAATATATTCAATTAAAGAGAGAAATAAAGAAAGGAATAAGAAAAGCTAAAAGGGATTATGAGGCTAAGGTCGCAAGGGATTCAAAGACTAACCCAAAAGGGTTCTTTCAGGTATACAGAAGTAAGATTAGGGACAAGATTGGCCCACTTAAGAGTAACTCTGGTCAGATCACTGACAGTGATAACGATATGTGTGAAATACTAAATACCTACTTCCTCTCAGTTTTCACCCAGGAAAATACTAGTGATATTCCTGAAATAATAGATTACGTATAACAGGATAATAAACTATGTACGATAGCGGTAACTAGTGACATGGTCCTCAGACAAATAGAGAAACTAAAACCTAACAAATCCCCAGGCCCTGATGAACTGTTTGCAAGGGTGTTAAAGGAATGTAAAGAGGAACTTAGCATACCTTTGGCTAATCTTTTAACATATCACTACAAACTGGCATAGTGCCTGATAAGTGGAAAATGGCAAATGTAATACCTATTTACAAGGCAGGTGACAGGTCCTTGGCTTCGAACTATAGACCAATAAGCCTTACCTCCATAGTGGGAAAATTTATGGAATCAATAATTGCCGAAGCAATTCGTAGCCATCTTGACAAGCACAGATTGATTAATTATTCTCAACACGGTTTTACAAAGGGGCGTTCCTGTCTTACGAATTTACTAACTTTTTTCACTAAGGTGTTTGAGGAGGTAGATCATGGTAATGAATATGATATTGCGTATATGGACTTCAGTAAGGCTTTCGATAGAGTTCCACACCAGGCTATTGAGGAAACTTAGGGCACACGGAATAGGAGGAGAAATTTTTTCCTGGGTAGTGGCATGGCTGACAAATAGACAGCAGAGAGTTTGCATAAATGGGGAGAAATCAGAATGGGGGCACGTCACAAGCGGTGTTCCTCAGGGGTCAGTGTTGGGCCTGTTGTTGTTCACAATTTACATAAACGACATAGATGAGGGAATAAATAGCGACATAAGCAAATTTGCTGATGACACCAAAATAGGCCGTCCAATTCATTCTAATGAGGACATTAGAGCACTCCAGGTTGATTTGAATAGACTGACGCAATGGTCGGAGAAGTGGTAGATGCAGTTTAATATTGGCAAATGCAAAGTTCTAAATGTTGGACAGTTAAATAACCATGCCACATATAAACTAAATAATGTAGATCTTAATACTACCGATTGCGAAAAGGATTTAGGAGTTCTGGTTAGCAGTAATCTAAAACCAAGACAACAGAGCATTAGTGTTCGCAGTAAAGCTAACAGAATTCTTGGCTTCATATCTAGAAGTATAAATAATAGAAGTCCTCAGGTTGTTCTTCAACTCTATATATCCTTGGTTAGGCCTCATTTAGACTATGCTGCTCAGTTCTGGTCACCGTATTACAGAATGGATATAAATGCTCTGGAAAACGTACAAAGGAGGATGACAAAGACGATCCCATGTATCAGAAATCTTCCCTATGAGGATAGACTGAGGGCCCTGAATCTGCACTCTCTCGAAAGGCGTAGAATTAGGGGGGATATGATCGAGGTGTATAAATGGAAAACAGGAATAAATAAAGGGGATGTAAATAGTGTGCTGAAAATTTCCAGCCAAGACAGGACTCGCAGCAATGGTTTCAAGTTGGAAAAATTTAGATTCAGGAAGGATATAGGAAAGCACTGGTTTGGTAATAGAGTTGTGGATGAGTGGAACAAGCTCCCGAGTACCGTTATTGAGGCTAAAACGTTGTGTAGTTTTAAAAATAGGTTAGATAAATACATGAGTGGGTGTGGGTGGGTGTGAGTTGGGCCTGACTAGCTTTGCTGCTGGGTCTAGTACAGTGCTCCATCCTTGAGTGGGGATGACCAGAC
The DNA here is from genome assembly GCF_026875155.1 of Cherax quadricarinatus. Classification (NCBI taxonomy): domain Eukaryota; kingdom Metazoa; phylum Arthropoda; class Malacostraca; order Decapoda; family Parastacidae; genus Cherax; species Cherax quadricarinatus. The sequence continues at coordinate 8,515,715 of NC_069424.1, read as the reverse complement.
TGGGTGGGTCATTGGGATAATCCGGGGGGGGGGGGGTCATTGGTCTAATCCGGGGGGGGACATGGACCTGCTCCGCGTGGGTCAGTAGGCCTGTTGCAGTGTTCCTTCTTTCTTATGTTCTTATGTTCTTATGGAATATCAAGTTCTTTTTGCATATTTAAAATTTTGGCAGTACAAGGGCATCCTAAAATTATCATTGCTTCGTTCTGCAGTTTTTCCAGCCCTCCAAGCTTCCAGTCAGACACAAGAGCAAGTAGTGGCGCAGCATAATCAACCAATGATCTAATATAAGCAAGATACATCATTTTCACAATTTTGACATTAGCACCATACCTGGGATGCACATGCTGTGGATTCCGTCTCACATTGGTCTTCGGATGCATGATAGAACTGATAATTTGGCTAAGCTGTATGGTTTCCAAGAGGGGGTAGATTACAATCTTGGCTTGTCAGGTAGCAGTTTGAGAACAATAATACGAAAAGAATTTGTTTGAACTTTATTGATTAAGACTCAGGGAGACTGACACCAGTCAGTCCATCTGTCATCATTCTATCATGCAGGAGGAGCCACATGTCTATGGTGCATCCAACAAAATAAGCCGACTCTTGGATGTCAGGTAACTCCAGGTAGATCTTGGTCACAATCATGGCAAGTAACAAAGGTAATGAACTCCAGGTAGATTGTGACCAGATCTAACTGGAGTTCATTACCTTTGTAACTAGTTCAGCTATCATAACCTTGGGACCCAGTCCCTGGACCCATTATGTACCTCTGTAATCTTTTGACTACCGCCCACAGGATGGATATGGGGTGCATAATAAACATATCAAACTAAAACTCTTGGATGTCACTACTGCCCGGCTCTGGCTGGGTTACAAGTATGTTTGGCAGGTTAAATCACCACCACCTGATGTAGACCAAACGAAATGTAAACTTTTCCAGATGGACTATTGTCACATCCTGCGTCATTATGTACTGGAGTGCGATAAAATTAATGCATTCAGAGACAACTCACTCAGAAATGTTCAAGATATGTCAAAGTATTTTATCCACAGTGGTAAATTACAGACCATTCTGGTAAAATACCCTGACTTTGTTCACTGTAAATACAGCATTACCACGTGTGTGTGTGTGTGTACTCACCTAGTTGTACTCACCTAGTTGAGGTTGCAGGGGTCGAGTCCAAGCTCCTGGCCCCGCCTCTTCACTAGTCGCTACTAGGTCACTCTCCCTGAACCGTGAGCTTTATCATACCTCTGCTTAAAGCTATGTATGGACCCTGCCTCCACTACATCGCTTCCCAAACTATTCCACTTCCTGACTACTCTGTGGCTGAAGAAGTACTTCCTAACATCCCTGTGATTCATCTGTGTCTTCAACTTCCACCTGTGCCCCCTTGTTGCTGTGTCCCATCTCTGGAACATCCTGTCTTTGTCCACCTTGTCAATTCCTCTCAATATTTTGTATGTCGTTATTATGTCCTCCCTAACTCTACTGTCCTCCAGTGTCGTCAGGTTGATTTCCCTTAACCTCTCCTCGTAGGACATACCTCTTAGCTCTGGGACTAGTTTTGTTGCAAACCTTTGCACTTTCTCTAGTTTCTTTACGTGCTTGGCTAGGAGAGAGTTCCGGGGGTCAACGCCCCCGCAGCCCGGTCTGTGACCAGGCCTCCGGGTGGATCAGAGCCTGATCAACCAGGCTGTTACTGCTGGCTGCACGCAAACCAACGTACGAGCCACAGCCCGGCTGGTCAGGTACCGACTTTAGGTGCTTGTCCAGTGCCAGCTTGAAGACTGCCAGGGGTCTGAGGAGTGGGTTCTATGGAAAATTTATAAGGGGTTACCTGTATGTACCTCACCATTACATACATACAAGTAATCTCATTGGGAGACAACAACCATATTGTTTACCGTAGTCACCCTGTGTAGACATGTGAGAAAACTTAGCCACCCCTGGTCACTGCAGGTGGTTCCTTCGACCTCACAAGCTTACCCATATCTATCTGAGACCAGTATGAATTGGACAGCACCCACAAGTACGGCGCTACTAATTAATTGTGGACTATATAGATTATATGAGTTTAACTGAATGAAGGGGGGGATAGGTTACACATGGATATATCCATCAAGGAAAAACACTTATATATAATACCAGCACTTACCAGATATTCTCTGGTGGTCACTTGATGTAGCTGGATCACCCATAACCTATCCAATTACAACATACCTAACTGGCCAGTATCAGTCTGCTATAACTAGAAGGGTTACTTAACTGTGGGTGATTGATACTCCTTATTTCCTCCATTCACCATCTCATTTCGATGTCCTGCTACACCGACATGGTTCTTATTCCAGCAGGACGAGGTATCCGTTGGTTTGTCGCGGTTTAAAAGTCGTGACTCCATACAATCTTCACTATCCTCCGGACAGGAGCCACGAGGTCTACACATGTTCACTCAGAGCAAGGCGACTTATTTCACTTCACACATTCTCTTAACTTAGTGTTATTATCACTGATTACATTACAAGACGATTTAATGTCTCATAATTATTATTAAGTTTGTGGTTACAGGAAAGTGGGTGCGGGAGGGAAGAGGAGCGATTGGTGGAATGATGATGTGAAGAGACTAGTAAGGGAGAAAAAGTTAGCATATGAGAAGTTTTTACAAAGTAGAAGTGATGCAAGGAGGGAAGAGTATATGGAGAAAAAGAGAGAGGTTAAGAGAGTGGTGAAGCAATGTAAAAAGAGAGCAAACGAGAGAGTGGGTGAGATGTTATCTACAAATTTTGTTGAAAATAAGAAAAAGTTTTGGAGTGAGATTAACAAGTTAAGAAAGCCTAGAGAACAAATGGATTTGTCAGTTAAAAATAGGAGAGGAGAGTTATTAAATGGAGAGTTAGAGGTATTGGGAAGATGGAGGGAATATTTTGAGGAATTGTTAAATGTTGATGAAGATAGGGAAGCTGTGATTTCGTGTATAGGGCAAGGAGGAACAACATATTGTAGGAGTGAGGAAGAGCCAGTTGTGAGTGTGGGGGAAGTTCGTGAGGCAGTAGGTAAAATGAAAGGGGGTAAGGCAGCTAGGATTGATGGGATAAAGATAGAAATGTTAAAAGCAGGTGGGGATATAGTTTTGGAGTGGTTGGTGCAATTATTTAATAAATGTATGAAAGAGGGTAAGGTACCTAGGGATTGGCAGAGAGCATGCATAGTTCCTTTGTATAAAGGCAAAGGGGATAAAAGAGAGTGCAAAAATTATAGGGGGATAAGTCTGTTGAGTATACCTGGCAAATTGTATGGTAGAGTTATTATTGAAAGAATTAAGAATAAGACGGAGAATAGGATAGCAGATGAACAAGGAGGCTTTAGGAAAGGTAGGGGGTGTGTGGACCAGGTGTTTACAGTGAAACATATAAGTGAACAGTATTTAGATAAGGCTAAAGGGTCTTTGTGGCATTTATGGATTTGGAAAAGGCGTATGACAGGGTGGATAGGGGGGAATGTGGCAGATGTTGCAGGTGTATGGTGTAGGAGGTAGGTTACTGAAAGCAGTGAAGAGTTTTTACGAGGATAGTGAGGCTCAAGTTAGAGTATGTAGGAAAGAGGGAAATTATTTCCCAGTAAAAGTAGGCCTTAGACAAGGATGTGTGATGTCACCGTGGTGTTTAATATATTTATAGATGGGGTTGTAAGAGAAGTAAATGCGAGGGTCTTGGCAAGAGGCGTGGAGTTAAAAGATAAAGAATCACACATAAAGTGGGAGTTGTCACAGTTGCTCTTTGCTGATGACACTGTGCTCTTGGGAGATTCTGAAGAGAAGTTGCAGAGATTGGTGGATGAATTTGGTAGGGTGTGCAAAAGAAGAAAATTGAAAGTGAATACAGGAAAGAGTAAGGTTATGAGGATAACAAAAAGATTAGGTGATGAAAGATTGGATATCAGATTGGAGGGAGAGAGTATGGAGGAGGTGAATGTATTCAGATATTTGGGAGTGGACGTGTCAGGGATGGGTCTATGAAAGATGAGGTGAATCATAGAATTGATGAGGGGAAAAGGGTGAGTGGTGCACTTAGGAATCTGTGGAGACAAAGAACTTTGTCCTTGGAGGCAAAGAGGGGAATGTATGAGAGTATAGTTTTACCAACGCTCTTACATGGGTGTGAAACATGGGTGATGAATGTTGCAGCGAGGAGAAGGCTGGAGGCAGTGGAGATGTCATGTCTGAGAGCAATGTGTGGTGTGAATATAATGCAGAGAATTCGTAGTTTGGAAGTTAGGAGGAGGTGCGGGATTACCAAAACTGTTGTCCAGAGGGCTGAGGAAGGGTTGTTGAGGTGGTTCGGACATGTGGAGAGAATGGAGCGAAACAGAATAACTTCAAGAGTGTATCAGTCTGTAGTGGAAGGAAGGCGGGGTAGGGGTCGGCCTAGGAAAGGTTGGAGGGAGGGGGTTAAAGGAGGTTTTGTGTGCGAGGGGCTTGGACTTCCAGCAGGCATGCGTGAGCGTGTTTGATAGGAGTGAATGGAGACAAATGGTTTTTAATACTTGACGTGCTGTTGGAGTGTGAGCAAAGTAACATTTATGAAGGGGTTCAGGGAAACCGGCAGACCGGACTTGAGTCCTGGAGATGGGAAGTACAGTGCCTGCACTCTGAAGGAGGGGTGTTAATGTTGCAGTTTAAAAACTGTAGTGTAAAGCACCCTTCTGGCAAGACAGTGATGGAGTGAATGATGGTGAAAGTTTTTCTTTTTTGGGCCACCCTGCCTTGGTGGGAATCGGCCAGTGTGATAATAAAAAAAATAATAAAAAAAATAATATACTACATAATAATTATAATAGATGGCTTCAAAAGGCCGTCACTAGATGGCAGTGTTTACCACAACATAGAGGGAGCGGTTGTGGTGTATTTATTCATCCTAGAGTATGTATCAGGTTTCTATGTTATTTATGTTACTTATTATTTCATATTAGATGAACTGTGATAGATAAATAAGCCGTAGAGTTGATGATAGCGAAATATTCAAGGAGTATTTTGTCCTGTCTCCAGACAAACTCTCATCGGCCACCGCCACACATATAATAACATACAGTGGACCCCCGCCTTACGATATTAATCTGTTCCTGAGAGCTCATCATAAACCGAAATTATCGTTAGCCGAATTAATTTTCCCCATAAGAAATAATGGAAATCAAATTAATCCGTTCCTGACACCCCAAAGTATGAAAAAAATTTTTTTTTACCACATGAAATATTAATTTTAATACACACAAACTGGGGAAGACATGCACAATTACTACTCTACTAAGAATAGAATACATGACACTTACCTTTATTGAAGATCTGGTGGTGATTGATGGGATGGGAGGAGGGGAGTGTGTGGAAGTTATTGTTTAGAAGGGGAATCCCCTTCCATTAGGACTTGAGGTAGCAAGTCCTTTTCCGGGGTTACTCCCCTCCTTCTTTTAATGCCACTAGGACCAGCTTGAGAGTCACTGGGCCTCTGTTGCACAACAAATCTGTCCATAGAGCTCTGTACCTCCCGTTCCTTTAAGACTTTCCTAAAATGGTCCATAACATTGTCATTGTACAAGTTGCCAACACGGTTTGCAGTGGCTATGTCAGGGTGATTTTCATCCATAAAAGTTTGCAGTTCAACCCACTTTGCACACATTTCCTTAATCTCGTTTTTCAATTCTACACTAATTCTCGCCCTTTTTGCCACAGGGATGGCACTAGAAGCTTTCTTGGGGTCCATGGTGACTTATTTTGCAGTTACAAGCACTAAAAACACTGGGATAATGTGAAATGTACCGAATGTATGCATAGATGCGACCACACTGGCTGGCTTGTAAACACTGGCGCTAAGGCCACACGTGGGATGCATCCCAGATGGATCACGTGAGGCAAATTTTTTATCGTGAGGCGAGGCAAAATTTTTGCATTCAAATGCTTCGTATGGCAGATTTAACGTAACGTGATGCATTCGTATGGCGGGGGTCCACTGTATTTTATTCATTCTAGAGTATATATCAGGTTTCTATGTTATTTATATTGTTTGTTATGTCATATTAGATGAACTCTGATAGATAAATAAGCCGTAGAGTTGATGATAACGAAATATTCAAGGAGTCTTTTGTCCAGTCCAAACACTCGTCGGCCGCCGCCGCTGCCACATATACAGTGGACTCTCAGCTAACGATGGCATCAGGTAATGCTAAATCCAGCTAACGATACATTTTAACGCAAAAATTTTGCCTCAGCTAACATTAAAAAACTCACCCAACGCGATTCGTTCGAGACGCGCCCACATATGGCCTGAGCGCGCCTCAGTTGTCCCGTGGGTGCCAGTGTTTACAAGCCAGCCAGTGCAGTTGCATCCACGCATACAATCGGAACATTTCATATCGCAGCATTTTTAGTGATTGTACCTGCAAAATAAGTCACCATGGGCCCCAAGAAAGCTTCTAGTGCCAACCCTGTGATAAAAAGGGTGAGAATTAGTATGGAAATTAAGAAAGATTTTGAAGGGTTTGGGGCTAACCCTGACATGCCTATGCCAGTTGTGGAATCCATTGTGCCTACTTCAAAGATTAAGGAAATGTGTGCAAAATGGGTTGAACTGCAAACCTTTATGGATGAAAATCACTCTAACACAGCTATTGCAAGCCATGCTGGTGACTATTAGACTATTACAGTGACAATGTTGTGGCCCATTTTAGGCAAATCTTAAAGGAATGGGAGGTACAGACCTCTACAGACAGATTTGTTGTGCGACAGAGGTCCAGTGACTCTCAAGCTGGTCCTAGTGGCATTAAAAGAAGAAGAGAAGTAACCCTGGAAAAGGACATGATACCTCAAGTCCTAATGGAAGGGGATTCCCCTTCTGAACATTAACAACTTCCACACTCTCCCCTCCTCCCATCCCATCAATCACCATCAGATCTTCAATAAAGGTAAGTGTCAGTTTGTGTGTATTAAAATTAATATTTCATGTGGTAAATTTTTTTTTTCATACTTTGGGGTGTCTTGCACGGATTAATTTGATTTCCATTATTTCTTATGGGAAAAATTAATTCAGCTAACGATAATTTCAGCTAATGATGAGCTTTCAGGAACGGATTAATATCGTTAGCTGAGGGTCCACTGTATAATGACATACTTTATTCATTCTAGAGTATATATCAGGTTTCTATGTTATTTATATTGTTTGTTATGTCATATTAGATGAACTGTGATAGATAAATAAGCCATAGAGTTGATGATAGCGAAATTATTCAAGAAGTATTTTGTCCGGTCTCCAGACAAACTGTTGTCCACCGCCGACACCGCCAATACCACTACATGAATTACATATTTTATTCATTTTAGAGTATACAGTGGACCCTCGACCAACGATGGCATCGTCTAATGTTAAATCCGACTAGCGATACATTTTAACGCAAAAATTTTGCCTCGACTAGCGCTAAAAAACTCGACCAACACGATTCGTTCCATCTCAGATGCGTCCACTTATGGCCAGTGTTTACAAGCCAGCCAGCCACAGCGGTCCCATCCAAACATACAATTGGAACATTTCATATTATCGCAGTGTTTTTAGTGACTGCACCTGCAAAATAACTCACCAAGGGCCCCAAGAAAGCTTCTAGTGCCATTCCTACAGCAAAAAGGGTGAGAACTACTATGGATATGAAGAAAGAGATCATTGCTAATTATGAAAGTGGAGTGTGTGTATCCGAGCTGGCCAGGTTGTACACAAAACCCCAGTCAACCATTGCTACTATTGTGGCCAAGAAACCGGCAATCAAGGAAGCTGTTCTTGCCAAAGGTGCAACTATGTTTTCGAAACTGAGATAGTAAGTGATAGAAGATGTTGAGAGATTGTTATTGGTGTGGATAAACAAAAAACAGATAGCAGGAGATAGCATCTCTCAAGCGATCGTATGTGAAAAGGCTAGGAAGTTACATGAGGATTTAATTAGAAAAATGCCTGCAACTAGTGGAGATGTGAGTGAATTTAAGACCAGCAAAGGTTGATTTGAGAGATTTAAGAATCGTAGTGGCATACATAATGTGATAAAGCATGGTGAGGCTGCCAGTTTGGACCAAAAAGCAGCTGAAAAATATGTGCAGGAATTCAAGGAGTACAAAGACAGTGAAGAATTGAAACCTGAACAAGTGTTTAATTGTGACACTGACAATGTTGTGAAACACTTTAGGAATGTCATAAAGGAACGGGAGGTACTGGCCTCTATGGACAAATATGTTGTGCGACAGAGGTCCAGTGACTCTCAAGCTGGTCCTAGTAGCATTAAAAGAAGAAGGGAAGTAACCTGGGAAAAGGACTTGACACCTCAAGGCCTAATGGAAGGGGATTCCCCTACTAAACACTAACACCATCCACAGTCTCCCCTCCTCCCATCCCATCACTCATCACCAGATCTTCAATAAAGGTAAGTGTCATGTAATTGTACATGTCTTCTTCAGTTTTTATGTATTAAAATTAATATTTCATGTGGTAAAATTTTTTTTTTCAATACTTTTGGGTGTCTTGCACAGATTAATTTGATTTCCATTATTTCTTACGGGGAAAATTAACTCGACTAACGATAATTTCAATTAACAATGAGCTCTCAGGAACGGATTAATATCATTGGTCGAGGGTCCACTGTATATCAGGTTTCTATGTTATTTATATTGTTTATTATGTTATATTAGATCCAATGAGATAGATAAATAATCCACAAAGCTGATATTAGCGAAATTATTGAAATACAGAATTCCACTGGAACGGATAAATTGCATTTCAATTAATTTAAATGAGAAAAATTTACTCTGCATACAAGTAAATCCAGTTGCGAGCAAGGTCATGGAACGGATTAAACTTGCAAGTAGAGGTTCCACTGTATGTGAAAACCATATATGCTATTTTCAGTATCATGAACACATCCAAAACACGTTAGACTTACTCTCATTATCTGCAATTCTCCCAATTTTACACTTACACTCACCCATATGGCTGTAAACATAAAATTCTTAATATAGTCATTGCCTAATTAATCTTAAGTTAGTCCTAAGTTTGCCTGAAATACTTTGCGAATATAGGAGCTTTTATAGAAAGTGTATCATGCCGAGATAAAACGATTCCCATTACAGTGGTACCCCGAGTTTCAAACTGCTCCCAACTCAACTATTTATGTAAGTGTATTATTGTGAATGCTTTTGTAAGTGTATTTTTGGGGGTCTGAAACGGATTAATCTAATTTACATTATTCTTTATGGGAATAAATTCGTTTGGTATCAGCACTTGAACAGTCTTCTGGAATGAAGAAAGTTTAAAACGGGTACCACTGTACTAAATTATACTACACCTACCATCCGACTTACGACCGAGTTCGGTTCCGAGAAATCGGTCGCAAGTCGAAATGGCCATAAGTCGAACTTTACTACTGAATATCAACAAAACATTTTTGTAATGACTTTATTTTATTGTTTTATTTTGGTATTTCATGTTTTACTTTACTTTTTATGTTGTTAGTGCTGTATTTAATACTGTAAGGTTTAGGATAAACACTGTGTACAACACAAATAGTTGTTTATTTCCCAGAAATTTGGCATAAAAAACACGGTCGTAAGTCGAGTGGTCGTAAGTCGAGCAGGTCATAAGTCGGATGGTAGGTGCATTTGTAATACTGTTATTATGTTTTTTGCCACCTCACTGTTATCAGTCTACTGTACCTAACTTTTATATTAATATGAAATACAGTGGATCCCCGCATACCGTTGGCATCACATAACGTTTAATCCGCATACCGATACATTTTATCGCTAAAATTTTGCCTCGCATACCGCTTAAAAACCCGCTCACCGCTCTTCGTCCGAGACGCGTCCAATGTGCGCCTTAGCCAGCCTCACATGTTCCGCCGGTGGCATTGTTTACCAGCCAGCCTCCGCGGTAGCATCCAAGCATACAATCGTAACATTTCGTATTATTACAGTGTTTTTGGTGATTTTATCTGGAAAATAAGTGACCATGGGCCCCAAGAAAGCTTCTAGTGCCAACCCTACAGCAATAAGGGTGAGAATTACTATAGAGATGAAGAAAAAGATCATTGATAAGTATGAAAGTGGAGTGCGTGTCTCCAAGCTGGCCAGGTTGTATAATAAACCCCAATCAACCATCGCTACTATTTGTGGTACAGCTGCTGCTGCTGCACTGTCAGCTGCTGCTGCTGCTGTAGCATCATCTGCTGCTGCTGTAGCATCGTCTGCTGCTGCTGTAGCATCGTCTGCTGCTGCTGTAGCATCGTCTGCTGCTGCTGTAGCATCGTCTGCTGCTGCTGTAGCATTGTCTGCTGCTGCTGTAGCATCGTCTGCTGCTGCTGTAGCACTGTTGTTGGTGTGGCTTATTGAGAATATACCAAGAAACAATTAACCCCAGAGGATTTGCCACCCAGGATAACCCAAAAAAGTCAGTGTCATCGAAGACTGTCTAACTTATTTCCATTGGGGTCCTTAATCTTGTCTCCCAGGATGCAACCCACACCAGTCGACTAACACCCAGGTGAACAGGAAAAATGCCTGGAACTAGTGCTCATATTGGTGAATTTAAAGCCAGCAAAGGTTGGTTTGAGAGATTTAAGAATCGTAGTGACATACACAGTGTGATAAGGCATGTTCTGGAAGAAAATACCAAACAGGACCTACAGTACTCAGGAGGAAAAGGCACTCCCAGGACACAGTGTCTCATCAGTCATTGCTGCATCTTCAATAAAGGTAAGTGTCATTTATTCTTCATTTAGTAGACTAGTACATGCACAATATATACTGTGCATGTACTACTCTACTATTGTGCATGTATCCTTCTCTTTGTGTGTAGGAAAATGTATATTTCACGTGGTAAAATTTTTTTTTTCATACTTTTGGGTGTCTTGCACGGATTAATTTGATTTCCATTATTTCTTATGGGGAAAATTCATTCGCATACCGATTATTTCGCATACCAGTGAGCCCTCTTGCACGGATTAAAATCGGTATGCGGGGGTCCACTGTAATGACTGCTAAAACGTACTGCTCCATAACCTGTGTCAATATAGAGTAATCAGTAAGAATTAGATTAGTCTGCTTGAAATACCGAGGCATGCTAGTGGCTTTCTTTGTACTTAATATTTTTGTAACATGTAAACCACACATTGTAAACTTTGCAAAGAAATAAAATTTTCATTTTCATTTGCATATATTTTGTGCCCATTTTGAATCCTTAAAGCCAAATTTATTTTAACCCCTTCAGGGTCCAAGACCAAAATCTGAAGTGGTGCTCCAGTGTCCAAGAAATTTTGAAAAAAAAAAAAAAAAAAAAAAAAAAAAAAATTCTTACAGAATTAAAGAGTATATTTTTGTGAAGGTAATAAGAAAAAAAAATTTCTGATCAGTACTTACCGAGATACAGTGCCAAGAAGTTTACCCAAAATTACCTGGTGGCGGCAACATCGACGGTTTCCACATATGCGCATTACTTCATTTAATGTTTTTTGTAGTTTTTTCTTTTCTTTTCTATTTTTTTTCTTTTCCTACTAACATTTGGGGCCTGAGAGGCCAATATTGTATATAATGTATATATATATAAACTCACTGTATTGATCACAATAACCGCACTAAAGTTATTATCATATTATTGTTTACCACTTTTGTTTATTACAATAAACATGCACAAATATTGTATAATACTAATGTTCTATCATATATTTACATATTTACAATCACTGGACATGGTTTTAGAACTGCTGGAGCTTGTGGAAGTCCTTGAAACAAGGCACCATGCACAGAGGTACCCTACATTCCTCACACATAAACCGAGTGTCTTTGCGTCTTTGTTGCCGTCGTTTTGTTTGTGCACAGACAACACATCTCTTCTGAGCAAATTTCTTCTGAGTTGAAGGAAGCTGTATTATGAAATGATCACCTTCCCTCCTCAAACGCTTGGGTATATTCTCAGAAATTCGAGGACCTTGTTGTATAGCAGGTGTTGTTACCTGGTACCTCATTATGAGTTGTCTGACAACAGACAAACAAAATTCACCATACGGTGGTCTGTTGCCAGTCTTCATTTGGTACATATTACATGCATTGAGCATTGAAATGTTCATGAGATGGAAGAAAAGTTTCATGTACCACTTGTAACTCTTATGAACACAATCAACAAAGCCAATCTGCATGTCACATTTGTCAACCAAGCACATGTTTTGTGTATAATCAATCACTGTCACTGGTTTTCGAATACGTTCATTAGTCACTCGATCAACTTTGCCACTGTCTTGCATTTCGTTACAGTGAATGGTTGTCAACAATGTGACATCTTGTTTGTCATGCCACCGTAATGCCATGATGTCATTGGCGTAAACGCCTGCACGTCATCACCACGAGCACCTGCGTTGAGCCTGGGCATATGTTTATGATTAGAACGCACTGTGCCACACACATCTGTCTTGTTCACTCGCAAGAAATCACTGAGTAAAGGGCTTGTGAACCAGTTATCGGTATATAATGTATGACCCTTACCAAGATAAGGTGCCATCGTGCTTCTCCCTACGTCACCTGAGATACCCAATAACATCTTGTAATCTTTCAATGTTTTACTTCCCGTGTATACTACAATATCCAATACCAGGCCACTGTCACAGTCACAGAGTACAAACAGTTTTATACCAAAGCGTTTCCTCTTGCTTGGTATACACTGCTTGAATGACAGCCTACCTTTGAACAAAATCAAAGACTCGTCAATTACAAGATTCTTGAATGGATAAAAGTACATGCTGAACTTTTGTTTGAGATACATAAAAACGTTTCTAATCTTGTATAACCTGTCACTTCTGTCAGGCCAGGTTTTGTCAGAGAAGTGCAACATACGTAACAGTAAGATAAACCTGTTCACTGGGATGATTTCACTGAAGACCGGGGTAGAAATTAGCCAATCTGTGGACCAGTACGCTTTTATATTATGCTTATAGACATGAGGCATAAGCATTATTGTTGCAAAAAGCAAATACATTTCTGCAACAGTCGTCTCTTTCCACTGGTGTAGTCTTGACTGTGGTGATATCATCGTATTTGCCATGGTGTACTCAAAATACAGTACTTGTTACTTTCCCTGACAATAATTTCCATCAAGGGCTGGTCAAAGAATATTTAAAGAAATTCCAGTTCATTGGCCGTGGTTCCAAGGGGACAAGTAGGTAGAATTCCACTTTCAGAGTCATCAAAGTGGTGGGGCTTGGGAACAAAATTGGGATTTTGCTGCCCATCCCAGATACGGTTTGCTGGTGGATACTGGACATCTAGGCTGGTTGTGCGGGTAGTTGTGGTTGTGGTGGGTTGGTGGCTGATGCTCCGCTTTGTCTTTGAACTGCGGAGTCAGCAGCGTGGGTCCCAGCCTGGGCTGGTGAGTCACGCATGTCCGTGGCACTACCATCACCACTACCACCACCTACTGATGCCTGTGGTCTATCCATTCCAAGTGTAGCCACATCATCCTCACTTTCACTGTCTATTCCTGGTGTAGGGGCACGGGATGTACTCCGAGATGTACTCCGGGATGTACTCTGTCCCCTGGGTACTGCATAGGGTACACTACCTGAGCGCATGCGGCAGCATACATACCGACGCTTCACTGGTGAATATGATTCCTCACTATCACTACTCGAATGATCATCAAGAGCAATAAAATCAATCCATGTCACTATCATTATCATTACTGAAGTCAGAGGCCTGGCCGCACAAAAATAATAGTTTTCTCTTGCGTTGAAGTACAACTGACCGTGACTGAGGAGTGCCCACACCAGAGGTAGAAGGTTGAGGGTCGTCAGGGTTTTCTGCGCTATTATCGATATCCTGGTCATTCCTTTCGGTCACTAACTGATCAAAGCCAAAGAATTCGTCTTCATTTCCACTTCCATCAGTGTCAGAACTATCAGATAGGAAGAAGAGAGTCCCAATTTTCCTTGGAGTGAGAGCTGCCTTGCGATGAGGCATGGTGAACAAAGGTAACTGAGCCGGCGTTCCCACAATGCTATGCAGGCGCCTAGATTTTTTGTTTATGGTGCACACCCACCACGCAGACCCGTTCTCTCACCTACTCTCACCTACCTGAAAATTCTAAAACTGCAGACACATTCATCACCTTCAAAACTACCATCAGAAAACATCTTATCTCCCTGATACACCCTGTCAACTAATTACACGAATACCACCTGGTGGTTAACACTTACACTTACACTCACCCATTTGACCATAAACAGAAATATCAATCTCAATCTCAAAATAATGAATCTTAACTAGTCATAAGTTGGCCTGTGATACTCCAATGCTGAAACTATGTATAGTGCCAAAACAAAAGCATTCACATTGCTAAACTCACAAACTAGTATTTAGTCACTTAGCCATAATACCAACTTACCTCATAATTTTGTAATATTTTAAACTTAAGATTTAATTTAAGTCTGCCCGAAATGCCTAGCCATGCTAGGTGTTCTAGTGGTACACTCTGTAATTATTATTTTACTACATGTAAACCACACAATAACCAAATTCTGTAAACTCAGCATTGTAATCCTTATAGAGAATAAACTTTGAATTGAATTGAATTGAATGTAGGCCTACGAGCGTTTTCGCACTAAATTTGACTCCGCTAGAATTTTGGTGTAGATCAATGGTTTGGACACTGACGTGAAGCCGTAGATCTACGGGACGAATCCTGAAAGGGTTAATATAAACTGATTATATGAAACTTAAAATTGATATTAATCCATTAACTATCCAAACGTAGATCTACATTCTCTTGCCCAGCGCTCCGAATATTTTGAGAAAAGAAATTTTTTTTTTTTTTTTTTTAATAAAGAGGACATTTTTTTTTACATAAAATAACATAAAAAAAATTAGAGTCAGTACTTATGGAAATATAAGGCCACAAAGTTGGCACCTGTTGCTCACATGATGGCAACATGAAGCGCTGCTGTTTGTAGAAGTGTTGCCGATATACCTTTTTTTCTCATTTTTTTTTTTAAATTTATATAATTTTTATGTTCTGATAATTACAATTTGTAGTAGTTCTTGTGATTTCATAGCCAGTCTTTGTTCTTACACTAATATTAGGTATTGAAATAGTACTCAAATAGTCATAGAGTGACGGGTGAACATTTTCACTTACCTTAGTCACATACCATTGTCTAGAAATATATACACAGTATTTATAGGTCCCAACAATGTTTTGGACATGTGGGAGTAAGATGAGCGACACTCCACTACTGACAATGCAACAGGGGAGTGACATTTGATGATCATACACTGCCTTAGCTTTATTTGTTTTCACTGTTACACATAAACATGTCTATCTATCTGTCACTGTGTCTGTCTGTCTGTCTAGCTCTGTCTCTGTTTATCTATCTTTCTATCTGTCTTCCTGCCTCTCTGTCTGCTTGTCTCTCTCTCTGTCTCAGAGAGCGGCTCAAGAACAACAGGTATTACACAATGATGCAGAATCGTCACGTCTGATTCCTGAACAAGTGAAAATGCATATCACTTGCCAGTCATAATTATTATGCCTTATATCTACAAGCATAGTATAACACTGGATTTTTTGGATTATCCTAGGTAATTTACACTATGAATAATAACTGTATTTATGTGTATCTGTGAGACAGAGATAGACAGGCAGGGATAGAGACAGCCATAGTCAATCAGCCAGCCAGCCAGCCAGCCAGCCAGCAGCCGACCAGCCAGCCGGCCTGCCAAACATGTATTATACATGTTCCCGAATGGCTTCTCTTTACCTAGGGCATAGGTTATAGGACATTCTGGTAGGATAACACTACAAGTGGTATCAAAAATTAAAGGATGTTGCACAAATGTTGCTTATGGGTTATTATCAAGGATTTTGATATTTCCTTGGCCAATTGTGGCCACATCCATCTCAAAGCCACTAAACTCAGGGTCAACATCACTTTCCTCTTAAAAGGGGAGTGTTAATATGGCATGACATCAGTGAATCCCTAGTGTTTGCTATGCTGTTTGCTCTAGCTGGCACTCAATTGAACTGGTGCTCCCACAAGGTACTAAGTGGTCCCAGATATTTTTAATATTGTGCGCACCAAGTGTTAAGATCCAGTCTATACTGACAAGGCATCTCAGGCCAATCATGCCAAATTTGGAGGCAGGAAAAATAAAATGTAGATCTACGTTCGGAGCACTAGCGGTTTGGACAGTTAAGGTTTAAGTATGGATGCCAGGCGGGGATGCCATAATTTTGTGGGGTTGTCACTAGACCATGTTGTGTGTGCTCACTGGAGAAGAGTGAGGGACGGCAGCAGTGACAGTGTCTTCACTGGGTCACTACAGTAGTGAGAAGTACTAATACAATATTCTTATCACTTAAAGACTAGCTTAGATATTGTAAATTCTAATTATCATATTTGAAAAAAAATAATGAACATGAATTGTAAATTAAAGCTATGTGATTTTTTCAGAAATCAGTCAAGGGGTATTTAAAAACCTAACATAGTTATATTGCTGTATCAAGTGAGACAACATTATGATCTTTTGTTTTGCAGATAAATAAAATTCTGTGACTGAGCATTTTAAATTTATTGTAATTATTAAGGTTCTTACAGAACTACAAAAAAATACTTTGCACAAATCCTGTGAAAACTGAGACGGTGCACTGAGGAAATACAGAGGAGGGAACAAGACCCACCTGAACCACATGCAGCAATATTCCTGGTTTTTACTCAAGTTTTAAAAATTAAAATTTAGTAAAATACAAAATTCAGACATAAATATATAAAGGTAAAAATACATAAAGGTAAAAATAAAGATGAGGAATGAAGCACTTGTGCAACATTTGTGAATCTTTATTGAGGAAGTGTTTCACCAGCCAGTGGCTTCTTCAGACCAATATAGAGAAGAGTGGTGGAAGTTGAGGAGTAGTTTCAGGTAATCACTCCCTAGGCTTATATAACCCTACCTCACCTATGCTATCTGTGCTTGGGGTTCAACTGCAGCAACACACCTAAAGCCAATAATAACCCAACAAAAAGCCGCAGTAAGAATAATCACTAAATCCCACCCCTGGCAACACACCCCCCCACTCTTCATAGATCTAAACTTACTCCCTGTTCAGTACATCCACACTTACTACTGTGCAGTCTACATCTACAGGGCCTTAAATTCCAATATTAACCTTGACCTAAAACGCTTTCTTGATAGTTGTGACAGAACCCACAGGCACAACACCCGACACAAACAAACTCTATGACATTCCCCGTGTCCCACTTAACCTTTACAAAAATTCAATGTATGTAAAGGCCCCAAAATCTGGAAACCCTACCTGAAAATTCTAAAACTGCAGACACATTCATCACCTTCAAAACTACCATAAAAAAATCTTATCTCCCTGTACCCCTGTAAAACTAATTCCCAATACCACCTGGGGTTTAACACTTACCTCATTACCCATTTGACCATAAAACAAAATCCAATCTAAATCTCAAAATAATGAATTTTAAACTATCGTAATTTCCCTGTGATACCCAATACTAAAACTATTATAGTGCCAAAACAAAAGCATTACATTGTTAAAACTCACAAACTAGCATTAGTCACTTTTGCCATAATCCAAATTTCCTCAAATATTTTAAAAATTTAAAATTTTAATTTAAGTCTCCCAAATACCCAGCCATGTAGGTGTTCTAGTGGTTACCTCTTAAAAATTATTTTACTAAAGTAAAACCCCCACAATAACCAAATTCTGTAAACTCAGCATTTTAATCCTTATAGAGAATAACTTTGAATAGGCTGAGGGCTGATTACCCAAAAATTTCTCTCCATGTTCTTCTCTATATTGGACGAAAAGCCACGGGTGGGGAAACATTTCCCCCAATAAAGATTCCCCAAAATTTTCTTTTTCAACTTGCATTTTTTAAACCACTTACATCACGAAGAAAAAAATTTTTACCGCAGATCAACAAATCAATAATATGAACAAAAACCAAGGAAAATACTGCTGAATTTCCCGTGCAAGACAGATGTACTGTTTCAATGCATTTTCTTGATACAATAAAAAACCCGCATTTAAAAAATGATAATTTTCAGGGGGTTTTTTTCCTTTTCCACGAGCACTTTTTTTTAAAAAATGAAGCATGAAAATTTTTTAGGGTTTCAAAAACCAAGTCAGTTTCTTTTTCTGCTGCGCTGTATGTTCATTAAGAATTAACAAGGAAAACATCAAAAATACAACTGAAATCGGCAGGGGATGACAATAAAAAGAAAGGGGTTTTGGGCAATCGTGGGATTTTAAAGTGCAAATTTGGTTTATGAAGTTTTCTTTAATAAATACATCATTTTAAATTTTTCTTTCTACGTACCTTGTAAAAAAACGGCCACCCCCAAAAACAAAACTAAAAAAAAACTTGAAAATTATTTAGGTAAAACTCCACACAAATTAAAGTGATACAATAATATTTTGTCCACAACTTTCTGCTATCTTTCACGCAAATTTTTCCTAAAATACGCAATTTTTTTTTTAAACAGCACAACAGTACAGCCCCAAAACTTAATTTTACACTTAAATTTGCTTTTTGGAAAAGTTGTTATCAACAATCACTGGATCTTGTGAGAAGGGGAGGCATGGGGGATGCCTGGGTCTTTGAAAGTGGGGGCAAAGAAGGGCTGATCTTGTGAGGTGGGGGCACAAGGGGCTGAGTCTTGTGAGGGGGAGGCATGGGGGATGGGGGGGTCTTGTGAGAGTGGGGGGCCGGGAGGCTGGGGTCTTGTGAAAGTGGGGGGCATAAGAGAGGGCTGAGTCTTGTGAGAGTGGGGGCACAAAAGAGGCCGAGTTTGGGGAGTGGGAGGAGAGGGAGGCGGGGTTTTGTGAGAATGGGGGATGAGGGATCCCTGGGTTTTGTGAGAAGGGGAGGCATGGGGGACCCTGGGTCTTGGGAATGGGGGGCATGGGGGATCCCTGGGTTTGTGAAATGGGGGCACGGGGGTGGCGGGGGTCTTGTGAAAGTGGGAGGAAAGAGATGGCTGAGTCTTGTGAGAGGGGGAGGCACAAGAATGGCGGAGTCTTGGAGAGGGGAGGCACAAGGAGGCTGAGTTTTGGAGGGGGAGGCACGGGGGATGCCGGGTTTGTGAAAGGGGGAGGGCTGGGGATCCCTGGGTTTTGGAGAAGGGAGGCATGAGGGGGGGCGGGTCTTGTAAAAGGGGGGAGGCATAAGAGATGGCGGGGCTTGTGAGAGTGGGAGGCACAAGGAGGGCTGGTTTTGTGAGTGGGGCATGGGGGATCCTGGGTCTTGTGAAATGGGAGGCATGGGGAGCCGGGGTTCTTGTGAGAATGGGAGGCACGGGGGATGGCGGGGTCGTGAAAGTGGGGGCTAAGAGAGGCGGGGTCTGGTGAGGTGGGAGGCACAAGGTGGCTGGTTTTTTGTGAGTGGGAGGCACAGG
The DNA here is from genome assembly GCF_026875155.1 of Cherax quadricarinatus. Lineage (NCBI taxonomy): Eukaryota > Metazoa > Arthropoda > Malacostraca > Decapoda > Parastacidae > Cherax > Cherax quadricarinatus. Next base: position 8,496,225 of record NC_069424.1, on the reverse strand, counting down.
GATGGCGGGGGTCTTGTGAGAATGGGGGGGCATGGGGACCCGGGGGTTCTTTGAGAATGGGAGGCATGAGGGAGCCTGGGTCTTGTGAAAATGGGGGGGGCGGGGATGCCTGGGTCTTGTGGAATGGGAGGCACGGGGGGGGGTGGGTTTTGTAAAATTGGGAGGCTAAGGGAGGGCGGGGGTTCTTGTGGAGTGGGGGCACAAAGGAGGGGGGGTCTTGTGAGGGGGGAGGCACGGGGAGCCTGGGTCTTGGGGGATGGGGGGGCTGAGGGTCCCGGGGTCTTGTGAGAGTGGGAGGCACAAGGAGGCTGAGTCTTGTGAGAGTGGGAGGCACGAGGGATGCCTGGGTCTTGTGAGAGTGGGAGGCACAAGAGATGGCTGAGTCTTGAGAGTGGGAGGCACGAGGGATGCCTGGGTCTTGTGAGAGTGGGAGGCACAAGCGATGGCTGAGTCTTGTGAGAGTGGGAGGCACGAGGGATGGCTGGGTCTTGTGAAAGGGGGAGGCATAAGAGATGGCTGGGTCTTGCAGGAGTGGGAGGCACAAGAGATGGCTGGGTCTTGTGAGAGTGGGAGACATGAGAGATGGCTGGGTCTTGTGAGAGTGGGAGACACGAGAAACAAGAAAGAAGAAACACTGCAGCAGGCCTACTGGCCCATGCATGGCATGTCCAATTCTAACCTAGTCAGGTCAGGTCACATTTGCTTAAGGAAGGAACACAGCATCTGACCTAGTCAGGTCTAACTCTCACCCACCCACACCCACTCATGTATTTATCTAACCTATTTTTAAAACTATACAATGTCTTAGCTTCTATGACAGTACCCGGGAGTTTGTTCCACTCATCCATAATTCTATTACCAAACCAGTGATTTCCTATATCCTTCCTGAATCCAAATTTTTCCAACTTAAAGCCATTGCTGTGAGTCCTGCCTAGGCTAGATATTTTTAGCACGCTATTTACATCCATTTTATTTATTCCTGTTTTCCATTTGTACACCTCAGTCATATCCCCCCTAATTCTACACCTTTCTAGAGAGTGCAGATTCAGGGCCCTCAGTCTATCCTCATAGGGAAGATTTCTGATACATGGGATCAACTCTGTCCTTCTCCTTTGTACTTTTTCCAGTGCATTTATATCCATTCTGTAATACGGTGATCAAAACTGTGCAGCATAATCTAAATGAGGCCTAACCACCTGAAGATTCCTATGATTTATACTGCTTGATATGAAGCCAAGGATTCTGTTAACTTTATTGCGAACACTGATGCACTGCTGTCTTGGTTTCGGATTACTGGTAACCAGAACTCCTAAATCCTTTTCACAATCAGTAATATTAAAATCTACATTATTTAGTATATATGTGGCATGGTTATTTTCCTGTCCAACATTTAGAACTTTGCATTTGTCTATATTGAACTGCAACTGCCACTTCTTCGACCACTGCATCAGTCTATTAAAATCATCCTGGAGTGCTCTAATGTGAGGATATTAGAATGAATTGGATGGCCTATTTTGGTGTCTTCAGCAAATTTGCTTATGTTGCTATTTATTCCCTTGTCTTTGTTGTTTATGAAAATTGTGAACAACAAGGGGCCCAACAATGACCCCTATGGAACACTGCTTGTGACGTGCTCCCAAATGGGGGCACGTAACCCCATTTTTGCAGACTTTCTGCTGCTTATTTGTCAACCATGCCTCTACCCAGGAAAAAAAATTTCCCTTTCCAAGTGCCTTAAGTTTCCTCTGATGTAAAACTCTATTGAAAGCCTTACTGAAGTCCATATACACAATATCACATTCAATACCATGATCTACCTCCTCAAATACCTTATGCCTTTCATTTATTAATTTATGCCTCAGCAATTATTGATTCCATAAATTTTCCCACTATGGAGGTAAGGCTTATTGGTCTATAGTTTGAAGCTAAGGACCTGTCGCCTGCCTTGTAAATAGGTTCAGGTCCCCCTCCACATTCGCATGGGTTAGGGGATCAAGAACCTCGCGAATGTTGAAAAATCAGGAATGTTTGGTGCACAAATACATTGTAGGGAAATATAATAATAGCCTTTACTTAGCCTAACAATACTGCTTCCTTAACCTATTGAACCATGAACAATCATAAAGCACATGAAAACATCTTAAAATATTGTACTAGTGCCAGCCCTTTGGTAAAGAAGGTGAAAAAGACTATAGAATTCAAAAAAGAACTCGTAGCAGAGTACCAAAGTGGAGGAGGAAGAGAGAGGGGAGAATGTGTCTTCTTCAGTGATTCTACAAAATGTATGATAATAAAGCAGCACGAGTCGATAAAGGTTATAGTGCCAGCCAGCAATAAAGTTTAGCATTAACAGTGTGGCAAGTAAATTAAGCGATTAATCGATAGAAAAAGGACAGCATGATCCTAACTCCTCCAATGTTGTTGGAGTTATAAAGGGAAACTGACAACACTGCCATCTCTACTGCCTCTGCTGCCACCTCCACCACCACTATGTAAGGCTTATGCTCTCAGTGGCCCTTACACACCCAAGAACAACAACAACGCAACAACACTCATCACATACGTAATGACGTATTATTATAATCAAAAAGAAGCGCTAAGCCACAAGGGCTATACAGCACTGTCGTAATGACATATTTTATTTATTCTAGAGTATATGTCATGTTTCTATGTTATTAATATTGTTTATTATGTCATATTAGATAAATTGTGATAGATAAATAAGCCATAGAGTTGATATTAGTGTCATTGAAGGACTGTCTTGTCCTATTTCCAAACAAACTCTGCTATTGCCACAGTTCCTAACATATGTAATGACATAGTACATATTTTAAATGTGACTGGGCAGCTGGGCATTCGCGAATGCTCAAAGCTCACGAAAGTGGAACTTGCGAATGTGGAGGGAGACCTATATTACATTTGCCATTTTCCACTTGTCTGGCACTATGCCAGTTTGTAGTGATACATTGAAAAGATTAGCCAAAGGTATGCTAAGATCCTCTTTACATTTCTTGAAAACCACTGCAAACAGTTCATCAGGGCCTGGGGACTTGTTAGGTTTTAATTTCTCTATTTGTCTAAGGACCATGTCACTAGTTACCCCAATCGTGCATAGTTTATCATCATCCTGTTCTACATAATTTATTATTTCTGGAATTTCACTAGTATCTTCCTGAGTAAAAACTGAGAGGAAGTAAGTGTTGATTATTATTATTATAATCAAGGGGGAAGCGCTAAACCCGGAGGATTATACAGCGCCTGGGGGGGGGGATGTGGAAGGCATTCAGGCTTAATTTGGGGAACTGGAGCACAGATCCAATTCCCTAAATCAAGAGCCCCTCACCAACATCAAGGAACCTTCCTTGAGAGGAGTAAGTGTTGAAAAGTTCACACATTTCCTTATCATTGTCAGTCATCTGACCTGAGTTACCCATAAGTGGGCCTATCTTGTCCCTAATCTTACTTCTGAAACCTGAAAGAACCCTTTTGGGTTAGTCTTCGAATCCCTTGCAGCTTTAGCCTCATAATCCCATTTTGCTTTTCTTATTTTTTTTCTCTCTCTCTTTAATTGAATATATTAATTTCTTAATTGCCCATCCCCTCTTTTGATATGCCTATATATGCCTCTCTTTTGACCAGTAAGATGTTTTAATCTATTGTTCACCTATTTGGGATCATTTTTTGCTGGATCTAATTTTCCTACTCGGAATAGGAGTTGTCAGGGCAGCTAGAACTACGCTCTGAATTATGTCATATTGGCAACCAACACCACCTGCCTGACCCATAGTCAGGTCATCCCAATTTAGCCCACCCAGGTAATTTCTCAGTCCCATGAAGTCAGCCAAATGGAAGTCTGGGACAGAGACTTGATTGCAGTTATGTGGGTAATTTCATGTTTTATTGAAACTAAGTGACTTGTGATTGTTTTCCCCAAGCTCATCATTAACCTCAAGATTATTAATTAGTGATTCTTTGTTGGCAAGAACCAAGTCAAGCAGATTGTTTCCTCTAGTTGGTTCTGTCACAACCTGTTCTAAAAAGCAATCCTGAACCGTATCAAGAAAGTCACTAAACTCAAGATTTCCTGTCATATTGTTCCAATCAATTTGTCTAAAGTTAAAATCTCTCATTAACACAACATTTTCATATCTACACACCTTATAAATTTTGTCCAATAGCATCTTACTGCACTCCCTATCAAGGTTTGGGGGCCTATAAATCACACTCAAAGTTAATTTTTCACGACCCTCGAGAAACTGTAGCCAAACAGATTCTATGTCCAATTCTGGGTATAGTGAGAGCAGGAGAGATGAGAGATGGCTGGGTCTTGTGAGAGTAGGAGACATGAGGGAAGGCTGGGTCTTGTGAGAGTGGGACACACAAGAAATGGCTGGATCTTGTGAGTAAAGGGAAAGTGTGAAGAATAGGGGCTGTGTTAAGGGTAGGGGTGTGCCAAGGGTAGGGGTGCATCAAGGGTAGGGGGTGCATCAAGGGTAGGGGTGTGTCAAGGGTAGAGGTTAGAGGGAGAGTAAAACTGAAATCAGAGTTAGTGTAATATGTTAGTTTTTGTTGAAAAGTAAGAAAGGGCTTGTGCATCAAAGTTGAGATTATCAGAGAAGAAGAGTCAGTGTGTTAGGACACTGTAGACACCAGAAACATTCCTGTATGCCCAGTAATGAGCAGGACAATTTATGAAATAGTTAACTGACAGTACGAGTCAACAGTCCTCATAGGGTGGTTGTTGTATCCGAGTCTCAGTCGTGCATGCGTGTGCGCATGTGCGTGTATGTGTGTTTGTTTCCTTAGCATGAGAGAGTATTTTCTTAAACCCAACAGCAACAGGGACACCATTGCCAGAATCCCAATTGAGGTTTGACAGAAAATACGTTACATTCTAACTCAGACCAATGTTGTTGCCAGCGATTGCGGAATTGCTGAGAGTACTGAAAAATAATCCGAGAAATGAATACTCTGAGAGAAATTGGGAAGCCATGAATATCAGGTGTGTCAAGTGACTCAAAAAAAACTTTAGGTTAACTAAATATGAGATATGCTGGGTTGAGACTTGAATTTCTGGATACCTTCATGACACTCTGGGAGTAGGAAACAACCATGAATGATGAAGCAAACGTGGTTGCAAAGTATATAATAACAGCAGGAAGCGCATATAATGCTTTTATGAAAATACTGGACAACTCTAGTAAATGTTCTTGGCCTCTTCATTTTGGAAAAACAGCTGCATACTGAACAGCATCAGGTAATTTAGGACCGTAAGTGTCCACGACTATAGCATGATAAGACAAATTGTTTCATAAAGAGCAAGTGTAAGACTGTAGTAGACAAGTGAGTTTTCAAATATTGAAGCAACTTCCCAAGGAGAGAAGGGAAGGTAAGATGCAGGGTGAACGTAAAAGAGAGGTAAATTAATCGATGCCATTAAAGTGTGAATGCTGAGAGGCAAGGGGCATAATAAATAGGGGTGATAATGAAATAAATTAGCCTTACTAATACTGTTCTAAAGCTGTGAAGGTCATGGAAGCAATTATAATGTACAAGGAAAAGCATAAAGCTTCTTTGATGACTTGAGGAATGATCAGGGATGTCAGTGATAGACCATCATTAAATGCAAGCCATGAATGTTTGAAGAGATTTAAGACAAGAACAAATTTGCATTATGTGGTGCAACTGCTAGTGCTGATGTAACAGCAGCAGAGGCATTTGCAAAAATGCTTGCAAAACTGCCTGGTACGATATATATTTTTAAACAAGTAAAGTAGTATGCCAGGACAAAGCAAGAAAAGACCACCTTTTCACCTTTGCTTAGAGGTAATGCTAATAGAGATTTAACCTTTTCACTGCCGTGACCTCTAAAATTAAAAGTGCTAACAGTGTCATGATTTAACCCTTTTGACTGTTTACGCCGTATATATACGTCTTATGCGCCACTGTTTCTGACGTATTTATACGCATAAATTCTAGCAGCTTCAAATCAAGCAGGAGAAAGCTGGTAGGCCCACATGTGAGAGAATGGGTCTCCATGGTCAGTGTGCACCATATAAAAAAAAATCGGGGAGCCAGTGGTGCATTGTGGGAAGAAGAAGAAGACGACGAAGAAGAGACGAAACGACCGAAGAAGACAAAGAAGAAGACAAAGAAGAAGACAAAGAAGTAGACAAAGAAGACGAAGAAGAAGAAGACGACGACGACGAAGATGTAATAATATTGTTCCCTTTAAGCAAGAAAAAAAATAGTCCACCCCATGACAGTGACAAGATAAGGGGAGATAACATCTGATAAGAGCTGAAGTTTGATGAGCGTAAACAAGGGTGGGGGAGGGTGCAGCTGATAAGAAAAGATAAGATGGCCATTGCCCTCCCTTGTTTTTGCTGGTACACAAACATTTCTGTCTGTCTATTTGTCTGTCTGCCAACCTCCCTGTCTATCCTTCTAGCTCTCTGTCTCAGAGAAAGCCACAAGACTGTGTCATCATCACGTTTACTCACATCTTCAAGCAGAGTATAGCACTTTGTATGGATTTTTTGGGTTATCCTATGTAATTTACACTATGTATACTTGTATTTATGTGTACCTGTGAGACAGAGATAGACAGACAGACAGAGAGAGAGAGACAGATTGAAAGAGATAGAATGAAGGAGAAATATAATTAGATAGAATGGAGGGGAAGCAGCATCCGACCCCATTGTTTTGACAGGCAGTAGGGGGAGTGAGTAATGAGATAATATGTCATTTTGACAGCTACCGACTCCTGACTCAAAACAATTATAAGCCACACACTCACACACAAGACAAGCTTGATGAATAAAGATAATAGCAGTTATATGAAAGTATCCAGTGACTATATATGTGTATATATATTATAGAAACCAGAAGGAAGGAAGAATGGAAGGCAGCAATGAAGGAAGGACGAGATGAAAGGAAGGAAAAAAGTAAGGAAAGATGAAAGAATGTAGGAAGGAAGGTAGGAAAGGAATGCAGGAAGGTAGGTAGGAAAGGATTGCAGGAAAGTAGGTAGGAAAGGATTGCAGGAAAGTAGGAAAGGAAGGTAGGAAAGGAATGCAGGAAGGTAGGAAAGGATTGCAGGAGGGTAGGAAAGGAATGCAGGAAGGTAGGAAAGAAGGTAGGAAGGTAGAAAATGAATGCAGGAAGGAAGGAATGATGACACATGACCATTTACCTAGGATAACTACATAACACAACTTCCTGCTAATTCTTTGAAGAAAACTGCTCAGACGAGGTGTTTTATCTTTGCACATAAAAAAAAAGTCCACAAAAATGCACACACACTGGTTTTATGTGTGAAGAGTGTAAAACACCATTGTGTATGAAAACATGATTCAAAGAGTTCCACAAGCTGCAGAACTTCTAGGAATATGTTCAGTGACTGTACATTGGTATATATATTATAGAACAATAGTAATAAACAATTTTTTGTATTGTTTGTTTTTGTAAACAAGTTTTGTAAACAATATACTGATAATTATGTTTGTGTGCTTATTGTGTTGTATACGAGTGTATATATGTGCATTGCACTTTACTTTGGTCTCACAGGCCACATAGGTTATGTGAAAAAATAAAATAGTGAAAAAACAACAAACCTTCAAATACAAGTAAACCAAAGTTTACCGGGTGAGCGGCAGTTGCCGCTGTTGCCATACGCGGCTCATTTTCTGCAAACTTCACACCTCTATATCTCGGTAAGCACTGATGGCAAAATTTTTTTTTTTTTTGGACTAAAACACCCAGAAAAATAATCTTAACATTTTCATAAGAAAAAATAATTTTTTTTTTTAATATTTTGCGCATAGAATGACAGTTTCAGAAAGGGGCCTGCGACGGTCAAAGGGTTAAAATAAAATGTTCTTCTGAATTGGTAGAGAATGTTTTTCCTGAGGTGATGACACCAAAAGTGTGAAATTTGATAAAAACCTTGCTGAATTAAGCAGGTGCAAAGTTGGCAGTCTGGACACAATTTATGCATTGGCAATTTTGCCCAATTTGAGTCCTATTTTAAGCCAATTCCAATTCTCAATTCAACCCAATTCCTAGCTGTTTCACTAGTATGCCTTCCATTCTGTCAACTGAGTACAGGCATGCCCTGCTTATATAGCAGGTTAGGTTCCAGGTTACTGCTGTAAAATAAAAATCACTGTAAAGTGAAATGTAGCCTTTTTCACTTTCAAATACATATAAAAACCTGATAACATGCTTATACTATATTATGTAAGCAATAGAGTTAGGCCTTAAAAAATTCACATACAGTACACACATTACTTAACCCTTTGAGGGTTTTCGTCGTACTAGTACGTCTTACGCGTAGGGGCTTTTGACGTACTAGTACGCATAAATTCTAGCGGCCTCAAATCTAGTGGGAGAAAGCTGGTAGGCCTTCATATGAAAGAATGGGTCTATGTGGTCAGTGTGCACAGTCTAAAAAAAATCCTGCAGCACACAGTGCATATGAGAAAAAAAAAACTTTGACCATTTTTTTGGAATAAATCAGCGACTTTGCAGTGTATTTTTGTATGGTATTTATTGTTGTATTCTAGTTTTTTGGTATCATTTAAGAATGAAGACTAAACTCAGAAATAAGATTTTGGCTGGTTATTGAATGAAGGTGCCTTGAAAATGAGCTCAAAAGTTATAAATGTTCGTTTTTACCAAACTTCAAAGTTAAAAAATCTATGCATAAGTGATACAGTCTAACTGGTGAGTCTAATATTCTTTCAAAGTGACATATATTATACCATTTTTTACCAATAGTTAGTAAAAACAATGTAAATATAAATTTTTTAGAATAAAAATTCAAAATGGAAGGCAAAAGATTATAAGCGTGTTGCCTTGAGACGTGACTAATGACTAAAGGAATGTCTTTTAGTGCCAGGAATGTCTTTCTTGTTTATTCGACTTTTGGAAATTGGCATCAGAAATTTTAAATTTTGTAAAAAAATATTTTAATTATATTGCTAAATTCTGACATAAAGGGCTGAGGTAATTTCAATAAAATGTCTTCGGAATGTAGAGATTTTTTCCTCAGGTCATGTACCATAAGGAAATAAAAATGCGATTACGCAAAGTTGCTCTAGCGACAATTTATTCATGAATTTTTGCCCATTGTCCTTGTAAATGCCAACAATGGCTCAAGTGGGCAAAATGCCGATGCGTAAACTCGCCGAGACCGACTAACTTTGCGAGAGCATAATTTCGTAAGTTTCTTCAATTTCAAGTTTATGGTGTAACTTTATAGACGGTAAAGAATTCTTTTTCATTAAAAAATTAATTTTTTTTTTTTAAATTTGGCCACCCATGAGAACGAGTTTCGGGAGGGCCTGTGAACCCTCAAAACGGGTTTAAAATTATTATTTTCGTCCTTAGCTTATAGCGAGTGGCGAATATCGCTATCAAAGGAAGTCTGAATAAATGAAGAATGGGTAAAATTGAAAACCCTTGCATTAGCGACACACCATAAAGCAGGGTCTGCCTGCACAACAAACTGACCATTTAAGTATCAAAACTACCCTATACTGTGCACAAAATTTGGTAATTTGGCCAATTTCACACAAAATTAAAACATTCCAGTTTAAAAGGGGGCCAATATAAACACTGAAAGCATTTCAACCTCTAAAGCAAGATAGCCTTTGTTCATTAATTATATCCCCAGACCTCTCTTATGTAACACTTGCCCTCTATTTTGAATCCATTATCTCACAAAAGAAAAATCTAAGTTACACAAATAACCTGCACATAGAAGATTATTATTATAATCAAAAAGAAGCGCTAAGCCACAAGGAGCACATAGAAGAGAGAAGCTTACGACGACATTTCGGTCCGACTTGGACCATTTCTTAAAGAGAAGGCCAATGAAGGGTTTCATCATCTCCCTATACTTACTGATGTCTTTCTTGATCTTATCTGCCTCTGTGTGGACTCTAATTCCTTTTCCTTCCAAGGGAAATATTATTCCCAAACCTTTGGTGTCACTATGGGCTCTCTCTCCTGTCCTTGCTAATCTTTACATGGAATACTTCGAGACTGTTCTTCTTCCTACTATCGATGTGCGCCCTTCACTCTGGCTCTGCTATGTTGATGACATCTTTGCTCTGTGGCCTCATGACTCATCTCTTCCAACCATTCCTTGATGCTCTTAATAATCTTGCCCCTTCCATTAAGTTTAAAGCTGAAGGGGAATCTAATTCCTTGCTTCCTTTTCTTGAAGTTCATGTCCACCGCTCAGATACAGCTTTTGCCTTTTCCATTTACCGCAAGCCTATGCACAGTGGCATGTACATTCACTACTTTTCTTATCGTGCTTCCTCTCTCAAGAAAAGTGTTCTTATCTCCTTCTTTCTCCGTGCTCTCTGCATATGTGATCCTCAGTTCCTTCAATCAGAAATTTCCACTCTTCATAATTCATTTTCCCGTCTTGGCTACCCTTCCCATTTCATAGACTCTGCCTTCTCATGTGCTAAACGTAATTTCTTCTCTCCCAACAATCTCAACAACTCTCTCCATTCCTAAGACATCAAACTTACTTTACGCCAGACTAACACTCTTCGCACTAATTTCGTTCATACCTCTCCTCCCTCCACAGATGCTCCTGGTGTCTACTCTATTTCTTGTTCCTCCTGTCCTCTTCAATACTTTGGAGAAACTGGTCAATCTCTTCCTGAAAGACTTAGGGAGCACAAAAATAGTGTTAGGCTTGCCGACACTAACAATGCTCTTTTCTGTCACGTCAGAGACCACAGCCTTCCTATTGACTGGTCTTCTGTTAAAACTGTCTTCCCTACTTCCAACTTTAACAGTTGCCATCTGGTTGAATCCTCCCTACTACACAACTTTCCTTGTATGAATCTTAGTCCCGGCCTCCCCTCTGTAGATGCCTTCATAAGAACATAAGAAAGGAGGAACACTGCAGGAGGCCTACTGGCCCATACTAGGCAGGTCCTTTACAATTCATCCCACTAACAAAACATTTGCCCAACCCAATTTTCAATGCCACCCAAGAAATAAGCTCTGATGTGAAAGTCCCACTCAAATCCAACCCCTCCCACTCATGTACTTATCCAACCTAGATTTGAAACTACCCAAAGTCCCAGCCTCAATAACCCAACTAGGTAGACTGTTCCACTCATCAACTACCCTATTTCCAAACCAATACTTTCCTATGTCCTTTCTAAATCTAAACTTATCTAATTTAAATCCATTACTGCAGGTTCTCTCTTGGAGAGACATCCTCAAGACCTTATTAATATCCCCTTTATTAATACCTATCTTCCACTTATACACTTCGATCAGGTCTCCCCTCATTCTTCGTCTAACAAGTGAATGTAACTTAAGAGTCTTCAATCTTTCTTCATAAGGAAGATTTCTAATGCTATGTATTAATTTAGTCATCCTACGCTGAATGTTTTCTAACGAATTTTTTGTCCATTTTGTAATACGGAGACCAGAACTGAGCTGCATAATCTAGGTGAGGCCTTACTAATGATGTATAAAGCTGCAGTATGACCTGTGGACTTCTGTTGCTTACACTTCTTGATATAAATCCCAGTAATCTATTTGCCTTATTACGTACGCTTAGGCATTGCTGTCTTGGTTTAAGGTTGCTGCTCGCCATAACCCCCAAGTCCTTTTCGCAATCTGTATGGCTAAGTTCTACATCATTTAACTTATAAGTACTAGGGTTATGGGCACTCCCAAGCTTCAGAACCTTGCATTTATCTACATTGAACTTCATCTGCCACTTTTCTGACCAAGAATAGTTTGTTTAAATCCTCCTGAAGTTCCATAACATCTACGTTTGAATCAATTATCCTATCTTTGTGTCATCGGCGAATTTGCTCATATCACTAGTAATTCCCTCATCAAGATCATTGATATATATTATAAACAACAACGGGCCCAAGACTGATCCCTGTGGAACACCACTTGTTACAGATCCCCACTCGGATTTAACCCCATTTATGGACACTCTCTGCTTCCTGTCAGTGAGCCATGACTCGATCCACGAGAGCACTTTTCCCCCAATGCCATGAGCTGCCACTTTCATTAACAGTCTATGGTGCAGAACTCTATCAAAAGCCTTACTAAAATCTAAGTAAATAATATCAAATTCTTTATTGTGGTCAACAGCCTCAAAAGCTGTACTGAAGAAAGTTAATAAATTAGTTAGACAAGACTGGCCTCTTGTGAATCCATGCTGAGTATCATTAATCAAGCTATGCTTATCAAGATGGCTTCTTATAATCTCAGCTATAATTGACTCTAGTAATTTGCCTACAATTGAGGTCAGGCTTATTGGGCGGTAATTTGACGGTAACAATTCGTCCCGTTTTAAAAATAGGAGTTACATTAGCCATCTTCCACATATCAGACACTACACCTGTTTGAAGAGATAAATTAAAAATATTAGTTAATGGTTCACAGAGTTCCATTTTGCATTCCTTAAGAACCCTTGAAAAAACCTCATCAGGACCCGGCGACTTATTTTGCTTCAGTCTGTCTATCTGCTTCACAACCATCTCACTAGTGACTGTGATGTTACATAATTTATCTTCTTCTAGCCCACTGTAAAAAATAATTACTGGAATATTGTTAGTGTCTTCCTGTGTAAAAACTGAGAGAAAAATAATTATTTAAAATCAAGCACATTTCATTCTCTTTGTCAGTAAGGTGCCCATAGTTATTTTTAAGGGACCTATCTTATCTCTAACTTTGTTCTATAGACCTGGAAAAAACTTTTGGGTTAGTTTTAGAATCCCTAGCAACTTTAATTTCATAGTCCCTTTTAGCTTTTCTTATCCCCTTTTTAATGTCCCTCTTAATGTCAATATACTGATTCATAAGATGACCTCACCTCTTTTGATACGCCTATAAATTCCTTTCTTATGCCCTAGTAGATATTTGAGCCTATTATTCATCCATTTTGGGTCATTTCTATTTGATCTAATTTCTTTATATGGGATAAACGCTCTTTGAGCAGCATGTATAGTGTTCAGAAAACTGTCATATTGATAGCTCTCTTCGTTACCCCAGTCAACAGATAAGTGTTCTCTAAGCCCATCGTAATCTGCTAAGCGAAAATCTGGGACTGTTAGTGAGTTATCGCTACTATCATACTTCCATTCAATGCTAAATGTAATTGATTTGTGGTCGCTAGCACCCAGTTCCTCTGAAATTTCTAAATTATTAACAAGGGATTCATTGTTTGCCATAACTAAGTCAAGCAGGTTATTTCCCCTTGTAGGTTCTGTCACAAACTGCTTCAAAAAACAATCCTGAAATACTTATGAGAAGTCGTATGATTCTAAATTCCCAGTCAAGAAATTCCAATCAACATGACTAAAGTTAAAGTCTCCTAGAATTACTACATTATCGTGCCTTGTGGCCTTAACAATTTCCTCCCATAGTAGTTTCCCTTGGTCCCTATCTAAGTTTGGGGGACGGTATATCACTCCTAAAATCAGTTTTTCATGCCCCTCTGAAAATTCTATCCAAACAGACTCTGTATGTGTTACTTCAGATTTAATACCCGTTTTTATGCAACAGTTCAAGCAATCTCGGACATACAATGCCACCCCACCCCCCCTCCCAATACTTCTATCTTCTTGGAACAATTTAAAACCCTGAATATGACATTCCGCAGGCATGTCCCGACTTTTTGAATTAAACCATGTCTCAGTTAAGGCAAATACATCAATGTTACCTACACTAGCAACTAATCTCAACTCGTCCATCTTATTCCTAGCACTACGGCAATTAGCATAATAAACATTGAAAGACTCCTTTCTCTTTACCCTTCCTGCTCATTTCTATTTTTCTACTAAACCTTATTACTGTCCTTATCACCCAAGGTCCCTGGCTTTTCAATATCTATCTCGTTCTTATTATTACTAGTTCCCCTAGAACTCGTAATATTACTACACTGGGACTTCACTGTTTTCCTGCCAAAACCCATACCACTAACTATTCCTAGTTTAAAGTCCTAACTGCTCCCTCCACTGCAGTTGCTAGTGCTCCCACCCCACACCTAGATAAGTGAACCCCATCCCTAGCATACATGTCATTTCTGCCATAGAAGAGGTCCCAGTTGTCAATGAATGTTACCGCATTTCCTTACAGTATTTGTCCAGCCAGCAATTGACACCAATTTCCCTGGACAACCATTCATTTACAACTCCCCTCTTGGCAAAATACCACATATGAGAGGGTTCCCACCCTTACTTCTAATTATTCTATTGCTGACCTATACCTGCTAATCAGGTCCTCACTCCTACGTCTGCCAACATCGTTGCCTCCAGCACTGAGACAGATAATAGGATTGCTCCCATTACCTCTCATGATGTCATCCAGACGGCTAACAATATCCTCCATCCCAGCCCCAGGAAAGCAAACTCTCTGTCTCCTACTCCTGTCCTTCAAGCAGAACGCCCTATCCATATACCTAACTTGGCTATCCCCAACAACAACAATATTCGTACCTTCCTTAATGTCTTTCGTCGTGACGTTCCCAGTAGTCGACTCACATTCGTCGGGTAGCACTGAGAATGTATTGGATGTTTCCACAACAGTTTCCATGGCAGTCTCTTTCTTCTTCATCGTTTCTACCTTTCCATTCGTCTTCTTGATCGTCAACTTCTTTCCCTGCTGTCCAGCCACTGACCAGTTTCCCTTCTTGACCTGAGGACTCAAAACAGAAGGACTACTCCGAATCTTTTCGTTTTCCTCGGTCAGTCGCTGAATTTCCACATTCGCCAACCTCAATTCTTCCTTAAGCTGTTGGTAAAGTTGCTCGATGGAGGGCATCTTGCTTCAATTCTAGAGAGCGCGCAAACAGGTCTTCACAGAGCCAAGTACACGTCAACACTGCGCAAAAGCCAACTCAATCAGGAGCTACTGCGCAGCACGTCCGCACGGCCCAATAGCGATGCGAACACTTCCTCTTCCACTACATTGTAAAATGCTCCAAACTTCAGAACACTCATGACCTAACCTGATTCCTCCTTTTTTCTTGTCCCTCTTCCCCTTTCCTTTTTCCTTTTTCTCCTTTGGGTTGTCTTTCTTCTGCCCTGTGCATTTGTTCCTTCCTTATTTACTTTGGTTTTTCCCTCCCTCGGTGTTCTTGCTCTTGCCCTCTGTGGGCACCAGCTCCCTTGCAGTGTTCCTCTTTCTTAGTATTTGACTGGCCCCTCCTACTCTTACTACCTCCTCATTACTACTTCCTTCCACCTCCACTACTACCACCTCCTGCCTATATATACCTTTCCTGCTCTCCTTCGCGTTAGTGTGACTTTGTAAATGGTTCAAGTTGGACCGAAACATCGTCGTAAGCTCCTCTCTTCTATGTGCGGGTTATTTGTGTATCGTTCCAGTCACGGTATTGTGCCTTTTTTTGTTAAAAACCCAAGTTTTACTTTCTCAGAAAATAAAATATAACCAAGAATTATTGGTCATGGTTTAAGTCATCCCAATAATTTAAGTAAACTTAACAAGTGAATAAACTTAATAATTGAAGTAAACTTAGCCTGGGGGCTAAGGAAAGGTTTATCCTTCCACAAGAAAATTATTGAAAATAAAATACAGCCTCTCCTCACTTAACGACAGAGTTGTGTTCCTAAGACCATGTCGATAAACATGGTAGTGGGTTTGTGTCAATCATCCTTGGTATTGTTTTAATGTCACCACTGTGCCATTTATAACATTTTTAGTATATTTTTAAATGTTTATACAGTAGTGT
The DNA here is from genome assembly GCF_026875155.1 of Cherax quadricarinatus. NCBI lineage: Eukaryota > Metazoa > Arthropoda > Malacostraca > Decapoda > Parastacidae > Cherax > Cherax quadricarinatus. The sequence goes on along the minus strand of NC_069424.1, from coordinate 8,480,468 downwards.
ACTGTATATTGTAATAAATAGAATAGAGGAAATCAGCTCTCTAATCAGTATGCATACTGGTCACAGAGCTGGTCGTGAGTCTGAGTTATCAAGTAAACAAGTACTTCGCTAAGTAAGGAGAGGCTATATTCAATTATGCACTATGAGGCAGGATTTTTTTTTTATACTGTGCACACACACTGCACAGGCCCATACTCTCATGTCTAGGCCAAAATTTACCACTCAACATATCTGAGGGCACTGTGTTTAAGGCATATATCTACACGAGTGATACTGGTGTTTACAACACAGAGCTACGTATGAGATAGTGAAAGGGGTAAAGCTTAAACTTTTCGCTGTGTATCATGCTGCTAGGGATCACCAAAGTTTCTCTTCCTGTTGTATGGATGTCTGCTGTCACTGCTTAGGTAACCAGGGAATATTCTAAGCAGCGATTTACAATCACTTTTTGAAAGATGTTAAACTTTGTTTCACCAGTGTTACCACTGAAGTTTTACTTATACTTGACAAGTCCCCAGGACAGCCACTTCATCTACACGAGTTTGATCCTGATGTCAGGGTTTCTGTCCTGCAAACATCACCTACATATTATAGCTCATAAACCAGGCTCTGATAAGGACATTGAAAACCTGTTATGCAAGTTGCATATATTCCAAGACATCTACATCTATGACGACATATTGAACACTGAGAAGGCTTGAAGTAAAACAGTCAGCCATGAATGGTGTCTGGAATTTAACCCCTTAACTGGTACATGATTTCTAAGACTTCGAGGAGCACCTGAATGACATTGTGCAGAATATAGTCAACACTAAGTGCCCTTCACTTAACATTGAGACGGAAGACGTGAAGCTGTTGTTTGACTTGCATACTAACTAAAAAATTATAATGCCCATACCTGTTACTGACAAATTTATACTGAGAAAAGAAAACACTAATCTAGCCCACTACAAATATGTATCTAAAGAAATCTTTGCCAATTTTCAAAGGTGCTACAACTTCACAGAAATCCCCAGAATCAACAATCTCCAAAACTGTTACAGCAAAATATAACCCGTAGCATCAACCTCCAAAATTTATACAACTCTCAAGAAATGCCTAGATTCTATCGAGCAATTTCCATCACACTATTTCTAATTTCTCTCATTAAGTCAGCCTAAAATATGCAAGAAACATCCCTTCCAGTGATCAAGACAAGATGAATACTCATTATATGTTTAATATGTAAACATTCTGGAAATATTGCTTTGTTGCATTTGGAATTAAAAAAGCATATGCAAGATAAAATGTGGTAAATATTCCTTCAAAAAAATTACTCAAAATTAGAAATGGAACATTATGGCCCAGGAATGAAACAATGATTACAATATGGGTTTCTATGGGAAAAGAAGTTCCACATATAGAATACTCCACTTACAATGACTTTTCAGGAATATATTACTGTCGTAAGTTGGGGCCCTACTGTATAACTCTCATTCACAACCACTTAAATCAATTTACACATCCATTTTATATGAAATAAATCATTTCAATATTATAATATAAATCAATTGCTGTATTAACATCAGAATTTTTATTAAACTCATAAAAAAAACTGTCTGCAGTATAATCTGTTTTCCATATTGCATATCTACTACACATGTGAATTATCTCCATATTAAAAAAATCATACACTTTATATTCTGCCTTTTTTCCTTCAGTACCTTCATTTTGCCAAAATATATACTATATTATATATAATTTTCAAAAGTTGAACATAAAAGCATGATGTAACAATACTAATACACATTACTAATCTTTTCTAAATATTACGAAGTTAAACAAAAAGGTGTATGAAAGCAAGTTTTTTCATGATTTCATAACTATTTTATTTTATTTTTTTTTAAATTTGTACTTATCTCATTGGGGAGCTAGCCCTCATCCACCACACATAAATACATAATTCCACTGCCACAGAAGATATGTTCATAAAACTAACATCATTAATAATAGAAATATACAAAATTTAAATATAAATCATATTTTCCTATATTACCTTTACAAAAATAAAGCTACTATCATTAACAGAGGATACAAAAACACGAACATAACTTGTAGAGAACATTGATAAGATCTAAGGTGTGTAACACTGGAGAGAGCAACAACGTAGGCAAGTTGCCCATCTCCAACCCATCAATGGCATGTGTCACTTCACTCCTCTAGCAGTAGTTAACTTAAACTAAGTACTATGATTAAAGATGCTCACCACTAAGTAGTGGTATCTATCAAGAACAAAGAAGACTTACATGACCTAGGCTCTCTGGATGACAGGAGTGTACAGCATTCAAACATAAATCACTGAGTAAACATTAAGCAAGTGTCCATCAAGCACTTCTTTCAGCATTCAGACTCAAAGTAATACAAACCCAGGTACTGTCTAACAAGAATCTATAGTCTGTCTCTCTGATAATTAACTTGTACTCTTCACTATGTCTTATCTTCACACTACTCTCCTTTGTAATACACATCAGTTATTTCAAGAATTACAACTTTTCTTACTATAAGGTACAAACAACATGGCCTATATACCATACAAAACCTAGGTTCAATCATAGAATGGCTCAAAAATATATACTTAGACTTATAAGTACATGAATGGACATATCATATATACTAATTGTAAAGGTTTGTGGTGTGTAATGCAGAGGACTATATTATAAATATAAATATAAATTATATATATAATATATACCATATAAATATAACTAAATATATATCCATCTATATATATATATATATAAGGTATATATATATATATATATAAATATATACATACATATATATACATACGATAATACATATATTTACAAAGCAAACCGTATAATATATATACAATATATATATATACAAAAATACTATATACAAATATATATAAATGATATAATATACATAACATATAAATACATTACATATATATATACATACATAACTATATATATATACATATATATATATACATATATATATATATATATACATATATATATATACATCCATAAATATATATATATACATCATAAATATATATATATTATATATATTATAATATATACATATATAAATATATATATATATATATATATATATATATAATTAAATATATAAGATATATATATATATATATACATATATAAATAACATATATATATATACATATATATATATACATACATATATATATACATACATATATATACATACATATATATAAACATACCTATCTATATACATACAAATATATATACATACATATTAAAAACATCCAAATATATAAATGACATAAGGCCAAATATATACATAACATATATATATACATACATAAAAATAATACATATAATAAAATACAAACATATATAGTATATAACACGACACTCACACACGACTCTCCCACACACACACCCCCCACACACACACTCTCACTCATCACACCCACCACACACCCTCCCACACACACACACACACACACACACCCACACACACGCCCCACCCACCACACAACACACACACCAACACACACCCACGCAAACACTCACCAACACAACACACCAACCAACACACACACCAACACACACCCACCCACACACACACACCCACACACACACCCACACACACACTGACCATCCCCATCTACACTCTCACACCCACACACATAACCCACACACACACACCCACCCACACACACTTCCCACAACACACCCACACCACCCACACCCACACCCACCCCACACACACACCACACGCACGCCACCCAACACCACGACACTCCCACACACACCACCCACTCCACACACACACACCCACACACACACCCCTACCCACACACACACACCCACACACACCCACCCACACCACACACACACACACACCTCACAAACACCCGACCCACATCACTACACACCCACACACACACCCACACAACAACACCCCACACACACCACACGCCACCACACACACACACACACACCCACACACACACCCACACCCACACACCTCACACCATCCACACACGACACACACCCACACACCACACACTACACACACAGCACTCACCTACACACCCCACACACACACCACCACAAATCACCACCACACACTAGCCCCGACCCCCACACACCACACCCATCTCACCACACCCCTCCACAACATCACACCCTCCCACACACATACACTACACCCACAACACTACTAACACCACACTAACACACACACACACCACAACACACGACAACCCACACGCCCACACACACCCTCACCCACACACAGCACACACACCACACACACAGACACACACACACACACCCACACACAAACACACACCACACCGCACTTCTACGCAACTACAGACGTATAATCCGCGCCACTGGGCCACCTCCCATTTCGCACCACTAGGCTTACCCAATGCCCACGCCCACCACAAGCCAACTCGGACTCGTGAAAATTTGTGAATGCCATACATTCGCCAACAACTCATTCTGAACCTCACGAAAAAACATAAATTTCACCGTGTTAAGTAATAGTAATTAAATTGATATGTAAACTAAATCTAAAATAATATTTAGTAGGGTTAGGCTAAAATAAAATGATCTTGTTAAAACAAGGAAATGTAAGATATCTGAATGATTC
>NC_069424.1:8413306-8470806 GCF_026875155.1 Cherax quadricarinatus | reverse complement strand
CTGGAGAGAGGACACATCAAGAATATTATATCTTTAGGATTAAAAAATAAAAATAAAACATAATTACAAAAACTATAGAATTTGCCCACACTGCCAACTACTGCTGACTCTCATCTAACCTCGCAACTTCTCAATTGTATTTGTTTGGTCAATTTTCCAAATCCATTGACACTTAAAATCTCTGCACTTTCATTCCTTTTTTTTTTTTTTTTTTTTGACGTCAAACAGTAAAAAAGTTCTGGTACTTGAAACCTGACATCTAAAGGCAATGGGCTTGTTTTGCTTAATGGATAGTGTACAAAAACTGGGATCAAACTAAATAAGAAATATCAGTTACTCTTCTTTCTCCAAGTGTTACCCATACACAAATAACTGGCACATAGAAGAGAGAAGCTTACGACGACGTTTCGGCCTGACTTGGACCATTTATAAAGTCACACTAACGAGAAGTAGAGCAGGATGGGTATAGAAGAAGAAGAGGAGAAGAAGAAGAGAAGAAGGAGGAGGAGAAAAGAAAAGAAGAGAAAAAGGAAAAGAAGAAAAGAAGGAGAAGGAGGAGGAGAAGAAGGAGAAGAAGAAAAGAAGAAGAAAGAAGAAAAGAAGGAGAAGAGAGGAGGGAGGAGGAGGAGGTGGTAGTTTAGGAAGTAGGCAGTGGAGAGTAAGGAGGAGTATAAGTCAGTCAAATATACAGAGAAAAAGGGGAGCACTTGCAAGGGAGCTAGGTGCTCACAGATGGAGAGCAAGAACACAGAGTGAGGGGGGAATAACAAAATAAATAAAGAAGGAACAGAAACACAAGGCAGATGAAAGAAAGACAACCCAGAAGAGAAAGAGGAAGAGGGAAAAGAAGAAAAAGGAGGAATCAGGTTAGGTCACGAGTGTTCTGAAGTTTGGGAGATTTTACAATGTAGCTGGAAAGGAAGCATCTACAGAGATAAGCTGGGACAACGACGATGACGGCACTGCTGCTGCTGCTGCTATATATATACCCTTCCTGCTCTACTTCCCATTAGTGACACTTTGTACATGTCCAAGACGGACCGAAACGTCATCATAAGCTCCTCTCTTCTATGTGCGGGTTATTTGTGTATCGTTCCAGCCACAGTATTGGGCCTTTTTTTGTTATTTAAGTATTACCCATGTGAGTCGAATATGTCAAATTCACATCTGTTAGAGTGTAGTTTCCCAAACCTGACAGCAATGGGAATAAGACTGCCAGAATTCCAACTGCAGTTTGATAGAAAACAGTTTGTGCCCTGTACTCTCTCAACTCCAGCAGTTGTGGGGTTGAGAGAGTACAGCGGGTTAGCCTCCTGACTCCTACCAAAAAGCAAAAATTGCTGAAAACTGGAACATAGAATTTTTAACTTTTAAATGCATATAAAAGCTTGATAACATGTTTACATTATTACATATTAAGCACACAATAGATCTAGGCCTATAAAAAAAAAAAGATCTGAAAGTAAAATGTATATACAGTACTACCCACATTACCTATTTTAAAATATTTTGTCCTTAGCTTATAGTACAAGATTTTCCATGTCAGCAGTAAGTTTATCACATATTCTTATAACTGTAGTGTTCACTAGTGTAGCACTTATAATTTCCTTCAATACTTTCTCCTTAGAATTCACAATTACACTAGCTAGTCTAAGGAAGGAGACCAAAAGGTCTATCTAATTCCTCAGACCAAGAGCCTCTTCACCATGCCAAGGAGCCCCCCCCCTTGAAGAGGAAGTGCCAAATAAACCCATGTAATGTAAGGTCTACTGTAGTGGACCCTCGACCAATGATGGCATCGATTAACGATAAAATTGGGCAATGATGTGTTTTTGCATAAAAATATTGGCTCGACCAATGATGAAAAACTTGGGTATGGGCATTTGTCCCAAATGCACCCGCCTGTCTGTCCAGCCTGAGTGCCTCAGCTGCCCTGCCTTCAGCTAGTGTGCCATTGTTTACAAGCCGAGGCAGACGGTTTCATGCATACATGGGATATATTTTGTATTATAGCATTGTTCTTAGTGCTTGTAACTGCTAAATAAGCCACCATGGGCCCAAAGAAAGCTTCTAGTGCCAACCCTGTGGTAAAAAGGGTGAGAAATACTATCATACCATGGTCAGCTGTAACTGCACCACTGTCAGCTGCTGCTGTACCACTGTCAGCTGCTGCTGTACCACCATCAGCTGCTGCTGTACCATAGTCAGGCTGCTGCTGCACCATCAGCTGCTGCTGTACCACAGTCAGCTGCTGCTGCACCACAGTCAGCTGCTGCAGTACCACCATCAGCTGCTGCTGCACCATCAGCTGCTGCTGTACCACAGTCAGCTGCTGCTGCAAGGCACCACAGTCACTGCTGCAGGCAGTACCACCATCAGCTGCTGCTGCAAGCACTGTCAGCTGCTGCTGTACCACCCATCAGCTGCTGCTGCACCACCGTCAGCTGCTGCTGCACCACCGCAGCCGCTGCTGCTGTACCAACCACACCATCAGCTGCTGCTGCACCGCTGTCAGCATGCTTGCTGCACATGGTCGCTTGCTGCTGCACCCACGTCAACTCTGCTGCACCACCGTCAGCTGTCTCTACTCAACGATGTGAGTGTTGTTGTTGGTGTGGCTTAATGAGAAACAATCTATGAGAAACAATTAACCCCAGAGGGTTAACCACTCCAGGACAACCCATGAAAGTCCAGTGTATCACGAGGACTGGTCAAACTTATTTCCATTGTCCTTAATCTTATCCCCCCAGGATGCGACCCAACGAGTCGACTAACACCAAGTGAACAGAAAAAATGCCTGGAACTCAGTCCTCAGTATTGGGGAATTTAAGGCCAGCAAAAAGTTGGTTTGAGAGATTTAAGAATCATAGTTGGCATACACAGGTGTGATAAGGCATGGCGAGATGAAAAATTCCAACCCAACAATTGTTTAATTGTGATGAAACAGGCTTGTTCATGAAGAAAATGGCCAAACAGGACATACATTACTCAGGAGGAAAAGGCACTCCCAGGACAACAACCTATGAAATAACGGCTACTCTCGTCGTTTGTTGAAATTAGTGGGGATTGCAAAGTGTGAATCTTTACCTTATGTATCACTCACTCTAAAATCCCAAGTGTTTAAGAGAAACCGTTCCACAACATCTCATCAAAACTCTTTCAATAAAGTGTCACATTTAGTATTTATTTATGTATTTATTGTGCATGTCTCATTATTTTCTTTGTAGGGAAATGTATATTTCATGTAAAAAAAATTTTTTTTTTAATACTTTTGGCTGTCTGGAATGGATTAATTGGATTTCCATTATTTCTCATGGGGAAAATTAATTTGGCTAATGATAAATTTGGCTAAGGACAAGCTCTCTGGAACAGATTAAAATCGTTGGTCGAGTGTCCATTGTATATTCATTGTTCAGTAACACTAAACAAATGTAAATGGTGTTTACTGGCTCCCATCCTCACATCTGACAGAGATGTCAGTCACAGCGCCATCTTCCTTTGCTGATGATACCAGAATCTGCACGAGTGTCATTAACATTAAGTGAGCTGACCTTATCATATACTACTATGGCACGGACCCTGGCTTTAAACCCACAGAACAACGGCATGGACCCTGAAAGTGTTAAGACAGAGAGGATAAATAAGTATACAAGATATGATATAGCTCGTAATGAAAGTACAGTGCACCCTCCCTTTTCGTCTTTAATTCGTTTCCAGAGAGTCTGACGAAATGTGAAAATGACTAGAACTGAAACTATTTTCCTCCATGAGAAATAATGTAAATCCAATTAATCAGTTTCAGACATCCAAAAATATAAACAAAAAACACATTTTATAGAGAGGAACTATATTCCACAGCTTATTTATCTATCACAACTGATCTAATATGGCATAATAAACAATATTAATAACACAGAAACACGATAAATACTCTAGAATGAATAAAATATGTCATTACGTATGGAGGGATTAAGTGGTGTGGTGTTGGTTTAACCCTTTTCGGTTTCGGGCGTACTAGTACGCGTAATGCCAGTGTTTTTGACGTACTAGTACGAGTAAATCTAGTGTCTTCAAATCTCATGGGAAAAGCTGGTAGGGCCTAGATGTTAGAAATGGATGTGTGTGGTCGGTGTGCGAGTAGAAAAAACGGGACCCAGTGGCGTATTGTGGGGAACACCATTTTAGTAGACCTTGTTCACCATCCTCGTCGTAAAAGCCTCCCTCACTCCTCGTGCGAATTGGACACTTTTGTTCCCCAGTGACAGCTCTAATATAGATGGAAAGTGCCAGTGAAGACGAGTTTCAAAGGTTTTGGTGGAGGTAGTGACCGAAACTAATGACCATAAAATCGGTAATCGGAGGAAAACCCAACGACCCTTCAGCCTTCCACTCTGCTGCTGGGGCTGGGCCTCTTGTTCACACGTTCAGTAGTATCCGAATTGAAGAGGAAATTCCTATTTTCCCCAATCCCAGACCGGATGTAAGCATTGTAATGATAGTGGATAGTGAATATAACTACAAGCTCTGAACCAGTTCCGTAGTGATAGTGAAGTGGAATATTCTCCAGCGAAGCGTCAGTATATACGACGATATATGCGCTCTGGTAGTGTGCCATATGCTATTCCAAGGGGAAAGGATACATCTACGGATACATCCCATGGCTTACAACAGGAACAGACAGTGAAATGAAGATGAAGGGCTGCATTGGGGATGGAAATGTGCATGGTGTGGTGCCCCGGCCGTGAGCAACCAGCATTGGGCCATGCTGCCAACCCACGCTGCTGCCTCAGCTGGTCTAAAACAAAGGCACCATCCCCCACCCACCCACCACACCAGCCCCACAACCACAACCTCCTGTCAAAGTCCAGTACCCACCAGCAACTGCACTCTGGATAGGCAGAAGCTTGTCCAATTTTTGTCCAATCCCCACCAGCTTTGAAGAAAGGCCAAAGTGGAATAACGCCATGTTGTACACTGGGAAAACAATGCCACTGAAGTTCTGGAATGTTTCGAGTTTATTCTTTGATAACCCCTGATGGAAATTATGTCAGGGAAACAACAGATACATACAAGTACACCTGGCAAACACATTACTTTCCCACCAAAATCACGTCAACAACCCAGTGGAAGGAGACCAACTGTGGGCTGAGATTATTTTTTCTTTGCACAATAATGCTTATGCCACATGTTATTAAGCACAGAGTGAAAATCATACTGGCACAGACCCGCCTAATGCAACCCCATGGTTCAGTGACTAATGGGCGCGAAATTCGCTTTGTGTTGCTGTTACGTATGCTTCACATTCTCAGACAAAACCAGGCCTGACAGAAAATGACAGGTTATATAAGATCATGAAATGTGTTTGTGTATTTCTGAAAGAGAGATTCAATATGTATTTTTACTCTTCAAGGAAGCTTGTAATTGATGAGGTCTTTGATTCGTTCAAAGGAAGCCTTTCAAGCAGTACAAACCAAGCAAGAGGAAACGCTTTGGTATAAAGTTGTTTGTGCTTTGTGATTTTACAGTGGTCTGGTATTGGATATTATGTATACACTGGAAGTTATACATTGCAAATACCAGGAAGTTTTTGGGCATCTCTGGTGATGGGTTAAAAACAAGATAGAACCATACCTTGGAAAGGGGCAATATTATACACTGAAAAACTGGTACACAGCCCCTCACTCAGTGATTTTTTGAGAGTGAACATGACGATGTGTTGGCACAGTGCGTGCCAATCGTAAGCATATGGCCGGGGTTTGAACACTGGCACTCGTAGAGGTGAGGTGCAGGCGTTTGCTGCCAAAGACATCATGGCTTTTCGGTGGCATGACAAACGAGATGTCACACCGTTGTCATCAGTTCACCCTAATGAAATGGCAGACACTGGCAGGCAGCATAGAGAAAGCAATGAACCCATTCTAAAACCTACAGCTGTGACTGATTACACCCTCAACATGCGCTCAGTGGACAAATGTGACATCAGATTGGGGTTTTTGCTGATTGTGTTCGCAAGAGTTATAAGTGGTACATAAAACTTTTTTTCCATCTTCTGGACATTTCCATGCTCAATGCTTATATGTATAAGATGAGGACCAGAAACAAACCATCATATGGAGAATTCTGTTTGTCTGTCATCAGACAAATAGTATTCAAGTACCAAGGAACAACACCTGCAATAGACCGCCCACTAAATTATCAACAACTACCTTCTCATCTGAAGCATGGTGATCACTTCCTAGTAAAACTGCCTGCTACTGCTTTCAAGAAAAAGGCTCAGAAGAGATGTTACATCTGTGCACATACAAAAAAAAAAAACGCCCCCAACAACGCAGAGACACTCGTTTTATGTGTGAGGAGTGTAAAACACCACTGTGTAAAACACCACTTCTACAGGCTGCAGAACTTCTAGAAACATCCCTTGTGACTGTATATGTGTATATAAAATATAGAAAAATAGTAATAAACAACATTTTATATCGTTTGTGTGTGGAAACAACAATTATAAACAATATAAGGACAACAGTGTTTGTGGAGTTATTGTGTAGTAAATAAAGAGAAAAGCTTATAAAATAGTGCTAATATTGGTTTCACAGGCCATAGAAGTAACTTGGAAAAAAAATAATAGAAAATAGTACCTAAAAAACAAAAACAAATAATACCGGGTGACGGTAGTCGGCAATGATACCATACATGGGGCATTTTCTGTCAACTTCACACCTCCATATCTCGGTAAGTATTGATGGTAAAATTTTTTTGTTTAGCCTATAATGTTTAGAAAAAAAAAAAACTATCTTTTCATAAGAAATAATAATTTTTTTTTTTTTTGAAATTTGGGCGACCCTGTGAACAAGTCTGTGAGAGGGCCTGCCAACCCTCAAAAGCTTAAAAGGGCCACTGAGAGAAGCCGTACATATAAGTGGTAGTGGAGGCAGCAACAGAAGCCACCAACGCTATTCACACAAACAATGTACATAATTTATAAATAAGAAATACACCTACCATCTGACTTACGACATGCTCGACATGCGTCCACTCGACTTACGACCATGCATCTGGCAGCTGGGCTGGGCCGGCTGATGCACACCTCTGTACAATATTTGACGATACTTGTGGCGGGAATTTTCCCATCTTGACTAAATCGATAGAATAAATTGAGTTCTAAAAAGAATTAGCTATGAGTTTGGGCGACTGGAACAAGGGAATTTGCCGAAAATAGGCTCCAAGTGGGCGAAAATCGCCAATTTGAAACAGCCTGAGGTTGCTAAACTTCGGAGAGCTTAATCCGTCATTTTTCCATCACATTTTTCGTTTTTTATGGTTCAATAAAATCGGAAAAAGATTCTCTATCATTTCATAAGAAAAAAAAATTTTTTTTTTTTTTAAATTTTGCGACACCAGGAGACACCTCAGGATTGGGGGTTGCGACAGTCAAAGGGTTAATAATGATAATAACACAATAATAATCACTGAGGCACATTAAATGTGTATAAAACGTTAATATAGCATTTTGCTTAACCCCTTCAGGGTCCAAGGCCACAATCTGAAGTGGTGCTCCAGTGTCTTACAGAATTAAAGAGTATATTTTTGTGAAGGTAATGAGAACAAAAAAAAAAAATTTTCCTGATCAGTACTTACCGAGATACAGCGGCGGGAAGTTGACCCAAAATGACCAGGTGGCGGCAACATCAGTGACTTCCGCAAAATCCCATTTTTTTATTTTACGTTTTTTATACTTCTTTCTTTTCTTTTCTAATTTTTTTCTTTTTTCTAATAACATTTGTGGCCTGTGAGACCAGTATAATGTATATTGTATAAGGTGTACACTCATTGTATTCCACACAATAACTGCACTAATTTGTTTATCATTATATTGCTTACAAAACTTGTGGAGAAATTTTCTCCAGGAGGGGGGTATCAGACCCCTTCACCCTGAGGGGCCAATCCCTCTCAGCCCTGAGGCCACTCAGAAGGGCGAGCGTGCCTTGGTTTTACTGCTAGATTTAGTAATTGATCACAGATCACCACAGTCAAGTGACCTTGATACCTTGCAGCAGTGTTTGCAGGAGTGTATTTTTATAAAGAGACAGTACATCTCTTATTTAGCAGGACAATAAGGAAAATCCTGCACCCACTATTACCATAGTAAAACTAGAACATTGTTGTCTATGATTAGACAGCAAAAACAAACATTCTGCTTTGCTTCATCGAGAGGTGGACCAGGATGCAAGGTACTAGGATCAGCGTTTTTTTTTTGTCGTGGGGCCAGTGACGGGATGGGAGCCCTGTGGCGTCTTGCAGATTACTTTTGACTCAGAGAGAGTCCCAACTGACGCAACAGGATAACCAGCAACAGGACACAGAATCAGTGCGTTAGGTGAATAAAGTGTCTCAAACACAATAAACTCTTAAGACAGAAGTTGTGATCAGCTTCTCTTGTGAAGTTACATTGTGAGCAATAAGACTAATCTAGTATGAACAAAGTGTACCATGTGCGTTTCTCCTAGACAATGGAAGGACGGTGGACATCCGATGGACACTTCAGCTACTATCAAAAGTATCCACCGATATGCCTGTCGAAGGTGGTTGAGATCACCGATAGCTCACGTTACAAAGACAAGGTATGTTAACGAATTTCTTGTAGATCGGGGTATGGCGCAATTCTTGAGTCACAAGAGTTTGTAATCAACCTATAATCAGGCATAAGGTGTGGAGCTTTTGAGTTCCCAAACAAGTAGAGTCTTCGTCAGCCATCATCGAATGAAATATTGCTGACATAACACCCCCTAGGGTTAATTCATACTTACAATTGTATCTCTTGACAGCCCACTGGTTGTGATGGTTTCGACAGCTCTAGACCTCTCTTGCAGGGGCGGCTGTGTAGAACGATTTGCTGTCATTTACAGCCTAATGTTCATAGATATTATAATGAACACAGCAGGTAAGCCAAAAATTCTCAACAGAGCTTTGGTCGGCTCGATACCGGATAAAGGACCACACGTGTCCAATATGTTTTACTACATGTACAAATAACCTATGAGCCAAGTCCTTCGAAAAAACCGTAAAACAGGTTTTACAATATAAATCAGTATAAATGAGTCCCTCCAACTAATCACAGAGAATGGCAGCCAAAAGAAAAACGGGCGCTCACCCAGCGTTCACCCAAAAGAAAACGGACGGGCGCTCACCCAGGGGAGCACCCTAAGAAAAAAACGGAGCTGTGACTCCCCCCCCACTCTCACCCTGCAACAACCTCCAAAAATCCCTTCCGAAGGGGAAAAAAAAAAAATTGCTGACTAATACAACAACCCAAGTTGTTGTCTAGTGTATAATACACAGTGGAGAGGGTATATCTCGTGATTAATAGACGAGAAATTAAGAACAAAATGTTTAAAGTTTGTTTCTTATGATCTACCTTTAATATTAAAGGAACTTTTATAAAGTGTACGCTTTCAAATATAATTAACAGTGAAATTATAATATATTGTAAGTAATAATCACGTGTGATTACAGTTATACAGAGACATTTTATAGTGAATAGTGCATAAGTGTATAACTTATTTACGATTAATCATCAGGGCAGGCGACACCGCAAACTCCTAAGCCAAAAACACCCCAAGAAAACACATTACCCTGTACGCCTTATGGTCATTGACCCTGAGGTTAAGCTTAGTGGTCAGAGTAGTGTCTGAGACCTCGATATTGCTGGACTTTAAGCATAACAAAAACTCAGCTGTTTATAGCATACAGTGTTTTTAAAACACTCTAAGTGTGTGCTGGAATTTTCATTATACCCTAAAAAGGCATGTTTTGAAAACTCCGTTCAGTCTTTACAGACAAGATATACATTTAGAAAAATCTAATTTCAGTCCTGTCTAGGATTAAATCCAAGATACAACATAGATTTTTGTTGATCTTGAGGTCAAGTTTGAGATTATTTACAACAAACTATGAAAATAATTAATCCGACTATACACATTTATGAAAATAAATTTCTTGAATCAGATACCTTCTGAAGATGAAATTAAAAATGTTTTGGATACTTTTAGTATCCACAATTAAGTGGACAGAGGTACAGGCTTATCTATCTGCCGTAAAACTCTGTCACAGAGACCTAACTGTAACAATGGTCAAACACCTGTTACACCTGTAACAACAACAAGGTTGTCCCATTACCAGCTTACCTACATTGTCATTACCTTATTTCCCAAGTCATAATTTATGAAGAATTCATTAGTGGTTTCAATCATAGTAAATTCACAAACTGACATAGAAGAGATTTGCTAAGTTCAATTAACCTTAAATGTCTTGTGAGTGAGAACCCTATGAACTGAAAGTCATTTCCGGTGGTTAAAGGCAATATCAAATTTAGCCTTATACGTGACTTAGCATACAATTACTTGAGCTGACAAGGGCTAGAGTTAGACATTCAGTCTTTATAACACCCTTTGAGGGTCGACAGGCCCTCTCCGAAACTCGTTCTCAGGGTCGGCAAAAATTTAAAAAAAAAAAAAATTATTTCATCTTATGAAAAGATGAGAGAATTCTTTGCGTCCTCCCCCGATCATAAAGACCAACCAAAAATTGAAATTTGATAGAAAACTATACGGCATTAAGCTCTCGCAAAGTTTAGCGGTCCTCGGCGATGTTTACGCATCGGCTATTTTGCCCACTTTGAGCCCCATTTTTCGGGCCAATTTCACTTGTACGAGTCGACTAAACACATGAATATTTCGATAGAACTCCATTTTATTCCTATCGAATGGTGCAAGAAACCACTCATTATTGAAGTTCTACGTATCCAGTACAGTGGTCAGAATTTACATTTTTGCCAATTTCCACAATATTTTCAAAAGATGCCAATTTCCGAATAGGGTCCAGAATAAACAAGAAAGACATCCCTGGCACTAAAATGACATTTGCCTCTAGTCATTAGTCATGTCTCAAGGCCCCTGTTATATTCTTTTTGCTTTCCACTTTGAATTTTCATTTTCACAAAAAATATAAGATTACTGTTATGGCATACTACTGCATTAGTGGTAAAAAATGGTATAAATATATTGGTGCACTTGTGAAAGAATATTAGACTCTCCAGTTACGTGTATTGCACGCTTGGCACAATTTGTTTACTTTTAGAAGTTTGGTAAAAATCGAACATTTCTGCTACTTTAGCTCAATGTTCAAGGCCACCTTTCTTGTAAAACCAGACAAAATCATCTCAATATTCTGTAATAGTCTTTCCATTCTAAAAAATGAACCAAAAAACTAGAAATACAACAATAAATACCATATCGAAAATACAACTGCAAATCGCGATTTATTAAAAAAAAATGGTCCAAAGTTTTTTTTTCTCATTATGCACGTGTGCTGCAGGATTTTTTTTAGACTGTGCACACTGGGGACCACATAGACCCTTCTTTCATAAGAAGGCCTACCAGCTTTCTCACTAATTTGAGCCGCTAGAATTTATAGTACTAGTTACGGTGGGCATGAACCCCTACTGCGTAGACGTACTAGTACGACGAAAAAACAGACCCTCAAAGGGTTAATATCAAGCTTGAAGCCACCCAAACATGTTTTTTTCAGACTTAACTGTCATTTAGAAATACATATAGACAATAGTCGACAGATCTCTGGTCTAAATAAGAACCTAAACAATGTGAGGTTTTTATCAAGGTATTGTACAGATAAGCTGTCAACCACAAACTATTGAACATTAAACTATTATGTTCAATAAACGCTATATTTCACTTGTGAGGAAATTATCAATGGTTTTACAACCAATAGATTTCATGCATGCAAGCAAAAGAGACCAGATGAAAAATTCCACAAATCCAGTGGATAATAAACCTTCAACTCGGGGGGGGAGTAATAAAAAGAGAAAAACTACTCCCCACTAAACCACATAATGGGAAAACCCATAAAGGCTTTAATCAATCTTGAATACAAAGACAGTAAACTAACTGTCACACATCAACCAACTCCAAAAAGTGTACTTTGTGATGGAACACATGGCACAGTATTGAAGTCAATACACATCAGGTGAGCACGAAACAACGTATCATCAGCGAAAGATGCATCAAGGGATATAGGTGAAACACAAGGAGGAAATGCTCACTGAAGAAGTGTTTTAAATGCAAGGGTATGCACATACAGCAATATGGCCCCAATAATTTTGCCGAACAGCAGCAGACTACCATCAAGAATCAGGAATTCAACAAGCAACAGCATTAATTGTGAAGATAATTTAAAGCAACTGCTCTCCACGATAGCTCGAGTTGAGTTACTAATAAATTACACAAAACAGGTCAATGTGCTTAACACTTTTGTATCAAGGCTCACAAAGGTCCTTCATAAAAGATCCTGTTGCAGAAACTGAAATAAACAACCCAATGAATGGGCCAAAATACAGTTTGATATAGCTGGTTTTTTTCCATAATTCTGGTAAACAGACATATTAACCTAGCCCAAATCACTGTTGGTCTAGGAAACAGGAAAATGACAGTAGAAGCAGTGTAGTAATGATTTGCCTAAGTCTGTGCAATCAGGTATTAAAAGAAACAGTTTGCACACTGAAAGCAGCTAAGTCAGTTTAGCCTGTCCTGACATACAGACGGACATCAATTATCCAATTGATTTAAATCATTGGAAGTGATTATTTACACTGTTTTTTGTGCAAAATATAGTAATAAAACATGATGTTCACCTATGCTGAAAACCAGGAGGCCACATGATAATGTTGGTCCCATTTCCTCTCAAAGTGGGAAAGGACTGATATGTGATTCAGTGGGAAAATGGGGTACAGTTACGAGGAATAACGCTGATCATGTACCACAGCAAAAATTAACATTACGAAGAAATGAATGAACCAGTTGATAAGTTGTGGGATTTAATGCGATAGGTATTGAATGTAAATAAACCAAGCCCACAAGAGTCTCAGACTTATAACCAATATTTGGACACTGTCAATAAAAAGGACAGTATTGGGTTAGGTACCATGGAAATTAAATCCACCACATCTAACCTAGCAATTATCGGCATGGCTTTCGACAGATAAAGCACAAATACATTGCTCAGGAAGAATCCAGACTACTGACTTGTCATAAAATCATACAAGAACAGGTTGGGACAATAAATTCATTGAGGAAAATAGTCGAAGATAATTTGAAGAACAAAACGCTCATTACACTCCGCACCATGGAGGACAGGAAAGATTCCTAAACCACTCCCACTACGTGTTGTATATATTTGCAGCCACGGCAAATAAAGATGTAGCAAGTCTTAAATGACTGTCTGAATACCGACCCTCACTAACTGAGAACTTGAGACCGTCATATGAAATTTCGCACAAACCCCATAACCTACAACGTCTGATATTTTCCAAAGCTTTCTTAAGAGTAGGGACTACAAGAAATAGATAGAGATTATACACGATTCTTGTGGCCTTGAAAATCCCATGATCCTCAAAGTCCTTTGAAAAACTTATCGTTCAAAATCATAATATTTGGTGCAACATCCCTCTCCATTCTTACTATAAGCTACTCTAAATACACATTTGTATAAATCTGAAAGTCCCTTCAAAGAAGTCTAAAGAAAAGTTTCTATGTGGACAATCTTCAAGGTACTGTGAATAAAGAGGAGGATTTGAATCCTTATACAGAGAAGCTACAAGGAGATGAATAGCAATATGCCCTCTAAGGATGTGAATACAAAATCAAAGGGCAATTAAGGGAGACTTATCAAAAGAAATTTCCCTGAAACTGAAATTCCTTATTGCAACAATATCAGACTTAATTGGAACACAACAGAGAAGATACTTTGGAGGTCTCAAAAGATAAACAGATAAATATGTCAGTACACTCACAAACGAAGTTTACTGTCAGAGGTAATCACAATGTTTTGATCCTCTAGGACTCGTCTCACCAATTACCATAAAAGTAAATCATATCAAGATGCATGGAAGCTCAAAATTGGATTGGATGAGAACTTACCTCAAGAAATTGTCAAGCATGGGATGAAATATCCAAGGAGTTTAAACAACTTCATCAAATAAAATTTCCTTCCCAGACAAATAGTCAAGAGGGAAACAAGTACACATTACATGTTTCTGTGATGCGTCAACCAGAGGTATGGCGCTGAGCTTACCTGAGTAAAGCTGAAGTGAAGTACACTAATTACTTCAAAGGCCAGGTAGCACCCTGATTCAGAACAGTAACACAATTTTGGAACTGACAGCACTCTATGTTAGGAACAAAATGAGCTGTCTATCTCAACAAGTACTTGAGGTGCATCTCACTATTGAAAAACCGTGATCTGAGTGATAATGAAGCAGTCTCCATTGGTTTAAGAAATAATAAGAGTAAGTTGGACTATGAACAGAACAAGTAGCAGAAATAAAAAAGATGCAAGAGAATAATCTCTTTCTCACGACCTACCCAAGAGGAATATCTATCACTGACATGTTGTCACGTGTGCCCACTACAGAAATTTGTGATAAATATTATGGCTTCCACGGACCGAATGGCTTCCTGATGAAAATAACTGGCCTCAGCAAAAAAGCTCACATTTAGCCAGAAGAAACAGTCTGCTTGAACACAGCAGAATAAGTGTAATATACTGCAGTCAGACACAACAGAAATAGACATTGATGGATCTAAATACTCATCTTTGGGTAAACTCTTAAGATTACAGCTCTTGTCCTTTAAATTCATTTAAAAAATGAAACCTATTATAATTCCCTTTGAACCCATTAAAAACTGGGGAAACTAATACAGAAAGAACTATTTCTCAACATAATAATAAATTTCTAGAAACACAAGATAAATCCCAAAGAAACCGTCATGATTAATTCTTTATGACTTTATCTCGACTCAAAAAGATTATAAAGAAGTCGAGGAAGAATTCATAATCTTTCACTCCCTAAAGAAGCCATACATCCAATATTGATCCCTCAAGAATCATTGGCTAACAAACTGAATGTGCAAACGCCCACAGTAACGTGTTACCATGGTGGGGTAGCTGACACACTTTGTCATATACGACCCAAAAAATCCCCTAACTGGATGCCTCCAAGGTCGACAAAGTGTAAAAAAACAAATAAAGGAACTGTATTACTTGTCGTTCACTACGATATGCAGTATGTCAGTATTCCCAGGTGGTTACACCTCCAATATCCTCTGAAAGAGTTTGTAATATCACACCATTTGAGTGACAGGTGTAGATTATACTGGACAATAATTTTAACCAAAACAGTTGACAAAGTTCCCAACAAGTGTACATCTGTTTTGTTTTCACTTGTGCTACAATCTAGACATTACAATCTAGATAGCACTGACATGTCTGCTGAAGACTTATATCAAATCGCATTTCAGAAGGTTTGCAGCCAGAGGGATGTCCCAGACTGATGATTTCAGATAATGCAACAGACTTTGGTTGCCTGGTTCCTGCGGATAGTATAAGTCAAGAGTCTGTTGTGAACCAACCAAAGTAACACCATATGCTGAAGTCAACGCAGATGTCGTTTGGAGATACATTCCTCCTAAACGCCATGGCACGGCGGATTTTATGAAAGAATGATCGGCATTGTAAAAGCGTTGTTTAAGGTAGACTCTTCATTGTCAGAGAATAACGTTAGAAGAATTCCGTACAGTTTGTGACTGAAAATAGAAAATAGAGTCCACAACAGACCTCTAACTCATGTTACCGATGATCTGGACATTTTTAAAGTGTTAAGTCCATCTCATTTACTCCCATGTCAGAAGGCACGAACCTGTTCCTCCTCCCATGAATGATAAAGAAATCATAAGAGGATCTATCTTATTTCGAACCTGAAACAACTCAGACGTAAATTCAAACACCTTAATAAAGTGATTGAACATTGGGAGAAAATTGGCAGAAGACTATCACACTCACCTCATTGAGAGAACACTTCTATGGAGGCTGTGTCCTGAAAATCATAAGTCCTTAAGACCTGGTGAAATAAGTGATTATTGACAATGATGGTCCGAGGTCCCAATGGCCACTTGGAAAAATTGTGACCATATACCCTGATGCAATGGAATCAGCAGACAGTGATGTTTTGACAAAAGGTGTATGAAATAAGCGACAATTAACTAAACAAGTGCCGTTAGAATTACACAGTGTTGAAAACAAATTTAGTGATTCTTCCAGAAAACCACACAGACTAAAGCTGTTCAGAAAAGACAAGCAGCAGTGGTGGCAGTGAGAACATCAATTAATGTTTAGTGATTGAATAGTTCACCTGCAGCGACCTCCCCGCCGCCAACCCCAGTGTGGAGAAATTTTCTTCCAGAGGGGGGTATCAGCCCCCTTCAGCCCCCATCAGGCACCCTGAGGGGCCAAGCCCTCTCACCCTGAGGCCACTCAGAAGGGGCGAGCGTCTTGTTTACTGCTAGAGTGAGTAATTGATCACAGATGCTATGCCACAGTCAAGTGACCTCTGATCCTTGCAGCAGTGTTGCAGAGTGTATTTTTATAAGAGACAGTACATCTCTTATTTAGCAGGACAATTAAGGAAAATCCCTGCTCCCCAACTATTACCATAGTATAACTAGTAGCATTGTTGTCTATGATTACGACAGCAAGAAACATACTTCTTCTGCTTTGCTTCATCGAGGAGGTGACAAGGATGCAAGGTACTAGGTCAGCGTTTTTTTTTTGTGCTGGGGCCAGTGACGGGATGGAGCCCTGTGGCGTCTGGCGAGATTACTTTTGACTCTAGAGAGAGTCACACTGACGCCAGGATAACCAGCAAAGGACACTGAACGTGCGTTTAGTGTGAATAAAGTGTCTCAAACACAATAAACTCTTAAGAAAGTTGTGATCACTTCTCTTGTGATACAAAGTAACAATAAAGACTAATCTTGTTGAACATGTGTACCAGTGTGCGTATCCTAGACAAAATTGGAAGATGTGGACGATCCAAGGACACTTCAGCGTATCTATAGTCACCGCTATAGCAGACTGAAGTGTGGTTGAGAACAACCAAAGCTCACGTACAACGAGCAAGTATTTACGAATTCTTGTAGAAGCCGGGATTGCGCAATTTTCCCCCTTGAGTCACAAGGAGTTTTGTAATCAACTATAATCGCAGTAAGGTGTGGACTTTTGATTCCAAACAATAAGTATTCGTCAGCACCATCATCGAATGAAATAAGCTGACATAACTCCCCCTAGGGTAATTCATACTTAAAAATTGTATCTCTTGACAGCCCACTGTTGTTATGTTTCGACAGCTTCTAGACCTACGTCTGCAGGGGCGGCTGTGTAGACATTTGCTGTCAATTAACAGCTAGAGTTCATTATATATATAATGAACACAGCAGGTAAGCCTAAAATTCTCAACAAAACATGTTTACAATTTTTATTGTAAACAAAAATGATAAATATAGTGTGGTTATTGTGCTGAAATACAACGTACCATATATTACCATATGGACAATGGGCCATAGGGTGCAATTTAACCATATGTGACATGGCACCATATGGTACAATGGCACCATATATACAATGGTACTGTATGATACAATGGTACCATATGTAACAATGTACCATATGAGACAATGGTACCATATGGTACAAATGCAACCATTTGGTACAATGGTAACCATATGATACAATGGTACCAATGTGCAATGGTACCTTTAATGTACAACTGTCCATACGTACAATGAATACCATTTTGTTCATTGTACCATAAGTTATTGTTGTAATCACCACAATAAACACACTAATATTTTCATTAATTATTTTGTTTACAATAGTTGTTTACAACAAAAATATGCAAAAAATGGAGAATTTATATTAGTAAATGTTTCTATTATCTATTTACAAGTGTACAGAACTTGATGTGTTCCTTGAGGTGGATTCCAAAACACTGTTTGTCTAGGAAACTGCCGAGTCAGTAGCTACTGTGTCGCCATTCAGTCTTGCTGGTGTCACATGCCACCAACACCTATTGACCATATGGTACAACGGTACATATGTTACAGGGAACCATATGGTATCATTGTACTATATGTTATAGGGTACCATGCAGTAAGGATAACATATGGGCAGGGTACCATACGGTACAGGGTACCATATAGACAGGGTACCATATGGCCATGTACCAGATGGCACAGGGTAACCATATGGCACAGGTACCATATGGCACAAGGGTACCATATGGCACAGGTACATACAGACAGGACCACCATAAATGGTACAGATACAGGGAAAACTATGGAAATAGTCACCCTCACTTTTTTGGTTATCCTATGATTTTATACATATGCAGCATGTATGATAATCTATGTAATTGTATGTCTGTACACCTAATAAACTTAACTCAAGTCATGTGGCATCATAAGTAAGTTTATTATTAACCACAAATAAAGTTACATAAAAAACATACTTAGCAGTACATGTTTGAAAACCTAGGAAAACCAAAAAATTCAGACAGACTTAATTCCATTATTGGGCCTGTAACCCTGTACCATATGGTTACTATATACCATATGTACAATGTACTATAAGGTCATTGTACCGATTTGGTACCATTGTACCATATTATACCATTGGTACCATATACCATTGATGAACAATGGCACCTTTGTACCAAAAGGTACCATTGAACCATATGGCACAATGGTACCATATGGTTCAAAACCAAGAATCGTCATCAGCTCCACTTCCATCCGTCTTAGAACTGTAAGTTGTAGAGAGGATGAGTCAGATTTGCCCGGAGTGAGTGGGAGCGAGGAAGCTTCCTTGCCCCCATGCACTATGAACAAAGCTACTTTGCCGGTGTTCCCACAATGCCATGCGGGCGTCCAGACTTTTTCTATGGTGTGCACACTGACCACCCAGACCCATTCTCTCAGATGTAGGCCTACCAGCCTTCTCGTGCTAAATTTGACGCCGCTAGAATTTTGGTGTAGATTTACGGTTTGGACCCTGAACATAAAGCCGTAGATCTACGGGACGGACCCTGAAAGGGTTAATCCATCTATGACTTTTTTTTCAAAATTATATAATAAACATGCTACATAACATATAAACATATAAATTAACAAATATGAGATGTTTTTCTGGTCGGCTTGACACAGTGAACAAAAAC
Source organism: Cherax quadricarinatus (assembly GCF_026875155.1). Classification (NCBI taxonomy): domain Eukaryota; kingdom Metazoa; phylum Arthropoda; class Malacostraca; order Decapoda; family Parastacidae; genus Cherax; species Cherax quadricarinatus. Next base: position 8,451,689 of record NC_069424.1, on the reverse strand, counting down.
CATTCATGTCCGGGCTGGTAATAACAACAACAACAACGTTTGTTTACATAACTTACAAACCTTCTTTTCTACCACTCTCATTTCTCCTCCTCGTTTATTCATGTAATCTTGTTTACTCACCTCTCACTCTACATTAAGACTACAGATATTTTAAGGTAAGTAATGAGTTAGTTAGTTTAACCCTTTCAGGGTCCAAGGCCCAAATCTGGAGTCACGCACCAGTGTCCAAGAATTTTCAAAAAAAAAATTTGTTATTTTTTCTTATGAAATCGTAGAGAATCTTTTTGTGAAGGTAATAAAACAAAAAGTACGAAATTTGGTGGAAAATTGACGAAATTATGCTCTCGCAAATTTTGATGTGTCAGCGATATTTATGAATCGGCGATTTTGCCGACTTTGACTCCCATTTTAGGCCAATTACATTACTCCAATCAACCAAATTCTTAGCTATTTCACTAGTATTACTTCTATTCTATCGATTGAGCACAAGAAATCGCCAAGTCAACTGTTTCAACTACAAAATAAAGTGATCGGAAATTGTTAATTTGGCCAATTTAACACAAAGTTCAAAATATTCCAATTTCAAAATAGGCTCCAGAATGAACAATGTAGGTATTCCTGGCACTAAACTAACATTTCCTCTGTTCATTAGTTATGTTTTGAGGCTTTACAAATAAATTCCATTTTGATTTTTTATTCACATAATGAATTTTTATTCACACCAAAAAATAGAAGATTTACTGTTATGCAATACTGTAATAATTGTATAAATATCATCACCATATTTGTGAATGTATATTAGACCCACCAGCTGACGTGTATTAGATGTGTGAGGTCGTTTGTTTACTCTTGAATATCGGCAAAAATTTAACATTTCTGCTACTTTGAGGTCAGTTTCAAGCCATTTCCAGTGCTAAAACCAATCAAAATCATCTCTATTTCTGTAATATGTCTTCCATTCTATCAAATGAGACCAAGAAATCGCAAATACAACTATAAAAAACATACGAAAAAACACTGCAAAGTTGCTGTTTTAATCGAAAAATCATGATTTCATTTTTTTTCTCTCATTATACACAGTGTGCTGCAGGATCTGTTTTATGTGGTGCACACATACCACATAGATGTATTCTCTCATATCTAGGCCCAAATGTACCACTCACAGTTTATCATAGTGAGCTGAGCTCATGGCGTAGATCTACGGTTTGGACCCTGAACGTAAAGCCGTAGATCTACGGGACGGACCCTGAAAGGGTTAATATGTTTATTATGCACCCCATACCCATCCTGTGGGCAGTAGTCAAAAGATTACAGAGGTACATAATGGGTCCAGGGACTGGGCCTCAAAGTTTTGATAGCTGAGCAAGTTACAGAGGTAATGAACTCACAATTTACAAAGGTAATGAACTGAGTGGACACAATTATTAAATTATAGTTTAATAATAATATTAATATTTGTACATATGTATTATTGTAATAATAATAATTATTATTATTATTATTATTAACCCTTTGACTGTCGCAACCCCCAATCCTGAGGTGTCTCCTGGTGTCGCAAAATTTAAAAAAAAAAAATTATTTTTTCTTATGAAATGATAGAGAATCTTTTCCCGATTGTAATGACAACAAAAAAAGACGAAATTTGATGGAAAACTGACGGAATTATGCTCTCGCGAAGTTAGCGACCTCGATGCTGTTTACAAATCGGCGATTTCGCCCACTTTGAGCCCTATTTCCAGCTAATTCCATTGTTCCAGTCGCCCAAACTCATAGCTATTTCTTTAGAACTCCATTTTTTCTATCGATTGAGTACAAGAAACTGCCCATTTACCGACTTCAACTGCCTAATAATGTGGTCAGAAATTTGTAATTTGGCCAATTTCACGAAAATTAAAAAATATGACAATTTCAAAGTAAGGTCCAGAATGAACAATGCAGACATTCCTGGCTCTAAAATAAGATTTTCTTTGTTCATCAGTCATGTCTCTAGGCCCCTCTGATATTACTCTTGCTTTCTATTTTGAATTTTTATTCAAACAAAAAATAGAAGACTTACTATTATGCAGACTACTGCAATACTGTAATAATTGTATAAATAACATCAACCCATTCATGACTGCATATTAGAATGGCTAGTTGGACATTTATTGGACAATGGCATCATTTGTTTACTTTTGAACATTGGCAAAAATCAAACATTTCCCCTACTTTGAACTCCATTTCTAGGTTCTTTTTATAGTAAAATCAATCAAAATCACTCTATTTCTATAATATGTTTTCCATTCTATCAAATGAGACCAAGAAAACGAGAATACAACCATAAATACTATACGAAAATAGACCACAAAGTCGGCATTTTAATTAAAAAAAAACGGTCGAGTTTTTTTTTCTCATTATGCACTGCGTGCTCCAGGATTTTTTTTATATGGTGCACACTGACCACACAGACCCATTCTCTCACATGTGGGCCTACCAGCTTTCTACTGCTTGATTTGAAGCCGTTAGAATTTATGAGTACAGTGGACCCTCGACCAACGATGGCATCGATTAACGATAAATCCGACTAGCGATACATTTTAATGCAAAATTTTTGCCTCGACTAGCGCTAAAAAACTCGACCAACACTATTTGTTCCGTCAGACGCGTCCACTTCTGGCCAGTGTTTACAAGCCAGCCAGCCACCGCGGTCGGTTCCAAGCATACAATCGGAACATTTCATGTTATCACAGCCTTTTTAGTGATTGCAACTGCAAAATAAGTCACCATGGGCCCCAATAAATCTTCTAGTGCCAACCCTACAGCAAAAAGGGTGAGAATTACTATGGATATGAAGAAAGAGATCATTGCTAAGTATGAAAGTGGAGTGCATGTCTCCGAGCTGGCCAGGTTGTACACAAAACCCCAATCAACCATCGCTACTATTGTGGCCAAGAAAACGGCAATCAAGGAAGCTGTTCTTGCCAAAGGTGCAACTATGTTTTCGAAACTGAGATCGCAAGTACTCGAAGATGTTGAGAGACTGTTATTGGTGTGGATAAATGAAAAACAGATAGCAGGAGATAGCATCTCTCAAGCGATCATATGTTAAAAGGCTAGGAAGTTGCATGATGATTTAATGAAAAAAATGCCAGCAACTAGTGATGTGAGTGAATTTAAGGCCAGCAAAGGTTGGTTTGAGAGATTTAAAGGGAAGGGAAGTAGCCCCGGAAAAGGACTTGCCACGTCAAGTCCTAATGGAAGGGGATTCCCCTTCTAAACACTAAGACCATCAACACTCTCCCCTCCTCCCATCCCAACAATCATCACCAGATCTTCAATAAAGGTAAGTGTCATGTAACTGTGCATGTCTTCTTCAGTTTGTGTGTATTAAAATTAATATTTCATGTGGTAAAAACAATTTTTTTTTTCATACTTTGAGGTGTCCTACACAGATTAATTTGATTTCCATTATTTCTTATGGGGAAAATTAACTTGACTAACGATAATTTTGACTAACGATGAGCTCTCAGGAACGGATTAATAGCGTTAGTCGAGGGTCCACTGTATATATACGTCAAACAGGGTACCTTGTAAGACGTATATATACGGCCGCGACAGTCAAAGGGTTAATTTAGGGCACTGGAGCACAGAGTCACTGTATAGCACTTTGTCTGGATTTTTGGGGATATCCTAGGTAATTTATACTATGTATGATAACTTCACTTACGTGTACCTGTGAGAGTGAGTGAGTGAGTGAGAGAGAGAGAGAGAGAGAGAGAGAGAGAGAGAGAGAGAGAGAGAGAGAGAGAGAGAGAGAGAGAGAGATACAGAGAGAGAGATACAGAGAGAGAGATACAGAGAGAGATACAGAGAGAGAGATACAGAGAGAGAGAGAGAAAAGGGGAGAGAGAGAAAAGATACAGAGAGAGAAATACACAGAGAGAGAGATACAGAGAGAGAGAGAGATACACAGAGAGAGAGAGATACACAGAGAGAGAGAGAGAGATAGAGAGAGAGAGAGAGATACAGAGAGAGAGAGATACAGAGAGAGAGAGATACAGAGAGAGAGAGATACAGAGAGAGAGAGAGAGAGAGAGAGAGAGAGAGAGAGAGAGAGAGAGAGGAGATACAGAGAGGAGAGATACAGAGAGAGAGAGAGATACAGAGAGAGAGAGAGATACAGAGAGAGAGAGAGATACAGAGAGAGAGAGATATAAAGAGAGAGAGAGATATAAAGAGAGAGAGAGATATACAGAGAGAGAGAGAGATACAGAGAGATACAGAGAGAGATACAGAGATACAGAGAGAGAGAGACAGCCACATTCAGTCAGCCAACCACCCACCCACCCGGCCAGCCAGCCAGCCAGCCAGCCGGATACGTATTACACATGTTCCAGAGTTGTTTCTCTTTACTTAGGGTATAGGTTATACAGTGGACCCTCGCCTAACGAACGCATTGCATAACGTTAAATCTGGATAGCGATACATTTTAACGCAAAAATTTTGCCTCAGCTAGCGCTAAAAAACTCGCCCAACGCGATTTGTTCCATTTCAGAAGCGTCCACTTGCGGCCTGAGCGCGCCTCACTTGTCCGGTGGGTGCCAGTGTTTACAAGCCAGCCACCGCGGTCGCATCCAAACATACAATCGGAACATTTCATATTATCACAGCGTTTTTAGTGATTGCACTTGCAAAATAACTCGCCATGGGCCCCAAGAAAGCTTCTAGTGCCAACCCTACAGCAAAAAGGGTGAGAATTACTATGGATATGAAGAGATCACTGCTAAGTATGAAAGTGGAGTGCGTGTCTCCGAGCTGGCCAGGCTGTACACAAAACCCTAATCAACCATCGCTACTATTGTGGCCAAGAAAACGGCAATCAAGGAAGCTGTTCTTGCCAAAGGTGCAACTTTGTTTTTGAAACAGAGATCACAAGTGATAGAAGATGTTGAGAGACTGTTATTGGGGTGGATAAACGAAAAACAGATAGCAGGAGATAGCATCTCTCAAGCAATCATATGAGAAAAGGCTAGGAAGTTGCATGACGATTTAATTCGAAAAATGCCTGCAACTAGTGGTGATGTGAGTGAATTTAAGGCCAGCAAAGGTTGGTTTGAGAGATTTAAGAATCATAGTGGCATACATAGGGTGAAAAGGCATGGTGAGGCTGCCAGTTTGGACCAAAAAGCAGCTGAAAAATATGTGGAGGAATTCAAGGAGTACATAGACAGTGAAGAATTGAAACCTGAACAAGTGTTTAATTGTGACAAAACAGGCCTGTTTTGGAAGAAAATGCCAAGCAGGACCTACATTACTCAGGAGGAAAAGGCACTCCCAGGACATAAGCCTATGAAAGACAGGCTTACTCTTTGATGTGTGCTAATGCTAGTGGTGATTGCAAAGTGAAGCCTTTATTGGTGTATCACTCTGAAACTCCCAGTGTGTTCAGGAAAAATAATGTCCTCAAGGCTAATTTGTGTGTGATGTGGAGGGCAAACAGTAAGGCATGAGTCACAAGAGACCTTTTCTATGACTGGTTACACCATGCATTTGCCCCCACTGTGAAAAATTACCTCCTGGAAAATAAATTGGACCTTAAGTGCCTCCTGGTATTAGACAATGCTCCTGGTCAACCTTCAGACGTGGCAGAGTGACTTTCTGGGGACATGAGCTTCATTAAGGTCAAGTTTTTGCCTTCTAATACCACTCCTCTCCTCCAGCCCATGGACCAGCAGGTCATTGCAAACTTCAAAAAACTCTACACAAAAGCTATGTTTGAAAGGTGCTTTGTAGTGACCACAGAAACTCAATTGACTCTAAGAGAGTTTTGGAGAGATCACTTCAGCATCCTCAATTGTGTAAACATTATAGGTTATGGCTTGGAAGTGACTGAGAGGACCTTGAACTCTGCTTGGAAGAAACTGTGGCCAGAATGTGTAGACAAAAGGGATTTTGAAGGATTTGAGGCTAACCCTGAGTAGCCTATGCCAGTTGTGGAATCAACTGTGGCATTGGGGAAGTCCTTGGGGTTGGAGGTTAGTGGGAAGGATGCGGAAGAGTTGGTGGAGGAGGACAATGAAGAACTAACCACTGATGGGCTGCAAGATCATTTTCAACAGCAAGAGGCCAGACCTGAGGAAACTGCTCCGGAGGAGGGGATAGAGAAATTGAGGAAGTTGCCTACTTCAAAGATTAAGGAAATGTGTGCAATGTGGCTTAAAGTGCAAACCTTTTTTGATGAAAATCACCCTCACACAGCTATTGCAAGCTGTGCTGGTGACTATTACACTGACAATGTTGTGAAACACTTTAGGAATGTCATTAAGGAATGGGAGGTACAGGCCTCTATGGACAGATATATTGTGCGACAGAGGTCCAATGACTCTCAAGCTGGTCCTAGTGGCATCTCAAGTCCTAATGGAAGGGGATTCCCCTTCTAAACATTAACACCATAGGAAGGTTAGCCTATGCTAACCTTCCTATGGTGTAGAAATATACCTAGTTGGACGAATCTTATTGTGGCTAGCTGGTCCAGCGGCTAACGCGACGGTCTGGAGTTTTGAGACTCTCTGACCGCGGGTTCAAATCCCGCCCGTGGTGTGGTTTGGATAAAAGGTTGATGGGTAGACTTCAAGATGTGCATGTTTATAGAGGGGTAACAGATATATTGGAGCATTATTTAGTTGTAGCTACAGTTAGAGTAAGAGGTAGAAGGAGCAAAAGGAAAATAGCAACAGCATATAAGAAAGAGCTTAAAGTTTATAAACTAAAGGAAGAGGAAGTTAGGGTGAGAAAGGTTGGCTAATAAGAGTATAAGTAGTGTGGGGGTTGAAGAGTGTGAGATAATTTTAAAAAGGCAGTGTTAGAATGTGGGGCAGAATTTTGTGGCAATAGGAGGGTGAGTGCAGGAGGATAGAAAAATGATTGGAGGAATGATGAGGTAAAGGGTGTGATAAAAGAGTAAAAGGTCACTTATGAGAGGTTTTTTACAAAGCAGAAATGATATAAGAAGAGTAGAGTATATGGAGAGTAAAAGAGAGGTGAAGAGACTGGTTAAAGTGCAAAAAGAGAGCAAATGATAGTGAGTGAGTGAGGTGCTGTCAACAAATTTTGGAGATGAATAGGTTAAGAAAGCCTAGGGAATGAATGGATTTGACAGTTAAAAACAGAATAGGGGAGTTAGTAGATAAGAATTTGAGGGTATTGGGAAGATGGCAGGAATATTTTTAGAAACTGTTAAATGCTGATGAAGAGACATAGGCAGTAATATCATGCATTGACCAGGGAGGTATAATATCTTTTAGGAGTGAAGAAGAGCTGGATGAAAGAGGGTAAAACAGCTGAAAGTAATAGGATCATGACAGAAATGCTAAAAGCAGTGTTTGAGTGGTTGGTAATTTTGTTCAATAAATGTTTGAAAGAGGTAATAGAACCTAGGGACTGGCAAAGAACATGTATAATTGTTTTATATTAAAAATTATAGGAGAAAAAGTTTACTTAGTATACCAGGTAAAGTGTATGGTAGAGTTATTATTGAAAGAATTAAGATGTAAAACAGATAGCAAAATTTCAGATGAACAAGGAGGCTTCAGAACGAGTAGGGGATACCCGGAGTATACTGGATAGGGTTTCGGGGATCAATGCCTCCATGATCCGGTGTGTGACCAGGCCTCATTGTGGATCAGGGGCTGATTGACCAGGCTGTTATTGCTGGCCACATGCAAACCGATGTACGAGCCACAGCCCAGCCAATCAGGCACCGACTATAAGTGCCTGTCCAGTGCTTTCTTGAAGACAGCTAGGGGTCTATTGGTAATCCCCCTTTTGTATGCTGGGAGGCAGATGAATGTCTTGGGCCCCCTGACACTTATTGTATTGTTTCTTAGCATACTCATGGTGCGTCTGCTTTTCCTTGGGGGATGTTGCATCTCCTGCCCAGTCTTTTGCTTTCATAGGGAGTGATTTTTGTTTGCAAATTTGAGACTAATCCCTCTAGGATTTTACAAGTGTATATTATCATATATTTTTCTTGCCTGCATTCTTAGGAATACAAATCAAAGGACTTCAACCTTTCCCAGTAATTTACGTGCTTTATCATACTTATGTGTGCCATGAAAGTTCTCTGTACATTCTCCAGGTCTGCAATTTCACCTACCTTGAAAGGGGCCATTAGTGTACAGCAATATTCCAGCCTAGAGAGAACAAGTGATTTGAAGAGAATCATCATGGGCTTGGTATCCCTAGCTTTGAAGGTTCTCATTATCCATCCTATTATTTTTCCCAGCAGATGTGGTAGATACATTGTTGTGGTCTTTGATAGCGAGATCCTATGACATTATCACTCCCAAGTCCTTCACATTGGTTTTTTGCTCTATTGTGTGGTTGGAATTTGTTTTATACTCTGATGCAGTTTTAATTTCCTTGAGTTTTCCCATATCCGAGTAATGGTAATTTCTCTTCAATGAACTTCATGTTTTCCACAGCCCATTTAAAGATTTGGTCAATATTCACTTGAAATCTTGCATTATTATTATAATAATCAAAGAAAGCACTAAACCGATAAGGGTCATACAGCGCTGTGAGGCAGCAAATAGTGCAGAGGTTATAAACAGCTAGGTGGAGAGGGGGGATCAGAGGTGAGGGAAGAAAAGGGTTGGAAGGGACACTAAAGGCTATGTGTGAAAGTTCGTATAATAAAGCAGCTGATGTCAAAAAGGGGATTGGGAGTCAAGTAGAGTGCAAGTAGAGAAGATAAAGTAAGAGTGGTAGGGCGGAGGCATCACTGGAGGTAAATCCCGTGAGCTCACTTGTAAACCGGGCAATCGATAAGACAGTGAAGAACCGAAATAGGGACCTGACAAACCTCAAAAAGAGGAATAGGGCATCTATCCATGAGATACCCATGGGTAAGGTGTGTATGACCAATGTGGAGCTGGGAGAGAGCAGTCTCTCAAGAATGGCAAAAGTGGTAAGATGGCCACAAACCTAAAAGCGGGGTAATAGAGTGCCATTTGTTATGGTGCATGCCCAACCACTGTTGTTGCCAACAGCTGCGGAGACAGGCCAAGAAGACTAGAAAATAGTCCCTGAATGGAATACCTCTATAAGAGACTGGAAGATCATGCACTGCTGACCATGTACCAGTATCTGCTTGCTCATTACGCTGCACACCAATGTGTTCAGGGACCCAGGAGAAAATGACATCTTTATTTTTGCTAGCCACACAGCACAACCATTGTTGAATATGAAGGCCTAATGGAAGAGGAGAATCAAATTGTTTAATGACTTGTAAAGCGCTGAGGGAATCTGAAATGATCACAAATGTCGAAGGAGACATATATGTAATGCGAAGAAGTGCTATGTGGATGGCATACAACTCAGAAGCAAGAATATTAGCCAAGTCTAACAAGTGGCCTTGGACAACTTCATCAGGGAATACTGCTGCAAACCCAACACCATTAGAAGATTTAGAACCATCTGTATAAACAGCAATGTCATGAGCATGTGACCGGAAGTGCTTGAGAAAGAGAGAGCGAGTAGTAGGCATAGGTAAGAAAGCTTTGGTGCACAGTAGTGGGGGAGAACAGGCATGAACTGTTGGAACTTCCCAAGGGGGCAGGGAAAAGGCAGACACTAAATGAATGTACAAGGGGGGCAACTGGAGAGAAGACCGGATTCAGTGAAGACGAAGAGAAAATGGTCGGAGTAGGCAGGGGAGTCGAACAAACTAATGTCTGAGACTAACCTATACATAGAAAGAACACGAAGATAATGAGTGTGGGCAAAATAACGAAGAGAATGAGCATCACGATGATCAGCTAAGGAACATTAGCCTCTGCATAAAGGCTTTCAACAGGGGATGAATGAAAGGCACCAAAGCGTACATGAAGACCTTGATGATGAATGGGATCTAACTTATAAAGAGTTGCAGGAGAGGCCAAAGAATAGACTTGGTCACTATAATCCAGCTTGAACAAGACTAGAGTGGAATGAAAATGGAGGAGTGCGCAATGATCTGCTTCCCATGAACGATGCGCAAGAACTTTAAGGAGATTCGGCCGACTGTGGCAAGTTGCCTTTAACCCTTTCAGGGTCTGTGACGTAGTTCTACGGCTTTGAGTTGTGGGTCCAAACTGTAGAACTACGCCAAAATTCTAGCAGCCTCAAATTTAGCTCGAGAAGGCTGGTAGGCCTACATCTAAGAGAATGGGTCTATAGAAAAATTCTGGATGCCCGTATGGTATTGTGGGAACATCGCCAAAGTGGCTTTGTTCACCATGCCTAGCGGCAAGGAAGCTCTCACTCCCCGGGCGAATTCTGACTCTCCTCTTCCCAACTTATAGTTCTAAGACTGATGGAAGTTGATCTGAAGAGAAATTCTATGGTTCTGAACCATATGGTACAATGAACATAAGAAAGAAGGAGCACTGCAGCAGGCCTACTGACCCATGCAAAGCAGGTCCATGTCCCTTTCCCCCAGATTAGCCCAATGACCCACCTAGTCAGGTCACTTCCACTTAAGGAAGGAGCATGGCATCAGACCTAGTAGCACAAGCTAGTCAGGTCCAACTCTCACCCACCCACACCCACTCATGTATTTATCTAACCTATTTTTAAAACTACACAACGTTTTAGCCTCTATAACTGTACTCGGGAGTTTGTTCCACTCATCCACATCTCTATTACTAAACCAGTGCTTTCCAATATCTTTCCTGAATCTGAATTTTTCCAACTTGAATCCATTGCTGTGAGTCCTGTCTTGGCTGGAAATTTTCAGCATGCTATTTACATCCCCTTTATTTATTCCCGTTTTCCATTTATACACCTCAATCATATCCCCCTTAATTCTACGCCTTTCGAGTGAGTGCAGATTCAGGGCCTTCAGTCTATCCTCATAGGGAAGATTTCTGATACATGGGATCAACTTTGTCACCCTCCTCTGTATGTTTTCCAGTGCATTTATATCCATTCTGTAATACGGTGACCAGAACTGAGCAGCATAATCTAAATGAGGCCTAACCAAGGATATATAGAGTTGTAGAACAACCTGAGGACTTCTATTATTTATAATTCTAGATATGAAGCCAAGGATTGTTAGCTTTATTGTGAACACTAATGCACTGTTATCTTGGTTTTGGATTACTGCTAACCAGAACTCCTAAATCCTTACTGCAATCAGTAGTATCAAGATCTACATTATTTAGTTTTTATGTGGCATGGTTATTTTCCTGTCCAACTTTTAGAACTTTTCATTTATCTATATTAAACTGCATCTGCCACTTCTCCAACCACTGCATCAGTCTATTCAAATCATCCTGGAGTGCTCTAGTGTCCTCATAGAATTAAAATGAACTGGCCGGCCTATTTTGGTGTCATCAGCAAATTTGCTTATGTCGCTATTTATTCCCTCATCAATGTCGCTTATGTAAATTGTGAACAAAGGGCCCAACACTGACCCCTGTGGAACACCGCTTGTGACGTGCCCCCATCCTGACTTGTCCCCATTTTTGCAAACTCTCTGCTGCCTATTTGTCAGCCATGCCTCTACCCAGGAAAAAATTTCTCCTATTCTGTGCGCCTTAAGTTTCCTCAATAACCTCTGATGTGGAACTCTATCGAAAGCCTTACTAAAGTCCATATACACAATATCATATTCATTACCATGATCTACCTCCTCAAACACCTTAGTGAAAAAAGTTAGTAAATTCATAAGACAGGAACGCCCCTTTGTAAAACCCTGTTGAGATTCATTAATCAATTTATGTCTATCACGATGGCTATGAATTGCTTTGGTAATTACTGATTCCATAAATTTTCCCACTATAGAGGTAAGGCTTATTAGTCTATAGTTCGAAGCTAAGGACCTGTCACCTGCCTTGTAAATAGGTATTACATTTGCCAATTTCCACTTAACAGGCACTAAGCCAGTTTATAGTGATAATGTACCATATGGCATAATGTACCACATGGTATAGGGCACAGGGACCCTAATGGAAATACGTCTGACTTTTTTTGGGGTTATCCTAGGTCTACAAACATATGCTGTTATGTATGAAAATCTATGTAACTTTATTTGGGTATACCTAAATAAACTTACTCAAGCACATGTTGTGTCGTAAGTAAGTTTATTCAGGCGTACACAAATACAGCTACATAGATTATCATACATAGCAGCACATGTATAAAATCCTAGAATAACCCAAAAAAGTCAGGGTGACTTATTTCTATAGGGATCCCTGTATCTGTACCGTATGGTGCCCTGCACCATATGGTACCATATGGTACTATATGGTACCATTGTACTCAACACAACCGCACTAATATTTTCATCATTATTTTGTCTACAATAAACTTGTAAACAAGTTTTGTAAGCAATATAATGATAAACAAATTAATGCAGTTATGGTGTTGAATACAATGAATGTACATTTATACATACAGGAGGGCCCCACTTATACGGCGGGTTAGGTTCCAGGCTACCGCCGTAAAGTGGAACACCCTTTTTTTCCACTTACAAATGCATACAAACACTAGATAACAAGTTTACACTAACATATATTATGTTAGCAATAGAACCAGGCATCAAAAAACAATAAAAAAGTACAATACACACATAGTGCACTCATTACTTACCTTAAAATATTTATAGTCTTAATCTAGGGTGAGACAAGTAGTATTTATTGTAAGAAATCTAGTGTGGTATGTATGGTAGTCAGCCAGGCTACCATACCAGGCCAACCCACCCACACATACTATTCTATGATATTTAAGCATCCCAGAGCGATAAAACGTATATACAGTTCACTCATTACTTACCTTAAAATATAGGGTGAGATGAGTAGTATTTATTGTAAAAAATCAAGTGTGGTATGTATGGTAGTCAGCCAGGCTACCATACCAGAGAGAAAGAATGAGTGCATGAGAGAGGACAGGTGCAGAGTTATGTAAACAAACCAGGGGAAGGTAAGTTTTGTAAACAGTGTACACGTCTGGTTTGTGTACAAGTTACATTGTGTACAGGTTGTCTCTACATTGATACGGTAGAATAAATAAAGAAGAACACTCCCATTCTCATGTAACATCATTTTGAGAAGAAATGATGCTCTGAGTGAAGGCAATGGAAGTAAGTCACTCTGACTTTTTTGGGTTATCCTAGGTTCTCTACACATATGTTGTTATGTATTTATGTTATGTATCGTGTTTATTATATAATTTTGAAAACAATATCACGGATGGATTAATGAAAATGTGTATATTAACGTAATATACAACATTTAATGATACACCGAGCTCAGACAGCGTAAACAAACAAACTGAACAGGTTGTGGACGATCACTCGGTCAGGCGAAATAGACGGTATTAATACGTGTCCAGTTTTAGTTCATTCATGTACATTTGTAAGAGTTTGTGAAACTTTTACCTTATAATATTTTTATTATTATTATAATAATTAAATCACGAAACAAATACTCTTACACTGTGTACAAGTTAGTACAGAATTATAGCTATAAAGTGAAGGCATACGAAAGGAATATTTTTCTACAGTTATCCCTAGTAACAGGTGACGGGCTAGAGAAAACGTAATTCTTCCGACACTTCTACAAACCGTTTGGTAAACATCTCATATATATTTGTATAAATTTTTATACTGTGGGTGCATGTATCATGTTTGTGTGTTACATAATGTGTTTCTTATATAATTTTGAAAAAAATATCATAGATAGATTAAGGAAAATGTCTATATTAACGTAATATGCGACATTAGTGCGCCCAAGAGATTATTATTATATTATTATTATATTATTATTATTATTATTATTATTATTGCATCAAGAGTAGAGAGACTCTTAGTGATTTTAATGTGTACCTACATGCCAGCACAGTGTGTAAGTTTATTTAGGTACAGGTGTACACAAGTTTAATTATCAAGTACAATACATATAAATATACAATAACTTTAAAACACTTGAAATTTTGGAAAGTTTCCAGACATAATAAGGAGATGTGCTCAGGGAGAATGTAAACAAACTCGGTGGGCCGCTGTGACCATATTAGAAAGACAGGTGGGGGAGCCGTATAGCGAGTTTTGGTCATAATTTGAAATGTCCGTATTAGCGGAACGCCGTAAAGCGAAACGCCGTAAAGCGGGGCCCTCCTGTATACATTATATTGGTCTCAGGCCACAAAAGTTACTGGAAAAAAAATATTGGAAAAGAAAAGAAAAAGTAACAAAAACCTAAAATAAAATAATGAGACTTTACATAAGATGTAGATGTTGCCACCACCAGGTCAATGAGGGTCAACTTCACACCTCTATATCTCGGTAACTACTGACCGAAAAAAAAAAAAATTGTTTTATTACCTACAGAAAATTATTATCTCTAATTCCGTAAGATTTTATTTTTTTTCACAAATTCTTGGACCCTGGTGCACCCTTTGAGATTCGGCCTCTGGACCCTGAAAGGGTTAAGACTACAAATATTTTAAGGCAAGTAATGAATGTACTGTGTATGCATTTTACTTGTTATTGTGTTTTTTAATGCCTTGTTCTATTACTAACTTAATATAAGTTAGTATAAACTTTCTGGCATTTACATGCATTTATAAATGGAAAAAATGGCATTCTGTTTTCTGCAGATGTCTGCTTTCCAGCAATAGCTTGGAACCTTACCTGCCATGTAAGTGGGGCCCTACTGTACATGGGATCAACTTTGTCTTCCTCTTTTGTGCAATATCATAGTGACTATCTGTCCATTTAACTTTGTTTACCATTACTTAATTTAGTCCCTTATATATTTTCTCCTTTATTTTAGCTTTATATAACTACCTTAGTTCATATATTCACAATTGTTAAAATAATCAAGGTGCTATTCTCAGGTGCTAAAGTGTAATAAGTTCACTATTTTGCCATTATATCCCCAAGCTCCTTTATTTGATTACCACTTTATTTGTTCACCACAACTTATATTAGTCCCATTTATATTGTCTCCTTTATTTTAGCTTTAAAGAACTACAGTGGGCCCCCGCCTAACGTTCGCATCACATAACGTTAAATCCGCCTAGCGTTACATTTTATAGCTAAAATTTTGCCTCGCATAGAGCTAAAAAACTTGCTCAATGCGATTCGTCCTGAGCCAGCCTCACTTGTTCCGCTGGAGGCATTGTTTACAAGCCAGCCTCCGTGGTAACATCCTTGCATACAATCGGAACATTTCGTATTATTACAGCGTTTTTAGTGATTTCACCTGCAAAGTGACCATGGGCTCCAAGAAAGCTTCTAGTGCCAACCCTACAGGAATAAGGGTGAGAATTACTATGGAGATCATTGCTAAGTATGAAAGTGGAGTACGTGTCTCCGAGCTGGCCAGGTTGTATAGTAAACCCCAATCAACCATCGCTACTATTGTGTCCAAGAAAACGGCAATCAAGGAAGCTGTTCTTGCCAAAGGTGCAACTTTGTTTTCGAAACAGAGATCGCAAGTGATAGAAAATGTTGAGAGACTGTTATTGGTTTGGATAAACAAAAAACAGATAGCAGGAGATAGCATCTCTCAAGTGATCATAAGTGAAAAGGCTAGGAAGCTGCACGAGGATTTAACCCTTTGACTGTCGTGGCCGTATATATACGTCTTACGAGGTACCATGTTTGACGTTTATATACTCATAAATTCTAGCGGCTTCAAATCAAGCAGGAGAAAGCTGGTAGGCCCACATGTGAGAGAATGGGTCTGTGTGGTCAGTGTGCACCATATAAAAAAAATCCTGGAGCATGCAGTGCATAATGAGAAAAAAAAAGCTCCGACAGTTTTTTTTAATTAAAATGCGGACTTTGTGGTCTATTTTCGTATAGTATTTATGGTTGTATTCTCGTTTTCTTGGTCTCATTTGATAGAATCGAAAACATATTATAGAAATAGAGGTGATTTTGATTTATTTTACTATAAAAAGAACCTAGAAATGGAGCTCAAAGTAGGGGAAATGTTTGATTTTTGCCAATGTTCAAAAGTAAACAAATGATGCCATTGTCCAATAAATGTCCAACTAGCCATTCTAATATGCAGTCATGAATGGGTTGATGTTATTTATACAATTATTACAGTATTGCAGTAGTCTGCATAATAGTAAGTCTTCTATTTTTTGTTTGAATAAAAATTCAAAATAGAAAGCAAGAGTAACATCAGAGGGGCCTGGAGACATGACTGATGAGCAAAGAAAATGTTATTTTAGAGCCAGGAATGTCTGCATTGTTCATTCTGGACCTTATTTTGAAATTGTCATATTTTTTAGTTTTCGTGAAATTGGCCAAATTGCAAATTTCTGACCACATTATTAGGTAGTTGAAATCGGTAAATGGGCAGTTTCTTGTACTCAATCGATAGAAAAAATGGAGTTCTAAAGAAATAGCTATGAGTTT
Organism: Cherax quadricarinatus; assembly: GCF_026875155.1. Classification (NCBI taxonomy): domain Eukaryota; kingdom Metazoa; phylum Arthropoda; class Malacostraca; order Decapoda; family Parastacidae; genus Cherax; species Cherax quadricarinatus. The sequence goes on along the minus strand of NC_069424.1, from coordinate 8,435,296 downwards.
GGGCGACTGGAACAATGGAATTTGCTGAAAATAGGGCTCAAAGTGGGCGAAATCGCCGATTTGTAAACAGCGCCTAGCTCGCTAACTTCGCGAGAGCATAATTCCGTCAGTTTTCCATCAAATTTCGTTTTTTTTTGGTGTCATTACAATCGGGAAAAGATTCTCTATCATTTCATAAGAAAAATATTTTTTTTTTTAAATTTTGCGACACCAGGAGACACCTCAGGATTGGGGGTTGCGACAGTCAAAGAGTTAATTAGAAAAATACCTGCAACTAGTGACGATGTTAGTGAATTTAAGGCCAGCAAAGGTTGGTTTGAGAGATTTAAGAAGCATAGTGGCATACATAGTGTGAAAAGGCATGGTGAGGCTGCCAGTTCGGACCACAAAGCAGCTGAAAAATATGTGCAGGAATTCAAGGAGTACATAGACAGTGAAGGACTGAAACCTGAACCAGTGTTTAATTGTGACGAAACAGGCCTGTTTTGGAAGAAAATGCCAAGCAGGACCTACATTACTCAGGAGGAAAAGGCACTCCCAGGACGTAAGCCTATGAAAGACAGGCTTACTCTGTTAATATGTGCCAATGCTAGTGGTGATTGCAAAGTGAAGCCTTTATTAGTGTATCACTCTGAAACTCCCAGAGCGTTCAGGCAAAAGAATATCCTCAAGGCTAATTTGTGTGTGCTGTGGAGGGCAAACAGTAAGGCATGGGTCACTAGGGACTTTTTCTATGACTGGTTACACCAAGCATTTGCCCCCAATGTAAAAAATTACCTAATTGAAAAGAAATTAGACCTTAAGTGCCTCCTGGTATTAGACAATGCCCCTGGTCATCCTACAGACTTGGCAGAGCGACTTTGTGGGGACATGAGCTTCATTAAGGTCAAGTTTTTGCCTCCTAATACCACTCCTCTCCTGCAGCCCATGGACCAGCAGGTCATTGCAAACTTCAAAAAACTGTACACAAAAGCTCTGTTTGAAAGGTGCTTTGTAGTGACCTCAGAAACTCAACTGACTCTAAGAGTGTTTTGGAGAGATCACTTTAATATCCTCAATTGTGTAAACCTTATAGGTAAGGCTTGGGAGGGAGTGACTAAGAGGACCTTGAACTCTGCTTGGAAGAGACTGTGGCCAGAATGTGTAGACCAAAGGGATTTTGAAGGATTTGAGGCTAACCCCGAGAGGCGTAAGCCAGTTGAGGAATCAATTGTGGCATTGGGGAAGTCCTTGGGGTTGGAGGTTAGTAGGGAGGATGTGGAAGAGTTGATGGAGGAGGACAATGAAGAACTAACCACTGATGAGCTGCTAGATCATCTTCAACAGCAAGAGGTCACACCTGAGGAAACTGCTTCGAAGGAGGGGATAGAGAAATTGAAGAAGTTGTCTACTTCAAAGATTAAGGAAATGTGTGCAATGTGGATTAAAGTGCAAACCTTTTTTTGATGAAAATCACCCTCACACAGCTATTGCAAGCTGTGCTGGTGGCTATTACACTGACAATGTTGTGAAACACTTCAGGAATGTCATAAAGGAACGGTAGGTACAGGCCTCTATGGACAGATATGTTGTGCGACAGAGGTCCAGTGACTCTCAAGCTGGTCCTAGTGGCATTAAAAGAAGGGAAGTAACCCCAGAAAAGGACTAGACACCTCAAGTCCTAATGGAAGGGGATTCCCCTTCTAAACACTAACACCATCCACACACTCCCCTCCTCCCATCCCATCAATCATCACCAGATCTTCAATAAAGGTAAGTGTCATGTAACTGTGCATGTCTTCTTCAGTTTGTGTGTATTAAAATTAATATTTCATGTGGTAAAAATTTGTTTTGTTCATACTTTGGGGTGTCAGGAACGGATTAATTTGATTTCCATTATTTCTTATGGGGAAAATTCATTCGCCTAACGATAATTTCGCCTAACATTGAGCTCTCAGGAACGGATTAATAGCGTTATGCGAGGGTCCACTGTACCTTAATTCATATACAGTGGACCCCCGCATAACGATCACCTCCGAATGCGACCAATTATGTAAGTGTATTTATGTAAGTGCGTTTGTACGTGTATGCTTGGGGGTCTGAAATGGACTAATCTACTTCACAATATTCCTTATGGGAACAAATTCGGTCAGTACTGGCACCTGAACATACTTCTGGAGTGAAAAAATATCGTTAACCGGGGGTCCACTGTATTTACATTTGTTAAAATAATTCAGGTGCTATTTTTTAGCTTTAGAATATTTACTTTGTCTTATACTTAATTTTAATTATAGATTCACTATAAATCTTATGATTACAAGCATTGATCCTGATACCAACCTCTTATTGAGTGACTTAAATGAATCAAACAGTAACTGTAATTACTACACAGCAGAACAATCAAAAGCACTTCTCAGAGGCAACAACAACATAACTGTCTTTAACTAAAATATCAGATCTTTAAGCAAACAATCTGATGACCTCAAAGCATTACTAAAGTCCCTGCATGCCAGTATGTCCATCATTACTCTCACCAAAACCTGGCTAAAGCCTGATACTACAGATGTCTATGGCATTCCTGGTTACAAAGCCATACACAACTGTAGGCCAGATTAACAAGGGGGTGGCACAGCTGTATACTACTCAGACCAACCAGAATGTATCACTAATACTTGCACAAGGGATGAACATGGGGAATATATAAAAAAGCTAAATTCAAATCCAAATACCTACAAAAAACTCTCACAGTGATAAACATCTACAGAGTACCACAGTCAAACATTAGCCGTTTTAGTGAAAGCCTAGGAAGTATGATAACTGATGCACACATGAATAAAGATCACTTACTACTCTCAGGTGACTTCAACATAAATCTCCTGCAAGACCAGGACCCACAAGTTACTGAATTCACAAACACTGAGTAACTGCTTGTTGCTACCAACAGTAACAAAACCTACAAGAATTACAGACTAGTGTTTCCCTACTAGACCACATCTGGACCAACGCCATATCCCCTTTAAAATCAGGCATAATCACAGACAATACCACAGACCACTACCCTACCTTCCTCATAACTAATCTAGGCAATTTACCCCAAGACACTACTAAAGTCACTTTCAGACTTCACAATGAGGCAGCCATTAATAGCTTCACAACAGCAATGACAAACATTGACTGGCACACTGAGCTAGAAATCTATACAGATATTGACGAATGTATTAATAATTTTCTAAAAAAGACCCAATATCTCTATAACAAGCACTGCCCTAAAACAACTAAACAGATGACAGCTAAGAGATTGAACAGTCCTGGCTAACACCCAGCATCCTCAGATCCATAAATACAAAGCACCTATACGAAAAACAGTACAGAATGGGTCACATAACCAGAGACCAAACAAAATGTTACTCATCAATCCTAACCAGCCTGATAAGAAGGGCTAAAAAATTGTATTATGAGAACAGATTATCCAACTTAAAAGAAGATATAAAAAAAAGACCTGGAAAACCCTATCAGAAATTCTAGGAACAAAAAAGTTATCACGAAATAGTGCAATTGGACTAACAAAACCAGATGAACCCCAACTCCCACCAACTGAAACAGCAAACAGACTCAATGATTTCTTCACCATAGGAAAAAACCTTGCCAATAAAATCCCAAGCTCAAATACCCCACCCAATGACTACCTCGCTGGCAACTACCTGAGCACACTGTTCCTAGCTCCGACTAACCCAATAGAAGTTTCCCTTATTATCAACACACTAAAAAGCAAGACAGGAGATTTAAATACCCTACCACCCTTTATATACAAAAAATCATCGCAAGTGCTGTCACCAATCATTGCAACACTCTTTAACAAATCCATCGAATCCTCTACCTTCCCTACAGTTCTCAAAATAGCGAGGGTCACCCCGATCCATAAAGGAGGAGACCAAACAGATTTGAATAACTTACCCAACAAAAGGCTGCGGTCAGAATGATAAATTCCCACTACAGGCAGCACACTCCACCAATATTCAAAACTCTAAACCTACTCACCATACAAAACATCCGTACTTATTACTGTACCTACTACACACACAGAACACTTAGCTCGGATATAAACCCTCCCCTCAAACGTCTCCTTACTAACCTCAACAGAACACATGACCATAACACAAGGCACAGATCACTCTTTGATGTTCCTCGTGTCCATCTCACACTATGCAAAAACTCAATGCACATAATAGGCTCAAAAATCTGGAATTCATTACCTGTGAATATAAAAGAAACACTGTCTGTTTATAAATTCAAGTCCCTTCTTAAAAATCACTTACTCACCCACAACTAAATAAATACTGAATAAGTGTATCTCATAAACGTTTAACCTGTGACACAATCAAACTTTATTTTTAATTACACTACCTAACAGAATACTCCATTCTACTGAATGTACAGCAACACAGTAAATGACCATATGATCTGTCTTTGAAATACTCTTTTGTGCTTGTTATTTGTTTACAATAATGTTTACCACTGAATATATCATTGCTTAGTTAATCTTAAGTTAATTTTAAGCCTGCCCATAATGCTCTGCATACAAGGGGCTTTGGCATGTTACACTCAACCACTGTATTTCTTTGTACTATATATCACGTTCAAATTAATAAATAAATAAATAAATAAATATCCAGATTATTATTATTATAATCGAAAAGAAGCACTAAACCACAAGGGCTATACAGCACTGCAGGGCAGGAAGGAAGCAGGGGTATCAGGTGGCAAAAGGGAGAGGGATAATTAGTAGGTTACGAAGAACAGCGGGGCAGTGGATAGTGCAGGGGTAGAGGGTAGCAAGAGATTGAGGTAGAAAGGGCTGAGGGGAGTGTGAAAGGTATTGTCATCAGAGTTTGTGGAGTAAGTCAGTTAGTTTAATATCTCTATTATGCACCCCATACCCATCCTGTGGGCGGTAGTCAAAAGATTACAAAGGTACATAATGGGTCCAGGGACTGGACCCCAAAGTTATGATAGCTGAACTAGTTACAAAGGTAATGAACTCCAGGTAGATCTGGTCACAATCATGGCAAGTTACAAAAGTAATGAATCAGCCTCACTCCTATACATGGTTACAGTCATGAACAAATTACAAAGTAATGAGCCAATGAAGAAGTCAATGAGAGAGTCAGGATTAAAGGAGGGTCCATCAGCAAGAAGGGAAGGTAAAGAGAGAGTAGAGCGGAGACGACGTTGGAGGTAAATTCTGCGTGCTCGTTGATAGAGAGGGCAGTCTAACTGAATGTGGCTAACCGATACTGAAACCTGACACGTCTCACAGAGAGGAACAGGGTGCCTCTCCATGAGATACCCATGAGTAAGACGAGTGTGGCCAATGCGAAGACGGGAGAGTGTAGTCTCCCAACCTCAACACTGATGACAAGAAGACAGCCAGTAACCTATACAGAGGACCCCCATCTTATGATATTAATCCGTTCCTGAGAGCTCATTGTAAGCTGAAATTATCGTTAGCCGAATTAATTTTCCCCATAAGAAATAATGGAAATAAAATTAATCCGTTCCTGACACCCCAAAGTATGAAAATTTTTTTTTACCACATGAAATATTAATTTTAATACACACAAACTGAAGAAGACATGTACAATTACTACTCTACTAAGAAGAGAATACATGACACTTACCTTTATTGAAGATTTGGTGGTGATTGATGGGATGGGAGGAGGGGAGTGTGTGGAAGTTATTGTTTAGAAGGGGAATCCCCTTCCATTAGGACTTGAGGTAGCAAGTCCTTTTCCGGGGTTACTTCCCTTCTTTTAATGCCACTAGGACCAGCTTGAGAGTCACTGGACCTCTGTCGCACAACAAATCTGTCCATAGAGCTCTGTACCTCCCGTTCCTTCAAGACTTTCCTAAAATAGGCCATAACATTGTCTTGTACAGGTTGCCAACAAGGCTTGCAGTAGCTGTGGCAGGGTGGTTTTCATCCATAAAGGCTTGCAGTTCCAACACTTTGCACACATTTCCTTAATCTCTTTTTTCAATTCCATACTAATTCTCACCCTTTTTACCACAGGGATGGCACTAGAAGCTTTCTTGGGGTCCATGGTGACTTATTTTGCAGTTACAAGCACTAAAAACACTGGGATAATGTGAAATGCGTAGATGCGACCGCACTGGCTGGCTTGTAAACAATGGTGTTGAGGCCGCACGTGGGACACGTCCTGGACGAATCGTAAGGCGAGTTTATCATGAGGTGAGGCAAAATTTTTGCGTGCAAATGCTTCGTATGGTGGATTTAACGTAACGCGATGCGTTCATAAGGCGGGGGTCCACTGTACTCGGTTTTATAAAATGAAGTTTATTACCGAATAGATTAGACCAACGTTGTTGCCAACGGGTATGAAGGTGGGTAGCTATTACAGCAAAATAGTCCGTAAATGGAGCACCTCTATATGAAACTGGTAGGTCATGTACTGCCCGTATAGCCTGTAGATCACTAAGGGAGTCTGAGAGAACCACAAATAATGACACAGGCATAGATGCAATATGGATAAGTGCTACAAGAATGGCATACAATTCGACTATAAAAATGCTAGCCAAGGATAGTAAATGTCCTCGCACGACACTGTCCGGAAACACTGCTGCGAATCCAACGCCATCAGAAGACTTGGGGCCATCTGTGTACACTGCGATGGCATGAGAATGAGAGCGGAAGTGGTCAAGAAAAAGAGAGTGGGAAGCTACTGTAGGCAGTTGGGCTTTCGCGCAAGGTAGCGAGAAAGAACAGACTCGAACAGCTGGAACTCCCCAGGGGGGCAGGGAAAAACGAGATGCTACATGAACATAGAAAGGCGGTAACTGAAGGGAAGACAAGACCTAATGTTGTCGAAGAGAAAAGGGATGGAGCAAACAGGGATGATGAACAAATAAAGAATATCTACTAACATCGGTGACTATTCTATATATGGAAGGATTATGGAGATCATGAGAGTGAACATAGCAGCGAAGGCAATGGGCATCATGGAGATCGGACAAGGATGGAATATTTGCTTCTGCACAGAGGTTCTCAACAGAGGAAGAGCGAAAAGCATCAAGGCACAAGCGTAATCCCTGGTGATGGAAGGGATTAAGGCACGAGAGAGTAGTAGGAGAGGCCAATGAATAGATCTGATCACCATAATCGAGTTTCGATAAAATGAGGGCTGAATGTAGGCGAAGGAGAGTTCAACGATCAGCTCCCCATGAAAGATGAGCAAGGGTTTTAAGAAGCTTCAGCCGGTTGTGACAAGTTGCCTTCAGAGAGGTAATGTGAGGTTTCCAGGATAACCTATGGTCAAAGAGAAGGCCTAGAAACCTGACTATCACGTTCAGGGATACGGAGCATAGAGATGACAGAGCGTCTAGTGAAAGTAATTTGGTGAGTTTTGGTAATGGAAAATTTAAACCCATGTGTGGTGGCCCAATTGGAAACACGGTCGACCGCATGCTGGAGAGAAACTGTAATGAGGTGACAGTCAGTGCCTGCACAAGCTAAAGCAAAGTCATCAACATAGAGTGATGGCCAAATATTGGATGGAAGACTAGAGGCTAAATCATTTATAGCAAGGAGAAAAAGTGTTGTGCTCAGAACACATCCCTGGGGGACACCCTCAGCTTGGACAAAGTCCAGGGAGAGCACATTATTAACCTGAACACGGAAATGTCTGTTAGTTAAAAAGTTTTTAAGGAAGGATGGTAGATTGCCTCGGAGGCCTAAGGAGTGGGTTTGGGCCAAAATATTATACCTCTAAGTTGTATCATAGGCCTTCTCAAGGTCAAAAAATATGGCAATAACTGAGTGGTTATTCACACAAGCATTACGAACATACGTATCCATGCGTAGTAAGGGGTCTATGGTAGAACGGCCCTTACGAAAGCCATATTGACTAGTGGAGAGACTGTTGTGTGTCTCTAAATACCACATTAAACGTCAATTTACCAGACATTCCATCACTTTGCAAACTGCACTGGTAAGAGCAATGGGACAATAGTGGGAGGCATCATGTCCCGTAGTACCCGGTTTGCAGAAAGGGAGAACAATGGTAGATTTCCACAGCTGGGGGAGAACTCCTTGTGACCAAATAAGATTGAAGAGGTGTAAGAAGACTACAAAGGCTGATTGATGTAAATGTTGTAACATCTGAATATGAATGTCGTCTGGCCCAGCTGCCGATGATCGGCAAGCTGAGAGTGTCGCCTCCACTTCCTGAAGTGTAAAAGGCACATTATACGGTTCTTCAATGAGAGAAGAAAAGTCCAAGGGTGCTAACTCTCTGGCAGACTTTGAGGAAAGAAACGAGGGGCATAGATGGAGCCCCAGATGATTGCCAATTTCAATGGCAACGTCAAGAGGGTTTGCTATATCAACACCGGCAACCTGCAGAACAGGAGCCGGGTCAGGAGAGCATTTACCACTCAGTTTCTGTACTTTCCTCCAGACTGCACTCATAGAGGAAGCCAAGGTGATGGTGGAAACAATCTCGCAAGCAAGTGCGTTTAGCATCAAGGATGGCACGGCGAGCAACTGCTCGTTTCTGCTTAAAATCAAGAAGTCTCTCTGTGGTTCTATTGTACCGGTACCTGCCCCATGCAGCGCATTTCAAACGTACTGCCCAAGCACAAGCAGGAGACCACCATGGCACACACTTTTGAGAATGCCTGCCTGAGGTTTGGGGGATAGAATGGGAAGATGCGGTTAAAACTGATGTTGAGAAGAGGTGTAAAAGCTCATCAATGGAGGATGAAGAAGGAACCTCACTAAAAGCAGTTTGCTTGATCAAATTGCCAGTGAGGGCTACGAAGAGGTGGTGAATATGAAGGAGAAGTAGGAATGATTGGAAAGTGATCGCTGTCATGCAAGTCCAGTAGAACAGACCAGGCGAAGTTTAGTGCAGTGGAGGAAGAGCAGACAGAGAGATCGATGCAAGAGAGTATGAGTACGAGGATCAAAATGGGTGGGAGTACCTGTATTTAAAACATGGAGGGGGTGAGAAGCAAGAAAAGCCTCCAACTGAATGCCATGCGAGTCACAATGAGACCCTCCCCACGGTAAGGATGAAACAAGAAAGGCAAAATCTGGGATAGATAATGCCCGAGAAGGAGAGAGATACAAAGAACATATTGTAAACCACTTATTCAAGTGGATACGGGCTGCAGCGTGATGCAGCGAGGTATGAACAAATAGTTGATGGTATGGAATATCATTGCGTAGAAGAAGGGCACTTTCATTAAAGGTCCCATCTGGAAAAAGGAACCGAAGAATACAATAAATTATAGCCTGAGATGGGTTGGAAAACAGCTGAGTGTAATTTTGGTTCTTGTAAGCAAATACCAACAGGAAAAAACTGGGAGAGCAACATCTGAAGCTCACCCCGATTACCCGAGGCCGCGGATATTCCACTGTAAATAGGCCATGATTGGCAACGAGGAAAATACCAGGAATCCACAGGTAAGGGCACCTATGGACTAGAGGGGTTAGAAAAGTCTACGTGCCGTGGCATCAAAAAACGTTAAAGCAGCAAAGGAATGGAGCATTGCGAAGAATGGAGTTGTGGAGATGGAGGAGATGGAAGAGAAGGAACAGGAGGTGGATCAGGGTCCATTGAAGTTTTAGTCTCTGCAATATATTCTGAAATAATTTGAAGTGTTTCTGAAATCAAAGACATTGTATGGGAGACAACATTGGAGATAGGAGGAGGGTGGGTAAAGATCTGGAGAGTAATGTACTGTACTAAAGTAGGGGGGGGGGAGTAAAAGCATGTTGGGAACTGGAGAAGTGTGGGAGGGGACAGAAGAGGCAGAAACCTGGGAGGCAGCAGAAGAGGGAGAAACTTGGGAGGGGGGAGGGGACAGGGGAGGAAGGCACAGAACGAGGAGGAGGGTGAACCTCCACACTTGTAACAGAACCAGTGAGAGGGGAAGAACCAGGTACATAGACTGGAAAGGTAAAATGTGGAGGGGGAGGAAGGGAAGGAGGGGGCAAAGAAGATTTGAGCATGGGCGATTTTTTGGACTTCTGAGAAGTAGAGGGGCGATTGGTAGAACGTGTCGTACGAGGTCGTCACTACCGGGGCTTGTAAGGGAGAACTTGAAGATGTCAGAACAGACTGAGGTGTTGAAGTAGGGACATCTGAGCCCAGGACAGCAAAAGAATTAGATATAGGAATGACTATGGGAGGGGTAACCACAGAGGAGGCTGCAGGAGATGGGACCCCAGAATTGGGGGGATGTTTTGAAACACAAGAATAAGAAACACGGGGTAGTCTCCCTTGGAGGCGGAGATGAGAAACTGCCATAGCATAAGGGAGACCTTCTGCCTATTTGAGGCAACGGATTTCACGCTCATTTAAGTATATCTGGCAACGGTAAGAGTACGAAGGGCGAGCCTCATGACAATTAAGGCAAGAGGGAGGTCAACTGCAAGACATATTAGAATGGTCATTGGCACCACAGACTGGGCATTCAGCTATAGATCTGCAATATTTCACTGATCAAATCGCCAACAATTTCTGCACTGTTGCGGTGTAGGGATCACCTTTCGAACTTGTAACCGATGTCCTGCTACATAAACAGAGAACGGGAGTTCACGGCTGTCAAAAGTTAATCGAGCCACATTGCAAGGGTATCATCTCCGCCCGTGGGCAGGAAGGACATAAGTGTCTACCTTGAGGATTGGGAGATCTTGGAGTTCCAGCTGTTCAAGAATGTCATTGCCACATGTCTGAAAATTCTGTTGGACTATGGTATAGGGCAGAATGACAGTACCACTACAAGAATTGAACGAATGATGTTTTTTGATAGTGACAGGAATAGTATCAATATGTGTAAGAAGAGAAAGATCATGAGATTGGGTAGCATTCTGGACAGTGATGATGCGCATACCACTCTTCAGAGAATGAAAGGAAATATCTCTACCAACATGGCGGAGGAGAGCTTTGCCAAAGATAGGCAATAGAGGAAGTCGGTCGTAAAGTAAAGAATTTAGTTCATTGTGCATTCCGAAACTGAGCATGGAAAGGGAGTGCTTGACGTGTTGATCTTTTTTGAAAAGAACGAGGTGGTGGTGAAGTAACATCATCAGGCAATTGTCGTTGGCGTTTAGGAGTGGGACCGGAGTTGGTCTGACGTGAAACGGTCTGGCAATTCAAAAATTGCTGCACCATAGAGGGAGAGACCAGAAGCATAGTCAAAGGAGAGCGGAGGTCAGACAAATCGAAGGAGTCAGTCAAAACCCTGGTACCTGAAGTGGGTGAGGAAACAGCACCAGCAAGAGGTACAGGGGCATCAGGAGTGTCCGAAGAGTGGTCAAAAAATGAGGCAGGGTCAGAATGGGGTGCGGTATCACGATGGGGCCCGGGGGTAGTAGGTTCATGGATTGGGTTCTCCATGGTTAGGTTACTTCTTTCCTTTTTGTTTTTAAGAAAAAAAAAAGAAAAGAAAAATAAAGAAAAAGAAAAAAAAAAAAAGAAAAAAAGGTGGTGGGGGGGGGGGAATAGTTCCTAGGAGGAATGAAAGGGCCGGAAATCTCCCTCCGCGCCAAATATTACCTCAGCACTGCAAGTAGTGCAGATGCAGCATGGAACCCGTACCATACCCTACCCTTCATGCCAGTAAACTAGCAATCTGGGATAGCAACCTCACATCTGCTGAGCTACCTCAGTGGACAAAAGAGAGGGTGGCTGGGTATCTGCCACAAAGCATACCTCCTTTGGCCACCACCCCCGAAATCCGAAAGGCGGCTTCCAGGGATATACCTGTCGCCCAAAGCCACCCTCCGGGATACCGGAGAGGGATCGGGACATCCCCAGGCGATCCAGATTCCACGGCAAACTATGCCACCGCCAAGAACCTCGACAGAATGGGATGGACCCCGGTACCTTTCCCCCTACCTAGGAACCAGCATGCCTGCGAGAAGAATCCTACAGGCCAAAAAGAGGAAGGGAATAAGGGAGGGACGGGGAGTAGGAAGAGGAAAGGGAACAGGGAGGGTGGGGAGGATGGGATAGGGAAGGGGGGATTGGGGGTAATTAGGTTCGGTCTGAGGAAGGAGACCAACAGGTCTAATTCCTCAGACCAAGAGCCTCTTCACCGCACCAAGGAGCCCCCCTTGAAGAGGTACGATATCCAGAGCATTTATATCCATTCTGTAATATGGTGACCAAAACTGCAGCATAATCTAAATGAGGCCTTTGATATACCTTTTAAGAATTTCGAGAGTATATGTACTCTCTGAGCCCGGCCATGGGCCAGGATATAGAGTTGAAGAACAACCTGAGGACTTCTATTATTTATGCTTCTGGATATGAAGCCAAGGATTCTGTTTGCTTTACTGCAAACACTTATGCACTGTTGTTTTGATTTTAGATTACTGCTAACCAGAACTCCCAAATCCTTTACACAAACAGTAATATTAAGATCTACATTATTTGGTTCATATGTGGCATGGTTATTTTCCTGTCCGTTGTTTAGAACTTTGCAGTTGTCTATATTAAACTGCATCTGCCACATTTTGACCACTGCATCAGTCTATTTAAATCTTCCTGGAGTGTTCTAGTGTCCTCATCAGAATGAATTCGTCGGCCTATTTTGGTGTCATTTGGAAACTTGCTTATATCGCTATTTATTCCCTCATCTATGTTGTTTATGTAGGTTGTGAACAACAAGGGGCCCAACACTGACCCCTGTGGAACACCACTTGTGATGCTTCCCCACTCTGATTTCTCCACATTTATGCAAACTCTCTGCAGCCTATCTGTCAACCATGTCTCTATCCAGGAAAACAATTTCTACTCCTATTCCATGTGCCTTAATTTTCCTCAATAGTTTCTGATGTGGGACTATCAAAAGCCTTACTGAAGTCCATGTACACAATATCATATTCATTACCATGATCTACCTCCTACCTTAGTGAAAAAAAGTTAATAAATTCATATGGCAGGAACGCCCTTTTGTAAAACCGTGCTGAGATTCGTTGATCAATTTATGCTTTTCAAGATGGCTATGAATTGCCTCAGCAATTATTGATTCCATAAATTTTCCCACTATGGAGGTTAGGCTTACTGGTCTATAGTTCAAAGCTAAGGACCTGTCATCTACTTTGAAAATAGGTATCATATTTGCCATTTTTGACTTATCTGGCACTATGCCAGTTTGTAGTGATAGGTTGAAAAGATTAGCCAAAGGTTTGCTAAGCTCCTCTTTACATTCCTTTAGAACCCTTGCGTACAGTTCATCAGGGCCTGGGGATTTGTTAGGCTTTAATTTATCTATTTGTCTAAGGACCATGACACTTGTGACCCTAATCGTGTGTAGTTTATTATCGTCCTGTTCTACATAATTTATTATTTCTGGAATATCGGTAGTATCTTTCTGTGTAAAAACTGAGAGGAAGTGTTAAAAATTCTACATTTCCTTATCACTGTCGGTGAGCTGACCCTGAGTAATGTTTGAGAGGGCCTATCTTGTTCCTAATCTTACTTCTGTATACCTGAAAGAACCCTTTTGGGTTAACTGAATACTATATTGATTTCTTAACTGCCCCTCTCCTCTTTCGATTAGCCTATATATGCCTGTCTTTTGACCAATGAGATGTTGTAATCTATTGTTTATCCATTTAGGATCATTTTTATTTGATCTGATTTCCCTATTTGGTATAAAAGTTGTCTGAGCAGCTAGAACTATGCTCTGGAAAACATCATATCGGCACAAATGATGCTATCGTACACATGCTAGAACTAGTACAGTAGGGCCCCACTTATACGGCGGGTTAGGTTCCAAGCAGTCATCAGAAAGCAGACATCACCATTTTTTCCATTTATAGATGCATATAAATGCCAGACAACAAGTTTACACTAAATTATATTAAGTTAGTAATAGAACTAGGCATTAAAAACACACAAAGTAAAATACATTTACAGTACATTCATTACTTATCTTAAAGTATTTGTAAAATTTAATGTAGGGAGAGAGGTGAGTAGTACTTATTTGTAGGAAGTCAGGTGCAGGTAGCCCAGGAGTAGGTAGCCCTGGCTCCCCATCTCATACTTATTATACAATATTGAAAACATCCCAGAGAGGTAAAACACACATACAGTACACTCATTATTTACATTAAAATATGTGTAGTCTTAATACAGGAAGAGAGGAGAGTAGTATTTGTTTGTATAAAGTCAGTGTAGGTAGCCGGTAGGTGTAGCCTGCCTGGGCTACACCTACCGGCTACCTACACTGTGGCCCAGAGCCATATTATTAACATCGACATACCTTTAGATGCCATCATAAACGAAGGGAGAAGTAATGAATAATTCATGCCGAAAATTGCAAACAAAAGCGGAGTGGGTTAGTGGCTGGGCCAAACGCAGATTCATACATGTTTTCTCTGATGGTTGAACAGAGAAAACATAATGTTGTCCCTCCATCCGGCTACCACACAGGTCCACAAGTATTATTATCAGAGCACATATAAAATATGCAATAAATGCCAGACAACAAGTTTACACTAACTTATATTAAGTTAGCAATAGAAATAGGCATTAAAAACACAATAAAAGGTAAGAGAGTACACTTATTACTTACCTTACAATATTAATATTAATGTGTGAGAGGTGAGTGGCAGGGTGTCTATTGAATAAAATCAGAATGGCACACCATCATCCTCTAACTTGGCACTTAAAGCTTACGACTTCTCTTTTTATCACAGCTAACCTTAGACACCATCGTCAATGAGAGCCAACTAGTTCACGAAAGAGTAAACGAGAGAGAACGAGATACAGAGATGAGACAATGTAAGAATACAAACTGAACAGGTAGTGGACGATCACTTGGTCAGGCGAAATAAATGTGTATTAATATGTGTCTACTTTTAGTTCATTCACGTACGTTTGTAAGAGTTTGTAAAACATTTACCTCAATATTTTTTTTATTATAATAATAATTACCTCAATACAAATACTCTTACATTGTGTACAAGTTGTACAAGTTAGTACAGAATAAACAAACAGCAACACACCATTTTTAGAGTGAATGAAGATAATAATAATAATTTTATTTATTATTTTATTATCACACTGGCTGATTCCCACCAAGGCAGGGTGGCCCGAAAAAGAAAAACTTTCACCATCATTCACTCCATCACTGTCTTGCCACAAGGGTGCTTTACACTACAGTTTTTAAACTGCAACATTAACACCCCTCCTTCAGAGTGCAGGCACTATACTTCCCATCTCCAGGACTCAAGTCCAGCCTGCCGGTTTCCCTGAACCCCTTCATAAATGTTACTTTGCTCACATTCCAACAGCACGTCAAGTATTAAAAACCATTTGTCTCCATTCACTCCTATCAAACACGCTCACGCATGCCTGCTGGAAGTCCAAGCCCCTCGCACACAAAACCTCCTTTACCCCCTCCCTCCAACCTTTCCTAGGCCGACCCCTACCCCGCCTTCCTTCCACTACAGACTGATACACTCTTGAAGTCACTCTGTTTTGCTCCATTCACTCTACATGTCCGAACCACCTCAACAACCCTTCCTCAGCCCTCTGGACAACAGTTTTGGTAATCCCACACCTCCTCCTAACTTCCAAACTACAAATTCTCTGCATTATATTCACACCACACATTGCCCTCAGACATGACATCTCCACTGCCTCCAGCCTTCTCCTCGCTGCAACATTCATCACCCATGCTTCACACCCATATAAGAGCGGTGGTAAAACTATACTCTCATACATTTCCCTCTTTGCCTCCAAGGACAAAGTTCTTTGTCTCCACAGACTCCTAAGTGCACCACTCACCCTTTCCCCCTCATCAATTCTATGATTCACCTCATCTTTCACAGACCCATCCGCTGACACGTCCACTCCCAAATATCTGAATACATTCACCTCCTCCATACTCTCTCCCTCCAATCTGATATCCAATCTTTCATCACCTAATCTTTTTGTTATCCTCATAACCTTACTCTTTCCTGTATTCACTTTTAATTTTCTTCTTTTGCACACCCTACCAAATTCATTCACCAATCTGGTAAGGGGTGCAAAAGAAGAAAATTAATAATAATACATAATAATAATAATAATAATAATAATAATAATAATAATAATAATAATAATAATAATAATATTATTATAAAAAGCACTAAACCCACAAGGGTCGTGAATTGCTATATATAGAGTAAAGGCATATGAAAAGAATATTTTTCTACAGTTATCCCCAGTGTTTGACTAGAGAAAACGTAATTCTTCCGACACTACCTACACAGCTGCTTTGTAAGCAAATCTCACATTTACGTCAATTTTTATTCTGTGAGTGTATGTATCATGTTTATATGCTATTTAATGGGTTTCATATATAATTTTGAGGAAAATATAAAAAATGGATTAATGAAAATGCCTATATTAATGTAAAATAAGACATTTAGTGTGCCCAAGAGTGATTATTATTACGCAGTATTGGCGTTATGAGTAGAGAGACTTAGCGATTTTAACCCTTTGACTGTTTATGCCGTATATATATGTCTTACGCGCCACTGCTTCCGACGTATTTATACGCATAAATTCTAAAGGCTTCAAATCAAGCAGGAGAAAGCTGGTAGGCCCACATGTGAGAGAATGGGTCTCCATGGTCAGTGTGCACCATATAAAAAAAATCGGGGAGCCAGTGGTGCATTGTGGGAATGCCATTTCAGTCATCCTTTTTCAGCATGCTTAGCGGTAAAAATATGTGGCTCCCCAGCAAATCTGGGACTCTTCTCTTCCCAAGTGATGCTCGAACACAGATGGAAGTGTCAGTGAAGATCAATTTCATGATTTGGAGGAGTTTGAGACCAAAAGCGATGATGATGATGACGGACGACGACGACGACGACGATGTAATAACATTGTTCCCTTGAAGCAAGAAAATAAAAGTCCACCCCATGACAGTGACAAGATAAGGGGAGATAACATCTGATAAGAGCTGACGTTTGATGAGCGTAAATGAGGGTGGGAGAGAGTGCAGTTGATAAGAAAAGATTAGATGACCATCGCCCTCCCTTTGTTTTTGCTGGTACACAAACATTTGTCTGTCTGCCAACCTTCCTGTCTATCCTTCTAGCTCTCTGTCTCAGAGAAAGCCACAAGACTGTGTCATCATCACGTTTACTCACATCTTCAAGCAGAGTATAGCACTTTGTCTGGATTTTTTGGGTTATCCTAGGTAATTTACACTATGTATACTTGTATTTATGTGTACCTGTGAGACAGAGATAGACAGACAGATAGAAAGAGAGAGACAGATTGAAAGAGAAAGAATGAGGGAGAAAGATAATTAGATAGAATAGAGGGGAAGCAGCATCCAACCCCATTGTTTTGACAGGCGGTAGGGGGAGTGAGTAATGAGATAATATGTCATTTTGACAGCTGCCGACTCCTGACTCAAAACAATTACATATAAGCCACACACTCGCACACAAGACAAGCTTGCTGAATGAAGATAATAGCAGTTATATGAAAGTATCTAGTGACTATAAATGTGCATATGTATTATAGAAACCAGAAGGAAGGAAGAATGGAAGGCAGGAATGAAGGAAGGACGAGATGAAAGGAAGGAAAAAAGAAAGGAAAGACGAAGGAATGTAGGAAGGAAGGTAGGAAAGGAATGCAGGAAAGTAGGAAGGAATGCAGGAAGGAAGGAATGATGACACACTACCATTTACCTAGGATAACTGGCAAGACAGTGATGGAGTAAATGATGGTGAAAGTTTTTCTTTTTCGGGCCACCCTGCCTTGGTGGGAATCGGCCAGTGTGATAATAAAAAAAAAATAGTAACTACATAACACAACTGCCTGCTAATACTTTGAAGAAAACTGCTCAGACAAGGTGTTTCGTCTTTGCACATAAAAAAGGCCACAAAAATGCACACACACTGGTTTTATGTGTGAGAAGTGTAAAACACCATTGTGTATGAAAACATGTTTCAAAGAGTTCCACAAGCTGCAGAACTTCTAGGAATATGTTCAGTGACTGTACATTGGTATATATATTATAGAACAATAATAAAAAAATTTTTGTATTTTTTTGTAAACAAGTTTTGTAAACAATATATTGATAATTATGTTTGTGTGCTTATTGTGTTGTATACAACGAGTGTATATATGTACATTGCACCTTACTTTGGTCTCACAGGCCACATAAGTTATGTGAAAAATAAAATAGTGAAAAAAACAACAAACCTTCAATTACAAGTAAACTAAAGTTTACCGGGTGAGCGGCAGTCGCCGCTGTTGCCATACACGGCTCATTTTCTGCAAACTTCACGCCTCTATATCTCGGTAAGTACTGATGGCAAAAAAAAATTTTTTTGGACTAAAACACTCACAAAAATAATCTTAACATTTTCATAAGAAAAAATAATTTTTTTTTCGAATATTTTGCGACATAGAACGACAGTTTCAGAAAGAGGCCTGCGACAGTCAAAGGGTTAATGTGTACCTGCACACCAGCACAGTATGTAAGTACAGTGGACCCCCGCATAGCGACTTTAATCCGTGCAAGAGGGCTGATTGTTATGCGAAATGATCGGTATGCGAATGAATTTTCCCCATAAGAAATAATGGAAATCAAATTAATCCGTGCAAGACACCCAAAAGTATGAAAAAAAAAATTTTACCACATGAAATATACATTTTCCTACACACAAAGAGAAGGATACATGCACAATAGTAGAGTAGTACATGCACAATATATATTGTGCATGTACTACTCTACTAAATGAAGAATAAATGACACTTACCTTTATTGAAGATGCAGCAATGACTGATGAGACACTGTGTCCTGGGAGTGCCTTTTCCTCCTGAGTACTGTAGGTCCTGTTTGGCATTTTCTTCCAGAACAGGCCTTATCACACTGTGTATGCCACTACAATTCTTAAATCTCTCAAACCAACCTTTGCTGGCTTTAAATTCACCAATATGAGCACTAGTTCCAGGCATTTTTCCCTGTTCACCTGGGTGTTAGTCGACTGGTGTGGGTTGCATCCTGGGAGACAAGATTAAGGACCCCAATGGAAATAAGTTACAGTCTTCGATGACACTGACTTTTTTGGGTTATCCTGGGTGGCAAATCCTCTGGGGTTAATTGTTTCTTGGTATTCTCAATAAGCCACACCAACAACGGTGCTACAGCAGCAGCAGCAGCAGCAGCAGCCGACAGTGCTAAACAGCAGCAGCAAGCAGAAACGATGCTACAGCAGCAGCAGACGATGCTACAGCAGCAGCAGACGATGCTACAGCAGCAGCAGACGGTACTACAGCAGCAGCAGCTGACGGTGGTACAACAGCAGCAGCAGCTGACAAGTGCTACAGCAGCAGCAGACGATGCTACAGCAGCAGCAGACGATGCTACAGCAGCAGCAGACGGTACTACAGCAGCAGCAGCAGCTGACGGTGGTACAACAGCAGCAGCAGCTGTACCACCAATAGTAGCGATGGTTGATTGGGGTTTATTATACAACCTGGCCAGCTCGGAGACACGCACTCCACTTTCATACTTATCAATGATCTTTTTCTTCATCTCTATAGTAATTCTCACCCTTATTGCTGTAGGGTTGGCACTAGAAGCTTTCTTGGGGCCCATGGTCACTTATTTTCCAGAAAAAATCACCAAAAACACTGTAATAATACGAAATGTTCCGATTGTATGCTTGGATGTTACCACGGAGGCTGGCTGGTAAACAATGCCACCGGCGGCACATGTGAGGCTGGCTAAGGGCGCACATTGGACGCGTCTCGGACGAAGAGCGGTGAGCAGGTTTTTGGGCGGTATGCGAGGCAAAATTTTTGCGATAAAAGAGAGCCGTATGCGGATTGAACGGTATGCGATGCGTACGGTATGCGGGGGTCCACTGTATATTCGGTACAGGTACACAAGTATAATTATCAGGGTACATATAAAATACGCAGTAACTTTAAAACACTTGAAATTTTGGAAGTTTCCTGACATAATAGATGTGGTCACGGAGAATGTAAACAAACCGGGTGGGGGTGCCGTATTTGAAAGACCGCTTGCCGTAGAGCAAATTTTGGTCATAATTTGACATTGCCATATTAGCGGAACGCCGTAAGGTGAAACGCCATAAAGTGGGGCCCTACTGTATACATCCCTCTCGAGAAGAAGTCCCACTGGGAATCTTTATTGATTTATGTAAAGCTTTTGATAGAGTCGACTATGATTTGCTGCACATTAAATTAGCACACTATGGTATAAGAGGGCACTCCCTCAACAACCTAAAGTCATACCTTAGTAAAAGAAGCCAATATGTGTACACAAATGGAGCTAACTCTTCCACACAACTTATTACAGTTGGGGTCCCACAAGGAAGTGTCCTTGGCCCTCTCCTCTTTCTCATTTACATCAATGACCTACCGAATGCATCACAACTACTCAAACCCATATTATTTGCAGATGACACAACATACGTCTGCTCTCACCCAAACCCAGTCACACTGGCCAACACTGTTAATGCTGAATTGCAGAAAATATCTACCTGGATGATGACTAACAAGCTTACACTCAATACTGACAAAACCTATGTCATTCAGTTTGGAAACAGAGCCACAAATGTTCCACTTAACATAACGCTAAATGGATCACCCATCACAAGACGCACAGAGGGAAAATTTCTAGGAATCCACCTTGACAGTAGCCTTAAGTTCCAGACCCATATACAACAAATTTTTGAGAAAATCTCTAAAACAGTAGGCATACTATCAAAGATACAGTACAGGTCCTCCATCACAAATCCGGCATCATTGGGACCTGTAGTGTGCCGGATTACTGAGTTTGCCGGATTAAAGAGTGGTTAGGTTAGAATACACTTAATAAAATTAACCAACTTGACTTGACACAAAGTTCATTGAACATCGGCAAAAATCGAACATTTCAGCTACTTTGAGCTCAATTTCAAGGTACTTTTCATCATGAAAGCAATCGAAATCATGTATATTTCTGTAATATATCTTCCATTCTATCAAATGAGACCAAAAAGAACAAGAACACAACCATAAAAACCATGCGAAAATATACTGCAAAGAGGCGGCTAATGGCTGAGAAGTGAACTCCCTTATTTATCGTCCGTCTTTTTTATTTTTCTTGTACGTTAAGAAGCATCTTTCCATCATACATTGCCCAAGTTTCAATGAGATAGCCCAACAAACAGCTGAGGAAAAAAAGTATTTACCAAAAATCATATATGGCAAGCCCAAGCCAGATACTGGAAATAAGTCACTTTGACTTTTTTGGGTTATCCTAGGTTCTCTATACATACGCTGCTATGTATGATTGCCTATGTAACTGTATTTGTGAATACCTCAATAAACTTACTTACTTCTAGTCTGTCGACTGAGTACAAGAAACCAACCATTCACTTATTTCAACTACCCAATAAAGTGGTCAGAAATTGGCAATTTGGCCAATTTCAACAGATGCCAATTTCAAAATAGGGGTCCAGAATAAACAATGCAGACATTCCTGGCACTAAAATGACATTTTCTCTGTTCATTAGTCATGGCTACAGGCCCCTCTTATATTACTCTTGCTTACCATTTGGAATTTTTATTCACAAAAAAATAGAAGATTTACTGTTATGCAGACTGCTGCATTATTGTAATAATTGTATAAATACGTAATGTCAACCCATTCTTGACTCTGTATTGGAATTTGGACTGGCAGGCGGACATGTATTGGATGGTGATGTCATTTGTTTACTCTTGAGCTTCGCTAACCCTTTGACTGTTTCCGATGTATAAATACGTCTTACGAGCCAATGTTTCTGACGTATTTATATGCAAAAATTCTAGCGGCTTCAAATCAAGCGGGAAAGGCCTGGTAGGCCTACATGAGAGAGAATGGGTCTCAGTGGTCAGTGTGCACCCTGTGAAAAAATCTGGGACCCAGCGGTGCATTGTGGGAACGCCATGTTGTTAGTCCATTTTCACCAGC
>NC_069424.1:8391568-8412806 GCF_026875155.1 Cherax quadricarinatus | reverse complement strand
TGGTCAATTAGAAAGAACTCATTTAAAATTAAGTCCTTTCTAAAATTTTCTCTTATACGTTTAAAGATATATTTTTTCATTAATGTTGATGTAAAAATTTATAATTTTGCACCAAAAGGAACTTAGAAAACTTATCTAACCTTATTATAACAAGCGCAATTTATTTTAGCCTAACCTAACTAAATATATTTTAGATTTGTTTACAATAATTTAATACTAAACAAACACAGTGAAATATATTTTTTTTCGTTAGGTTCAGAATGATTTTGGCGAAATTATTGCATACACAAAGTTGTATTCAAAAATCTTGATACAGTAAAAAAAAATTTTGATAAAGAATTCCCCCCTAAATGCTGATGGATGTGTCTATAAGATTCCTTGTAAAATTTGCGATAAAGTTTATTACGGTCAAACTGGCAAAAATCTCGAACTAAGATTAAAACAAACAACATAAATACAGCATTAGAACTGGACAACATTCCAATGCTCTATTTATTCATGAAAAAGATTTTAACCATCCAATTGATTTTCAAAAAGTTGAGAAAGTAGTATCAAGCAAGTCCATGGTCGACAGGAATATAATTGAATCTTGTTTCATAAAAAAGCAGTTTTGACAATAATATGAATATTTCCTTTGGTTTATATAAATTAGATCCATTTATAATTAATAGAATTTGGGAAGAATTTAATAATACATTGGACAAATAATTTTTTAAATTTCTTATTTATTGGGTAGAATAGTTTGTTGGTGGGTTGTAAGAAGGACCTGTCTAGTTCGGCCGGCGGGCCTGCTGTCTCGCGTCAGGTGTTTCGGTGTTGTGGGATCTGATAGTGAGGTGTGGGCTACCCCTTTATATACCTTCCTTTGATGCTTTACTTTCATTGTTCCTTGATAAATGTGAGTAGTCACGAAAGCACTTGGAACTTCTCTATTCTTTCACAGTGGTTGTTTTGCATATTCTGAAATCACCTGTTTACTGTGATCTTATTGCATATATATATATATATATAAATATATATATATATATATATATATATATATATATATATATATATATATATATATATATATATATATATATTTATATATATATATATATATATATATATATATATATATATATATATATATATATATATATATATTAATATATATATATATATATATATATATATATATAATATATATATATATATATATATATATATATATATATATATATATGTGTGTGTGTGTGTGTGTGTGTACTCACCTATTTGTGGTTGCAGGGGTCGAGTCTTAGCTCCTGGCCCCGCCTCTTCACCGGTTGCTACTGGGCCCTCTCTCTCTCCGCTCCATGAGCTTTATCAAACCTAGTCTTAAAACTGTGTATGGTTCCTGCCTCCACTACGTCATTTTCTAGGCTATTCCACTGCCTTACAACTCTATGACTGAAGAAATACTTCCTACTATCTCTCTGACTCATTTGTGTCTTCAACTTCCAATTGTGGCCTCTTGTTTCTGTGTCCCCTCCCTGGAACATCCTGTCTTTGTCCACCTCGTCTATTCCACGCAGTATTTTATATGTCGTTATCATATCTCCCCAGACCCTCCTGTCCTCCAGTGTCGTCAGGCCGATTTCCCTTAATCTTTCTTCATTGGACATTCCCCTTAGCCCTGAAACTACCCTTGTCGCAAACCTTTGTACTTTCTCTAGTTTCTTGACGTGCTTTATCAAGTGCGGGTTCCAAACAGGTGCTGCATACTCCAGTATGGGCCTGACATACACGGTGTACAGTGTCTTGAATGATTCCTTACTAAGGTATCGGAATGCTGTTCTCAGTTTGCCAGGCGCCCAATGCTGCAGCAGTTACCTGATTGATGTGTGCTTCCGGAGACATGCTCGGTGTTATACTCACCCCAAGATCTTTCTCCTTGAGTGAGGTTTGCAGTCTTTGACCACCTAGCCTATACTCTGTCCTGTGGTCTTCTGTGCCCTTCCCCTATCTCATGACTTTGTATTTGGCAGGATTAAATTCGAGAAGCCATTTGCTGGACCAGGTGTACAGTCTGTCCAGGTCTCTTTGAAGTCCTGCCTGGTCCTCATCAGATTTAATTCTCCTCATTAACTTCACATCATCTGCAAACAGGGACACTTCTGAGTCTAACCCTTCTATCATGTCGTTCACATATACCAAAAATAGCACTGGTCCTAGGACCGACCCCTGTGGGACCCCGCTCGTCACAGGTGCCCACTGTGATACATCATTACGTACCATGACTCGTTGTTGTCTCCCTGTCAGGTATTCTCTGATCCATTGCAGTGCCCTTCCTGTTATATGCGCCTGATGCTCTAGCTTCTGCACTAATGAGTGTGTGTGTGTGTGTGTGTGTGTACTCACCTAGTTGTACTCACCTAGTTGAGGTTGCAGGGGTCGAGTCCAAGCTCCTGGCCCCGCCTCTTCACTGGTCGCTACTAGGTCACTCTCCCTGAACCATGAGCTTTATCGTACCTCTGCTTAAAGCTATGTATGGATCCTGACTCCACTACATCGCTTCCCAAACTATTCCACTTCCTTACTACTCTGTGGCTGAAGAAATACTTCCTAACATCCCTGTGATTCATCTGTGTCTTCAACTTCCAACTGTGTCCCCTTGTTACTGTGTCCAGTCTCTGGAACATCCTGTCTTTGTCCACCTTGTCAATTCCTCTCATATTTTGTAAGTCGTTATCATGTCCCCCCTATCTCTCCTGTCCTCCAGTGTCGTCAGGTTGATTTCCCTTAACCTCTCCTCATAGGACATACCTCTTAGCTCTGGGACTAGTCTTGTTGCAAACCTTTGCACTTTCTCTAGTTTCTTTACATGCTTGGCTAGGTGTGGGTTCCAAACTGGTGCCGCATACTCCAATATGGGCCTAACGTACACGGTGTATAGGGTCCTGAACGATTCCTTATTAAGATGTCGGAATGCTGTTCTGAGGTTTGCCAGGCGCCCATATGCTGCAGCAGTTATTTGGTTGATGTGCGCTTCAGGAGATGTGCCTGGTGTTATACTCACCCCAAGATCTTTTTCCTTGAGTGATGTTTGTAGTCTCTGACCCCCTAGCCTGTACTCCATCTGCGGTCTTCTTTGCCCTTCCCCAATCCTCATGACTTTGCACTTGGTGGGATTGAACTCCAGGAGCCAGTTGCTGGACCAGGTCTGCAGCCTGTCCAGATCCCTTTGTATTTCTGCCTGGTCTTCGATCGAATGAACTCTTCTTATCAACTTCACGTGTGTGTGTGTGTGTACTCACCTAGTTGAGGTTGAAGGGGTCGAGTCCATGCTCCTGGCCCCGCCTCTTCACTGGTCGCTACTAGGTCACTCTCCCTGAACCATGAGCTTTATCGTACCTCTGCTTAAAGCTATGTATGGATCCTGCCTCCACTACATCGCTTCCCAAACTATTCCACTTACTGACTACTCTGTGGCTGAAGAAATACTTCCTAACATCCCTTTGATTCATCTGTGTCTTCAGCTTCCAACTGTGTCCCCGTGTTGCTGTGTCCAGTCTCTGGAACATCCTGTCTTTGTCCACCTTGTCAATTCCTCTCAGTATTTTGTAAGTCGTTATCATGTCCCCCCTATCTCTCCTGTCCTCCAGTGTCGTCAGGTTGATTTCCCTTAACCTCTCCTCATAGGACATACCTCTTAACCCTGGGACTAGTCTTGTTGCAAACCTTTGCACTTTCTCTAGTTTCTTTACATGCTTGGCTAGATGTGGGTTCCAAACTGGTGCCGCATACTCTAATATGGGCCTAACGTACACGGTGTACAGGGTCCTGAACGACTCCTTATTAAGATGTCGGAATGCTGTTCTGAGGTTTGCCAGGCGCCCATATGCTGCGGCAGTTATTTGGTTGATGTGCGCTTCAGGAGATGTGCCTGGTGTTATACTCACCCCAAGATCTTTTTCCTTAAGTGATGTTTGTAGTCTCTGGCCCCTTAGACTGTACTCCGTCTGCGGTCTTCTTTGCCCTTCCCCAATCCTCATAACTTTGCACTTGGTGGGATTGAACTCCAGGAGCCATTGCTGGACCAGGTCTGCAGCCTGTCCAGATCCCTTTGTAGTTCTGCCTGGTCTTCGATCGAATGAACTCTTCTCATCAACTTCACGTCATCTGCAAACAGGGACACCTCGGAGTTTATTCCTTCCGTCATGTCGTTCACAAATACCAGAAACAGCACTGGTCCTAGGACTGACCCCTGTGGGACCCCGCTGGTCACAGGTGCCCACTCTGACACCCTCGCCACGTACCATTACTCGCTGCTGTCTTCCTGACAAGTATTCCTGATCCATTGCAGTGCCTTCCCTGTTATCCCTGCTTGGTCCTCCAGTTTTTGCACTAATCTCTTGTGTGGTACTGTGTCAAAAGCCTTCTTGCAGTCCAAGAAAATGCAATCCACCCACCCCTCTCTCTCTTGTCTTACTGCTGTCACCATGTCATAGAACTCCAGTAGGTTTGTGACACAGGATTTCCCATCTCTGAAACCATGTTGGCTGCTGGTGATGAGATCATTCCTTTCTAGATGTTCCACCATTCTTCTCCTGACAATCTTTTCCATGATTTTGCATGTTATACATGTCAGTGACACTGGTCTGTAGTTTAGTGCTTCATGTCTGTCTCCTTTTTTAAAGATTGGGACTACATTTGCTGTCTTCCATGCCTCAGGCAATCTCCCTGTTTCGATAGATGTATTGAATATTGTTGTTAGGGGTACACATAGCGCCTCTGCTCCCTCTCTCAGGACCCATGGAGAGATGTTATCTGGCCCCATTGCCTTTGAGGTATCTAGCTCACTCAAAAGCCTCTTCACTTCTTCCTCGGTTGTGTGTACTGTGTCCAGCACATGGTGGTGTACCCCACCTCTCCGTCTTTCTGGAGCCCCTTCTGTCTCCTCTGTGAACACTTCTTTGAATCTCTTGTTGAGTTCCTCACATACTTCACGGTCATTTCTTGTTGTCTCTCCTCCTTCCTTCCTTAGCCTGATAACCTGGTCCTTAACAGTTGTTTTCTTCCTGATGTGGCTGTATAACAGCTTCGGGTGAGATTTGGCTTTTGCTGCTATGTCGTTTTCATATTGACGTTGGGCCTCCCTTCTTATCTGTGCATATTCGTTTCTGGCTCTACGACTGCTCTCCTTATTCTCCTGGGTCCTTTGCCTTCTATATTTCTTCCATTCCCTAGCACACTTGGTTTTTGCCTCCTTGCATCTTTGGGTGAACCATGGGCTCATCCTGGCTTTCTCATTATTCCTGTTACCCTTGGTACAAACCTCTCCTCAGCCTCCTTGCACATTGTTGCTACATATTCCATCATCTCATTAACTGGCTTCCCTGCCAGTTCTCTGTCCCACTGAACCTCATTCAGGAAGTTCCTCATTCCTGTGTAGTCCCCTTTCCTGTAGTTTGGTTTCATTTGTCCTTGCCTCCTGCTCCTCCCCCTCCACTTGTAGCTCTACTGTGTATTCAAAGCTCAAACCACATGATCGCTGGCCCCAAGGGGTCTTTCATATGTGATGTCCTCAATATCTGCACTACTCAAGGTGAATACTAAGTCCAGTCTTGCTGGTTCATCCTCTCCTCTCTCTCTTGTAGTGTCCCTTACGTGTTGGTACATGAAATTTTCCAGTACCACCTCCATCATCTTAGCCCTCCATGTATCTTGGCCCCCATGTGGCTCCAAGTTCTCCCATTCGATCTCCTTGTGGTTAAAGTCACCCATGATCAGGAGCTTTGCCCTGCATGCATGAGCTCTTCTCGCCACTGCAGCCAGTGTGTCAACCATCGCTCTATTGCTCTCGTCATACTCTTGCCTTGGCCTCCTGCTGTTCTGTGGTGGGTTATACATCACTGCAATTATCACCTTGGGACCACCAGAGTGAAGCGTTCCCGCTATGTAATCACTTTCTCTCCGCTGTCTCCTCTCTCCAGCTCATCAAAATTCCATCGGTGTTTGATCAGCAATGCCACTCCTCCACCCTCCCTGTTCCTTCTGTCTTTTCTCAGGATCTGGTATCCCGCTGGAAAGATGGCATCTGTTATCATACCTGTAAGCTTGGTTTCTGTGATCGCTATGATGTCTGGTGATGCCTCTTTGACTCTTTCGTGCCACTCCTCCACTTGTTTGTATTCCATCAGCGTTTGTGTACCATACCTTCAGTTTCCTTTCTAACACTGTGGTTTGGGAGGCCTGTGGGGGTGGGAGACCTGGTAGCTTACTGTGGGATTCTATAGTTGGGGTTGGGTGAAGCTGTGGGTATGGATTGTATTGTGTGTTGGGATGGTATGATAGGTTGTGGGGTTCTGAGGATAGTTGTGTGTGTGCTTGCCTTGCTGCTCTGTTCTGCTCTGACTGACCTCTGCTGGTTCCATTCTTGTCTCCTTTCCTAGCTCCTTTCGCTTTTTTTGTCCTCTCCCTCAGCTGCTTTCTCTCTGTTTGTGTTCTGTCTCTGTCTAGGAACACCTTCTTGTACTCTTCCGAACTTTTTCAACCGTGGTTTCTCTTGGAGAATCCTGTTCCGCACTGTTTCTGTCCATGAGAATCAGCTTGATCGGTCGGTTTTCTCCCCTTCAAATACCCCCCTTATTCTCTGAAAATTTACAATCTCATCCATGTCTTCTCCCCCTATTTCTGTGATGATTTTCTCAATCTCCTTTCTTTCTTCCTGCCGTCTTTCAGTGTGTGTCCTTTCCTCTCTCTCCCGAAGCCCATGGATAAATCACTGATTTTGCCCTTTCCTCCTCCCATTGCCTCTTCCTCTGTGACTCTGGTTCCTGTCTGTATGTGGTCATTTTCTCCCTTGATTTTTCCAGTGGCTCTTGGTAGCATGGTTGTGCCTCAGCATTCGACCTATCTCCCTCTCCATCTGCACCCATCTGCTCTTCCCTTCCACTCACTGGCCCTTCTTTGCAGGCTGATATGACCTTAGCATAATTCATATCTCCTTCTTTCCTGTTCAGCCTCTCATCATCATATGGTGTGTCTTCTCTGGTCACTACCCCTGAGACTTGCTTCAGCCTGTTTACCTCAAATTCTAGGACCTTTACCCTGGCTACAGCAGTTTCGACTTGTGACTCCCAATTCTTCGTCTCCTTCTCCAACCTCTTTTCCCATTTCACAGAGAGCTCTTTCTCCATTTTATCAGAAAGCTCTCCTAATTTTCTCTCCCATTCTTGCTCTATCCTCTATCTAGAGGGGGAGTGAAAAGGGAAGAGAGAGAGAGAAGAGGAAAAGAGAGAGTAAGAGAGGAAGAGAGAGAGGGAGAGAGAGAGTGAAAGGAAGAGAGAGGAAGAGAGAGAGGATGAGAGAGAGGATGAGAGAGAGGATGAGAGAGAGGATGAGAGAAAGGGGGAGAGAGAGAGAGAGAGAGAGAGAGAGAGAGAGAAGAGAGAGAAGAGAGAGAGAGAGAGAGAAGAGAGAGAGAAAGAGAGAGGAAGAGAGAGGAGAGGAGAGGGAGAGAGATGGGGGGGGGAAAGGAAGGGTTATAGGGTCACTTCACAGGAAGGTGTAAAATCCTGTATATGTGTGTGTGTGTGTCTATATATGTGTGTGTGTGTGTGTCTGTGTGTGTGTGTGTGTTTATGTACTCACCTATTTGTACTCACCTATTTGTGGTTGCAGGGGTCGAGTCCTAGCTCCTGGCCCCGCCTCTTCACCGGTTGCTACTGGGCCCTCCCTCTCCCCGCTCCATGAGCTTTATCAAACCTCGTCTTAAAACTGTGTATGGTTCCTGCCTCCACTACGTCATTTTCTAGGCTATTCCACTGCCTTACAACTCTATGACTGAAGAAATACTTCCTACTATCTCTCTGACTCATTTGTGTCTTCAACTTCCAATTGTGGCCTCTTGTTTCTGTGTCCCCTCCCTGGAACAATCCTGTCTTTGTCCACCTTGTCTATTCCACGCAGTATTTTATATGTCGTTATCATGTCTCCCCTGACCCTCCTATCCTCCAGTGTCGTCAGGCCGATTTCCCTTAATCTTTCTTCATAGGACATTCCCCTTAGCTCTGGAACTAACCTTGTCGCAAACCTTTGTACTTTCTCTAGTTTCTTGACGTGCTTTATCAAGTGCGGGTTCCAAACAGGTGCTGCATACTCCAGTATGGGCCTGACATACACGGTGTACAGTGTGTTGAATGATTCTTTACTAAGGTATCGGAAAGCTGTTCTCAGGTTTGCCAGGCGCCCATATGCTGCAGCAGTTATCTGATTGATGTGTGCTTCCGGAGACATGCTCGGTGTTATACTCACCCCAAGATCTTTCTCCTTGAGTGAGGTTTGCAGTCTTTGGCCACCTAGCCTATACTCTGTCTGGGGTCTTCTGTGCCCTTCCCCTATCTTCATGACTTTGCATTTGGCAGGATTAAATTCGAGAAGCCATTTGCTGGACCAGGTGTCCAGTCTGTCCAGGTCTCTTTGAAGTCCTGCCTGGTCTTCATCAGATTTAATTCTCCTCATTAACTTCACATCATCTGCAAACAGGGACACTTCTGAATCCAACCCTTCCGTCATGTCGTTCACATATACCAAAAATAGCACTGGTCCTAGTACCGACCCCTGTGGGACCCCGCTCGTCACAGGTGCCCACTGTGATACATCATTACGTACCATGACTCGTTGTTGCCTCCCTGTCAGGTATTCTCTGATCCATTGCAGTGCCCTTCCTGTTATATGCGCCTGATGCTCTAGCTTCTGCACTAATCTCTTGTGAGGAACTGTGTCAAAGGCCTTCTTGCAGTCCAAGAAGATGCAATCAACCCACCCCTCTCTCTCTTGTCTTACTTCTGTTATTTTATCGTAAAACTCCAGAAGGTTTGTGACACAGGATTTGCCTTCCGTGAATCCGTGCTGGTTGGCATTTATACTCCTGTATCCGTTCCAGGTGCTCCACCACTCTCCTCCTGACAATCTTCTCCATAATTTTGCATACTATACACGTCAATGACACAGGTCTATAGTTTAGTGCCTCTTTTCTGTCTCCTTTTTTAAAAATGGGAACTACATTTGCCGTCTTTCCATACCTCAGGTAGTTGCCCAGTTTCCAGGGATGTGTTGAAGATTGTGGCAAGTGGCACGCACAACATATCTGCTCCCTCTCTAAGGACCCACGGGGAGATGTTGTCCGGATCCCATTGCCTTTGAGGTATCGATGTCCCTTAGCAGTTTCTTCACCTCCTCCTCATCTGTATGTATGTCGTCCAACACTTGTTGGTGTATTCCTTGCTGGTGTCCCCATCTGGTCTGTCCCCCCAGAGTCCTTCCTGTCTCTACTGTAAATACTTCCTTAAATCTCGTGTTGAGCTCCTCACATACCTCTTGATCGTTTCTTGTGAGTTCTCCACCTTCTTTCCTCAGCCTTATCACCTGGTCCTTGACTGTTGTCTTCCTCCTAATGTGGCTATACAACAGTTTCGGGTCAGATTTGACTTTCGATGCTATGTCGTTTTCATACTGTCGCTGGGCCTCCCTCCTTATCTGTGCATACTCGTTTCTGGCTCTTCTACTAATCTCCTTGTTTTCCTGGGTCATATGCCTCCTGTACCTTTTCCATTCTCTGTTGCACTTAGTTTTTGCCTCCCTACACCTTCGGGTAAACCAAGGACTCGTTTTGGTCTTCCTATTATTTCTGTTTCCCTTGGGAACAAAACTTTCCTCTGCCTCCTTGCACTTTGTTGCCACATATTCCATCATCTCGTTTACTGATTTTCCTACCATTTCTCTGTCCCACTGAACCTCCTGCAGGAAGTTTCTCATACCTGTTTACCTGGAGTTTACCTGGAGAGAGTTCCGGGGGTCAACGCCCCCGCGGCCCGGTCTGAGACCAGGCCTCCTGTGTAGTCCCCCCTTTTATATGTGTGTGTGTGTGTGTGTGTGTGTGTGTGTGTGTGTGTGTGTGTGTGTGTGTGTGTGTGTGTGTGTGTGTGTGTGTGTGTGCTACAGCTATTCAAGTGCCTAACAACAGTACTATTCTCACCAAGTGTGTGTGCATATGTTTATGTAAACAGTCCTTATTTCCCACGTATGTACTACATACGTATTGTATATGTACTCGATCTCTTGGTTCCCACTGTACTGTCTTATGAGTTTAAAATTACGTTCAAAAATAAATACACTAGGCTTCGCCTATATGCCGCTACCTCTAAATTCTATTAAATGCCAGTAAATGCTGCTTATTCTAATTCTGATAGCTCGAGGAGAGTGACCCCCAATTCCAGCTAGAGACAGGTACTATTGACCCCATGCAACTCAAACTAGGTGAATATTACTTGCGCCTGGCAGTGCAGTAACGTTGCTGGTCTGTCCTGTGTCCCAGAAGTTGAAGGTGTTTGATGCTTCTCGGTAATTTTTCCACTAACTTCCTGTATGCACTATATTCTCTAGCTCTTCTAATTTTTTCACTCACTCACTGTATTTACTGATACATCTATACATAGCTCTTATCTCCCTGGTCTTGAGTCGCACTTATTCTTCAAAATAACCCACTGCGTTATTATGGCAACACTATTTAGGCCTGACACAACCGTTCACCCTTCCAACGGCCCTCACTAAACACCAGCCAATATTTCCTTTTTTTCTTTTCTGTGATCACTTATATTTCCTTTTTTCGGGGCTTAAGGTATTATATGCACTCTTATGCGTGCACACGCCTATATCCCACACTCTATTCCTTATGGCACAGTCAGAAATTATCACCAAAACACGAGCTCAAACCGCGTGACTCCTCCACGAGTGTGTGTGTGTGTGTGTGTGTGTGTGTGTGTGTGTGTGTGTGTGTGTGTGTGTGTGTGTGTGTGTGTTATAAATATATATATATATATATATATATATATATATATATATATATATATATATATATATATTATATATATATATATATATATATATATTATATTTATATATATGTGTGTGTGTGTGTGACGTGTCGAATAGGTAAAACTTGCAATTTTGGCTTAACTAGCAATGCTCTTCTTGCCGAATAAGGCAAGCGAGAATTTGCGTATGCAATAACTTCGCAAAAATAATTCTGAACCTAATGAAAAATTTTTATTTCATTATGTTTATTTATTATTAAATTATTGTAAACTTATCTAAAATATATTTAGTTGGATTAGGCTAAATTAAACTGTGCTTGTCATAATAAGGTTAGGTAAGTTTTCAAATTTTTTTTGGTACAAAATTATTAGGTAGTAGGTTGGTAGACAGCAGCCACCCAGGGAGGTACTACCGTCCTGCCAAGAGAGTGTAAAACTGAAGCCTGTAAATGTTTTACATGATGGTATGATTCCTGGTGTCTGTTTTCTGTCTGATAAAATGCAAGATTTCAGGTACGTCTTGCTACTTCTACTTATACTTAGGTCACACTACACATACATGTACTCGTTTATGTATACACACTCATCTGAGTTTTCTTTGATTTTAACTTAATAGTTTTTGTTCTCATTACTTTTCATTTCACATCCACGGGGAAGTGGAATAAGAATCTTTCCTCCATAAGACATGCGTGTTGTAAAAGTCAACTAAAATGCCGGGAACAATGTGGTTTCAGTGGGGAGAAATAAATGGGATTATGTCAGGGGTTTCTAATAGAGTTAGAGCCAACGAAGGTCTAGCAATACTGTTGAAGGATAAGTTATGGCAGGAAAAGAAGGAATATAAATATATAAAATCAAGGATTATGTGGAGTAAAATAAGGGTTAAATGTGAAAAGTGGATTATAGTAAGTGTCTATGCACCTGGAGAAGAGAGAAGTGTAGAGGAGAGAGAGAGATTTTGGGAAATGTTGAGTGAGTGCGTAGGGAGTTTTGAACCAAGTGAAAGAGTACTTGTGGTTGGGGATCTCAGTGGTAAGTGGATAAAAATGTTGTAGACGTAGTAGTAGGTAAATTTGTGGTGCCAGGGGTAAATGAAAATGAGAAGCCTTTAATTGCACTATGTGTAGAAAGAGGTTTGGTAATAAGTATTACATATTTTATGAAAAAGAGAATAAATAAGTATACACGATATGATATAGCACATAATGAAAGTAGTTTGTTAGATTATGTTTTGGTGGATAAAGGGTTGATGGGTAGGCTCCATGATGTACATGTTTATAGAGGGGCAACGGATACATTAGATCATTATCTAGCTGTAGCTACAGTTAGAGTAAGAGGTAGATGGGACAAAAGGACACTGGCAGCAGTAAGTAAGAAAGAGGTAAATGTTTATAAACTAAGGGAGGAGGAAGTTAGGGTGAGACATAAGCAGCTTTTGACAGAAAGGTGGGCTAATGCAAGTATGGGTAGTGGGGAGAGAGGGGTGAAGAGGGATGGGATAGTTTTAAAAATGCAGTATACGAATGTGGGGAAAAGTTTTGGCTATAGGAGGGTGGATGCAGGGGGAAAGAGGAGTGATTAATGGAATTAGGTAAAAGGTGTGATAAAAGAGAAAAAGGTAGATTATGAGAGTTTTTTTTTACAAAGCAGAAGTGATATAAAAAGGGCGGAGTATATGGAGAGCAAAAGAAAGGTGAAGAGAGTTGTGAGAGAGTGCAAAAGAAGAGCAGATGATAGAGTGGGAGAGGCACTGTCAAGAAATTTTGCTAAGAATAAGGAAAAATTTGGGAGTGAGATAAATAAGTTAAGAAAGCCAAGGGAAGGAATGGATTTGTCAGTTAAAAACAGAGTAGTGGAGTTAGTAGATGAGGAGCTGGAGGTATTGGGTAGATGGCGGGAATATTTTGAGGAACTTTTTAATGTCGATGAAGAAAGAGGCGGTAATTTCATGTACAGGCCAGGGAGGTATACCATCTTTTAGGAGTGGAGAAGAGCAGGATGTGAGTGTGGTGGAGGTGCGTGAGGCATTATGTAGAATGAAAGGTGGTAATGCAACTGGAACTGACGGAATCATGACAGAAATGTTAAAAGCATGGGGAGGGGATATAGTGTTGGAGTGGTTGGCATTTTGTTTAATAAATGTATGAAATAGGGGAAGGTACCTAGGGATTGGCAGAGAGCATGCATAGTTCCTTTATATAAAGGGAAGGGGGACAAAAAAGATTGTAAAAATTATAGGGGAATAAGTTTACTGATAATACCAAGTAAAGTGTATGGTAGGGTTACTATTGAAAGAATCGGAGGTAAGACAGAGAGCAGGATTGCAGACGAGCAAGGAGGCTTTAGAATGGGTAGGGGATGTGTAGATCAGGTGTTTACATTGAAGCATGTATGTGAACAACATTTGCATTGTAATTATGGATTCAGAAAAGGCATATGATAGAGTGGATAGCAGATGTTGCAATGTATGGAATAGATGGTAAGTTACTAAATGTTGTAAAGAGTTTTAATGAGGCTCAGGTTAGGGTGTGTAAAAGAGAGGGAGATTACTTTTCAGTAAAAGTAGGTCTTAGACAGGGATGTGTAATGTCACCATGGTTGTTTAACATATTTATAGATGGGGTTGTAAAAGAAGTAAATGCTAGGGTGTTGGGGAGAGGGGTGGGATTAAATGTTGGGGAGTCAAATACAAAATGGGAGTTGACACAGTTACGTTTTGATACTGTGCTTTTTGGGGGATTCTAAAGAAAAGTTGCAAAGGTTAGTGGACGAGTTTGGGCGGGTGTGTGAAGACAGAAAGTTGAAAGTGAATATAGATAAGAGTAAGGTGATGAGGGCATCAAACGATTTAGATAAAGAAAAACTGGATATCACATTGGAGGGAGGGAGTATGGAAGAAATGAATGTTTTCAGGTATTTGGGAGTTGACTTATCAGTTGACGGGTTTATGAAGGATGTGGAGAAATTTTCTCCAGGAGGGGGGTATCAGCCCCCTTCAGCCCCCTTCAGCCCCCTTCAGCCCTCTCAGCCTGAGGGGCCACTAGAAGGGGCGAGCGTCTTGTTTACTGCTAGAGTGAGTAATTGATCACAGATGCTATGAGTGGTCAAATGACCTCTGCTCCTTGCAGGGGTGTTGCAGAGTGTATTTTTATAAGAGACAGTACATCTCTTATTTAGCAGGACAATTAAGGAAAATCCTGCTCCCACTATTACCATAGTAAAACTAGTACATTGTTGTCTATGATTAAGACAGCAAGAAACAAACATTCTGCTTTGCTTCATCGAGGAGGTGACAAGGATGCAAGGTACTAGGTCAGCGTTTTTTTTTTGTGCTGGGGCCAGTGACGGGATGGAGCCCTGTGGCGTCTGGGCAGATTACTTTTGACTCTAGAGAGAGTCACACTGACGCCAGGATAACCAGCAAAGGACACTGATCTGTGCGTTAGTGTGAATAAAGTGTCTCTAACACAATAAACTCTTAAGAGAAGTGTGATCAGCTTCTCTTGTGATACATTGTGAACAATAAAGACTAATCTTGTTGAACATAGTGTACCAGTGTGCGTTTCCTAGACAATGGAAGACGTGGACATCCAAGGACACTTCAGCTTCTATCAAGTCACCGATATCTGTCGAAGGTGTTGAGAACACCATAGCTCACGTTACAAAGAGCAAGGTATGTTACGAATTTCTTGTAGATCGGGGGATTGCGCAATTCTTGAGTCACAAGGAGTTTGTAATCAACCTATAATCGGCAGTAAGGTGTGGACTTTTGAGTCCAAACAAGTAAGTATTCGTCAGCCATCATCGAATGAAATATGCTGACATAACACCCCCTAGGGGTAATTCATACTTACAAATTGTATCTCTTGACAGCCCACTGTTGTGATGGTTTCGACAGCTTCTAGACCTCGTCTGCAGGGGCGGCTGTGTAGACGATTTGCTGTCATTTATCAGCTAAGTGTTTATATTTATAATATATAATAAACACAGCAGGTAAGGCCAAATAATTCTCAACAAAGGATGAGGTAAACCATAGAAGTGATGAAGAAAAATAGTGAGTGGTGCACTGAGGAGTCTGTGGAGACAAAGAACTTTATCCATGGAGGCAAAGAAGGGAATGTACGAGAGCATAGTGGTACCAACACTCTTTTATGAGTGTGAAGCATGGGTTGTAAATGCTGCAACAAAGAGGCGACTGGAGGCAGTGCCTAAGTGCAATGTGTGGTGTAAATATTATGCAGAAAATTCGTAGTGTGGAAACTAGGAGGAGGTGTGGAATTACTAAAATATTAATCAGAGGGCTGATGAAGGCTCTTCAGGCGATTTAGTCATTTAGAGAAAATGGAACAAAGTAGAATGACTTGGAGAGCATATAAATTTGTTGGGGAAGGAAGGTGGGGTAACGGTCGTCCCCGAAAAGGCTGGACGGAGGGGGTAAAGGAGGTTTTGTGGGCGAGCGTCTTGGACTTTCAAGAAGCGTGCGTGAGCGTGTTAGATAAGAGTGAATGGAGAATGGTTTCTGGGACCTGACGAGCTGTTGGAGTGTGAGCAGGATAATATTTTCTGAAGGGATTCCAGGGAAACCGGAGGGCCGGACTTGAGCCCTGGAAAGGGGAAGTACAATGCTTGCACTTTAAAGGAGGGGTTTAGGATATTTGCAGTTTGGTGGGACGTCTAAACTGTCGTATCTGAGCGCCTCTGCAAAGACAGTGATTATGTATGAGTGATGGTGAAAGTGTTGAATGATGATGAAAGTTTTTTCTTTCTCTATGGGTTTTTCTTTCTTTTTGGGTCACTCTGCGTCTCTGGGAAACGGCCGACGTTTAAAAAATTGAAAAGAATATATCTTTAAACATATAAGAGAACATTTTAGAAAGGACTAAATTTTAAATGAGTTATTGCTAATTGACCAGTTTTACCTATTCAGCAAGACATATATATATATTATAATATATATATATATATAAAATATATATATATAAAAATATATATATAATAAAATATATATATATTTTATATATATATATATATATAAAAAAGTAATTTTTCAGATGTCCGATCAAGAAATTCTTCTTTAGAACTTTTACAGAGAGCTTACGAAAAAATATATTTAAAAAAAAAAACAACGATAAAGGAATTAGAGATTACAGTTGGTAATGTTTACAGCTGAGTAATGTTGTCAGTTAATCAGATTCAGAAGAAACATAAACATAATAAATAATATTGAATGAAGTCTCTGGTTAACGTATTAAAACTTGTAGAATCCAGTGTGAGGACGCCTTGAGGGGAAACTGTTAGTATGATGAAGAAAGAGGATGAGGACAAGGAGGAAGAGGAGCAGGACAAGAAAAAGGAGGAAGAGGAACAGGAAAAGGAAGAAGAGGAAGACAAGAAGTAGGAGGTGGAGAAGGCGAACGATGATGACAAAGAGAACGAAAAGAAGACAAAGATGGAGAGAAAGATGATGATGATGACAATGATAATGTGGTGAAGACTTACTGAGGAAGTATGTGGTGAAGACTTACTAAGGATGTATGTGGTGAAGACTTACTGAGGATGTATGTGGTGAAGACTTACTGAGGAAGTATGTGGTGAAGACTTACTGAGGATGTATGTGGTGAAGACATACTGAGGAAGTATGTGGTGAAGACTTACTGAGGAAGTATGTGGTGAAGACTTACTGAGGATGTATGTGGTGAAGACTTACTGAGGAAGTATGTGGTGAAGACTTACTGAGATGTATGTGGTGAAGACTTACTGAGGATGTATGTGGTGAAGACTTACTGAGGAAGTATGTGGTGAAGACTTACTGAGGATGTATGTGGTGAAGACTTACTGAGGATGTATGTGGTGAAGACTTACTGAGGATGTATGTGGTGAAGACTTACTGAGGAAGTATGTGGTGAAGACTTACTGAGGATGTATGTGGTGAAGACTTACTGAGGAAGTATGTGGTGAAGACTTACTGAGGAAAATGTGTGAAGACTTACTGAGGAAGTAGGTGGCGAAGACTTACTGACGAAGTATGTGGTGAAGACTTACTGAGGAAGTATGTGGTGAAGACTTACTGAGGATGTATGTGGTGAAGACTTACTGAGGATGCATGTGGTGAAGACTTACTGAGGAAGTATGTGGTGAAGACTTACTGAGGATGTATGTGGTGAAGACTTACTGAGGATGTATGTGGTGAAGACTTACTGAGGATGTATGTGGTGAAGACTTACTGAGGAAGTATGTGGTGAAGACTTACTGAGGATGTATGTGGTGAAGACTTACTGAGGAAGTATGTGGTGAAGACTTACTGAGGATGTATGTGGTGAAGACTTACTGAGGAAGTATGTGGTGAAGACTTACTGAGGAAGTATGTGGTGAAGACTTACTGAGGATGTATGTGGTGAAGACTTACTGAGGAAGTATGTGGTGAAGACTTACTGAGGAAGTATGTGGTGAAGACTTACTGACGAAGTATGTGGTGAAGACTTACTGAGGAAGTATGTGGTGAAGACTTACTGAGGAAGTATGTGGTGAAGACTTACTGAGGAAGTATGTGGTGAAGACTTACTGAGGAAATATGTGGTGAAGACTTACTGAGGAAGTAGGTGGCGAAGACTTACTGACGAAGTATGTGGTGAAGACTTACTGAGGAAGTATGTGGTGAAGACTTACTGAGGAAGTATGTGGTGAAGACTTACTGAGGAAGTATGTGGTGAAGACTTACTGAGGATGTATGTGGTGAACACTTACTGAGGAAGTATGTGGTGAAGACTTACTGAGGATGTATGTGGTGAAGACTTACTGAGGAAGTATGTGGTGAAGACTTACTGAGGATGTATGTGGTGAAGACTTACTGAGGAAGTATGTGGTGAAGACTTACTGAGGAAGTATGTGGTGAAGACTTACTGAGGAAGTATGTGGTGAAGACTTACTGAGGAAGTATGTGGTGAAGAATTACTGAGGAAGTATGTGGTGAAGACTTACTGAGGATGTATGTGGTGAAGACTTACTGAGGAAGTATGTGGTGAAGACTTACTGAGGATGTATGTGGTGAAGACTTACTGAGGAAGTATGTGGTGAAGACTTACTGAGGATGTATGTGGTGAAGACTTACTGAGGAAGTATGTGGTGAAGACTTACTGAGGATGTATGTGGTGAAGACTTACTGAGGAAGTATGTGGTGAAGACTTACTGAGGATGTATGTGGTGAAGACTTACTGAGGAAGAATGTGGTGAAGACTTACTGAGGAAGTATGTGGTGAAGACATACTGAGGAAGTATGTGGTGAAGACTTACTGAGGAAGTATGTGGTGAAGACTTACTGAGGAAGTATGTGGTGAAGACTTACTGAGGAAGTATGTGGTGAAGACTTACTGAGGAAGTATGTGGTGAAAACTTACTGAGGATGTATGTGGTGAAGACTTACTGAGGAAGTATGTGGTGAAGACTTACTGAGGATGTATGTGGTGAAGACTTACTGAGGATGTATGTGGTGAAGACTTACTGAGGATGTATGTGGTGAAGACTTACTGAGGAAGTATGTGGTGAAGACTTACTGACGAAGTATGTGGTGAAGACTTACTGAGAAGTATGTGGTGAAGACTTAATGAGGGAAATATGTGGTGAAGACTTTCTGAGGAAGTATGTGGTGAAGACTTACTGACGAAGTATGTGGTGAAGACTTACTGACGAAGTATGTGGTGAAGACTTACTGAGGAAGTATGTGCTGAAGACTTACTGAGGAAGTATGTGGTGAAGACTTACTGAGGAAATATGTGGTGAAGACTTACTGAGGAAGTAGGTGGTGAAGACTTACTGACGAAGTATGTGGTGAAGACTTACTGAGGAAGTATGTGGTGAAGACTTACTGAGGAAGTATGTGGTGAAGACTTACTGAGGAAGTATGTGGTGAAGACTTACTGAGGATGTATGTGGTGAACACTTACTGAGGAAGTATGTGGTGAAGACTTACTGAGGATGTATGTGGTGAAGACTTACTGAGGAAGTATGTGGTGAAGACTTACTGAGGATGTATGTGGTGAAGACTTACTGAGGAAGTATGTGGTGAAGACTTACTGAGGAAGTATGTGGTGAAGACTTACTGAGGAAGTATGTGGTGAAGAATTACTGAGGAAGTATGTGGTGAAGAATTACTGAGGATGTATGGGTGAAGACTTACTGAGGATGTATGTGGTGAAGACTTACTGAGGATGTATGTGGTGAAGACTTACTGAGGAAGTATGTGGTGAAGACTTACTTAGGAAGTATGTGGTGAAGAATTACTGAGGAAGTATGTGGTGAAGACTTACTGAGGATGTATGTGGTGAAGACTTACTGAGGATGTATGTGGTGAAGACTTACTGAGGA
This sequence comes from Cherax quadricarinatus, assembly GCF_026875155.1. Taxonomy (NCBI): domain Eukaryota; kingdom Metazoa; phylum Arthropoda; class Malacostraca; order Decapoda; family Parastacidae; genus Cherax; species Cherax quadricarinatus. Next base: position 8,393,604 of record NC_069424.1, on the reverse strand, counting down.
TGTATGTGGTGAAGACATACTGAGGAAGTATGTGGTGAAGACTTACTGAGGAAGAATGTGGTGAAGACTTACTGAGGAAGTATGTGGTGAAGAATTATTGAGGAAGTATGTGGTGAAGACTTACAGAGGAAGTATGTGGTGAAGACGTACTGAGGATGTATGTGGTGAAGACTTACTGAGGAAGTTTGTGGAGAAGACATTTCTGAGGAAGTATGTGGTGAAGACTTACTGAGGAAGTATGTGGTGAAGACTTACTGAGGAAGAATGTGGTGAAGACTTACTGAGGGAAATATGTGGTGAAGACTTACTGAGGAAGTATGTATTGAAGACTTACTGAGGAATTATGTGTTTGGAAGGGAACTTACTGAGGAAGAATGTGGTGAAGACTTACTGAGGAAGTTTTGTGGTGAAGACATTTCTGAGGAAGTATGTGGTTTAAGACTTACTGAGGAAGAAAGTGGTGAAGACTTACTGAGGAAGTATGTGGTGAAGACTTACTGAGGAAGAATGTGGTGAAGAATTATTGAGGGATGGTAAATTGTGGTGAAGACGTAATGAGGAAGTATGTGGTGAAGACTTACTGAGGAAGTATGTGGGAAGACTACTGAGGAAGTATGTGGTGAAGACTTACTGAGGAAGTATGTGGTGAAGACTTACTGAGGAAGTATGTGGTGAAGACTTACTGAGGAAGTATGTTGTGAAGACTTTCTGAGGGGAAGTATGTGGTGAAGACTTACTGGGAAGTATGTGGTGAAGATTTACTGAGGAAGTATGTGTGAAGACTTACTGAGGAAGTATGTGGTGAAGACTTACTGAGGAAAGTATGTGGTGAAGACTTTTCTGAGGACGAATGTGGTGAAGACTTTTCTGAGGAAGTATGTGATGAAGACTTACTGAGAAGTATGTGGTGAAGACTTACTGAGGAAGTATGTGGTGAAGATTACTGAGGAAAGAATGTTGTGAAGACTTACTGAGGAAGTATGTGGTGAAGACTTATGGGGAAGTATGTGGTGAAGACTTACTGAGGACGAATGTGGTGAAGACTTACTGAGGAAGTATGTGTTGAAGACTTAATGGGAAGTATGTGGTGAAGACTTACTGAGGAAGTATGTGGTGAAGACTTACTGGGAAGTATGTGGTGAAGATTTACTGGGAAGAAAGTGGTGAAGACTTACTGAGGAAGTATGTGGTGAAGACTTACTGAGGGAAACATGTGGTGAAGACTTAAATGAGGAGTATGTGGTGAAGACTTACTGAGGAAGTATGTGGTGAGACTTACTGAGGAAGTATGTGGTGAAGACTTACTGATGAAGATGTGGTGAAGACTTACTGAGGATTATGTGGTGAAGACATTTCTGAGGAGTAGTGGTGAAGACTTACTGAGGATGTATGTGGTGAAGACTTATGAGGAAGTATGTGGTGAAGACTTACTGAGGAAGAATGTGGTGAAGACTTACTGAGGATGTATGTGGTGAAGACTTAATGAGAAGAATGTGCTGAAGACTTACTGAGGAAGAATGTGGTGAAGACATACTGACGAAGTATGTGGTGAAAACTTACTGAGGAAGTATGTGGTGAAGACTTACTGAGGGAGTATGTGGTGAAGACTTACTGAGGAAGTATGTGGTGAAGACTTACAGAGGATGTATGTGGTGAGGACTTAATGAGGATGTATGTGGGGAAGACTTACTGAGGAAGAATGTGATGAAGACTTACTGAAGAAGTATTTGGGGAAGACTTACTGAGGAAGAATGTGGTGAAGACTTTTCTGAGGACGAATGTGGTGAAGACTTACTGAGGAAGTATGTGGTGAAGACTTAATGAAGAAGTATGTGGTGAAGACTTACTGAGGAAGAATGTGGTGAAGACTTACTGAGGAAGTATGTGGTGAAGACTAACTGAGGAAGTATGTGGTGAAGACTTACTGAGGAAGTATGTGATGAAAACTTTCTGAGGAAGTATGTGATGAAGACCTTTCTGAGGAAGTATGTGCTTGAAGACTTACTGAGGAAGAATGTGATGAAGACTTACTGAGG
>NC_069424.1:8336568-8386568 GCF_026875155.1 Cherax quadricarinatus | reverse complement strand
TCACTGACTACTACTTCTACTATACTACTACTACTACTACTACTACACTACTACTACTACTATACAACTACCTACTACTACTACTACTATTACTACTACTACTAATACTACAACTTCTACTTATCTACTACTACTATGCTACTACTATTACTACTACTATATTATATACTATATACTACTACTACTATACAACTAACTTCTACTACTACACTACTACTAATACAGAACTACTACTACTACTACTACTACTACTTACTACTACTACAACTACTACTACTACTACTACAACAAAACAATCAATACTATACTACATTACTACCACTTACTACTAGCTACTACTACTATTACTACTAGTACTACTACAACTCACTACTTCTACTACTGTACTAAACTTACTACTACTACAATTACTATACTTCTACTATTACTACTAACTACTACTATACTACTACTTACTACTCTGCTAATACAACTACTATTACTATTATACTACTACTCTACAATAACTACTACTACTACTACAAAACTACTACTACTACTTCTATACTATACTATACTTTAGCTACAAATACTCTTACTTACTACTACTTACAATACTAACTACTACTTCTATTACTATTACCATACTACTACTTACTTCTAATAAAATACTAACAACAACTTTACTACTACTACTACTATTACTACCCTTCTACTACTACATACTACTACTAAACTTGTACTACTACTACTACTGCAAATACTACTATACTACTACACTACAACTACTACTACTACTACTACAACTACTACTACTACTATACTAATACCTTACTCTTATTACTACTACTATACTATTACTTAAACAACTACTACTACTTTCTACATCTACTCTACTACCACTACTAAAACTATACTTACTACTATATTATTACTACTACTTTACTACAACAACTACTACTACTATTACTACTACTCCTTCTATTACCTCTACTACTACTATTATTATTATTACTACAACTACTCTACAACAAACTACTACTATTAATACTACTACAAACTACTTATACTGCTTTACTATATATTACTACTACTACTATACTACTACTACAACTACTACTTCTACTACTACTACTACTGCTACTACTATTACTACTACTACTATTACTACTACTACTACTACTACTACTAATACAACTGCTGCTACTACTACTACTACTACTGCAACTACTACTACTTCTACTACTACTACTACTACTACAACTACTACTACTACTATTACAACTACCACTACTACTACTACTACTATTACTACTACTACTACTAAATACTACTACTACTACTACTACTACTGCTAGACTACTATACTAATACTTACTACTATTACTACTACTACTACTACTACTACTAATACAACTACTAATACTACTACTACTACTACTGCAACTAACTACTACTACTATTACTACACAACTACTACTACTAATACTACAAACAACAACAACAACAACTACTACTATACATTACTACCACTACTACTGCTACTACTACTTTACTATAGTACTACTACACTACTACATTCTACTACTGCTACTACAACTATACTACTACAATTACTACTACTACTACTATTACTATACTATACTATACCTACTTACTATATACTACTACTACTACTACTACTAATACAACTACTAACACTACTACTACTACTACAACTACTACTACTACTACTACACTACAACTACTACTACTACTACTACTACTACTTCAACTATTTCTACTAGTACTACTACTACTACTACTACAACTATTACTATACTACAACTACTACTGCAACAACTACTATTATACTACTGCATTGCCTACTATTACTACTTACTGCTACTACTGCTCTACAAATGTACTCTACTAATACTTCTACTACTACACTTAACAACTTACTACTACTACTGCTACAACTACTACTACTACTACAACTATTACTATGCTACTACTACTCCACTACTACTATTACCACTACTTCTTACTACTTTATACTACTACCTACTGCTAATTCTACTACTTCTTCTACTATTACTACTATACTACTTCTACTACTACTACTACTCAACTACTATACTACTACTACAACTACTACTACTACTTCTATTATACTACTATACTTTTACTACAACTATATTTACTACTACTACTATACTACAACTACTACTACTACTTCTATACTAGTATTACCAAAACTACTATACTACTGCACTACTACTACTACTATCTTATATACTATTACTACTACTTCTACTACTACTACTACTACTAAAACTTCTACTACTATACTTACTGCCAACTACTCTACAACTACTAATACTTACTACTACAACTACTACTACTACTACTACTTCTATTACTACTACTTCTACTACTATTACTACTACTACTACAACTACTGCTACTACTATACTATTTACTACGATACTACCACTTTACTTCTATACTTACTACCACTTATTACAAAACTATCACTAATACTACTTTACTTACTACTATACTACAACACTTTCTACTACTATTACTATACTACTATATTATATACTATACTACTACTATTATTATTCTATACTACTACTACTACAACTACTACTATACTACTACTACAACTACTACTACTGCTATTAACTATTATACTAATACTACTACTACAAACTTACTACTTCTACTACTACTACTCTGTACTACTATTACTACTACTACTTTTACTACTACTACTACTGCCTAATACAACTGCAATACTACTATGCAACTACTGCTACTTCTACTAGTACTACTACTCTTCTACTTACAACTACTACTACTACTATTACAATACTATTACTTCTACTATACTACTACTTACTACTTACTACTACTACACTACTATTCTACGACTACTACCTGACTGCTACTACTTTACTCTACTACTATTACTACTACCTACTAATACTACTAATACAAAAATACTACTACTACTACTTACTGCAACTGACTACTACTACACTACTACTACTACTACTACTACAACTACTACTACTACTATTACTACTAGTACTACTACTAACTATTACAACAATACTACTACTTATTACTACTACAACTGTTACCACTCTATGCTACTTCTAACTTACTATTACTATACTAATACTACAATACTACATCTACTATAGTACTACTACTACTCTACAAATACTACTATACTATTACTCTACTATTCTACTATACTACTACTTACTACAACTACTACTACATATTACTACATACTACTAACTCCTAGCACTACTAGTACTAATACCTATACAATTAATACTATACTACTACAACTACTACTACTACTACTACTGCAACAACAATACTATACTACTACTACTGCTACTACTACTTCAAACTACTATTTCTACTACTATACTATTACTACTACTACAAGACTACTACTACTACTACTACTACTGCTACTACAATACTACTACTACAACTTCTACTACTACTACCAATACAATACTACTTACTACTACTCTTGTACTACTACTACTTAAACTACAACTACCTACTTCTAATACTTAATTACTACTATTTCTACTACTACTACAACAAAATGCCAATACTACTACTACTTCTATTTCTACTATGCTAATTTACTATACTACTACAAACAACTACAACTACTACTACTGCTATATATTACTACTGCCTATGAACTACTACTACTACTAATACTTCTGCTACTTCTACTACTACTGCACTACTTACTACTACTACTTACTACTACACTACTACTACTACCTACTACAACTGCTACTACTAACTATACTACTACTAACAACTACTACTACTACATATACTACTACTGCAACTACTACTACTACTACTACAACAACTACTACTACTACTATATACTTACTACTATTACTGCTGACTACTACTACTACTACTATTACTACTACTAACTACTTGTGCTATTACTACTACTACTTACTATTACAATACTACTACTATACTTACTACTACAACTACTATTAATACTTACTACTATTACTACAACTACTTACTACTACTACTACTACCTACTACAACTATACTACCACTACTATTCTACAACTTACTACTTCTACTACATATACTATACTACTGCTATTTATACTACTGCAACTACTACTACTACAACTACCACTACTACTACAACTGCTACTGTACTACTACTACTACTACTACTACTACTACTACAAACTACTATACTATATACTGCAACTACTACTAATAATACTACACAACTACTACTACTACTACTATTACTATTAACTGCTACTACTACTACTACTTACTATTACTACTACTACCTATGCGATTACAACTACTATATTTACAACTACTACGACTACTCTTCTACTACTACAACTACTATTAATACTATACTATACTACTACAAACTACTACAACGACTACCAGTATATACACTACTATTAAACTACATACTAATATTACTACTACTTACTACTCCTACTACTACTACTACTATTAAAAAATTATAATAATAATAATAATAATACTTTTCTACTATAAAACCCCCTTTTTTTTTTCCTTTGCTAATTTGGCTCCCCTTCTCTTTTGCCTCCTTTTCTTTTTTTTTTTTATCCCCCAACCTTCCCCCTATTTCCATCCCACCTACTTCCTCTACCATTTTACCCCCACACTCCCATTCCACTACCATTCCTCTCCTCTTACGTCCACCACACACTTCCACTACCACTCCTTACCAGTCTTACCCCACCACAACCACTTCCACTCCCCATTTCCCCCTCCCACTTCACTACCACTTTACAAAACCACTTCTATTTCCACCCAGCCTTCCGTACCCCACCACTTCCATACCACATTCGCTATCACCCTTCCCGGTACCAGTCCCACTTCCATTCCACAACAGCTTACGTCTACCATTCCATTCCAAAACCGCCCACCTCTACCACTACTGTCACGATATTTTCTGACCCCCCTTACAGTGTTGAAAGCTTGCTGAGTATCTATACCCCATGTGTTTTATAGAAGACCTTAGGCCTAATGACTGTATGACGCAGGGGTGCGCATGAGTTAGGGGATGCGCTACCTCGCTCTCACCCATGTTAGACATACAGCAGGCATAAACGGCGGCTGGGCCCCTTCCTTACCACCGCTGCAATATATACTTACCACCACAAGTGTGTTTATCTCCCCCATCATATCTCCTTCCGAACCCCCAGGGGAAAAATTTGGGGGAAAAGAAAAGGGCCTGAATTCTGCGATTAAGTTAGATTTTGCCACCAAAGGGGCTATTTATTGTGCCCCCCCAAATCCATCCGGGACGGTAGCGCGAGAGCATGGGATACAAAAAAAGGCCTGGGAACGGGCCCCCAAAAGGGGTTTAAACGGGAATACATATGTTTTTATATTACAATCTATATTTCATTATTTGTTACAAAAAATTTAGGAAATTTGCTTATAAATCGGGTATCTTATTTTCATTAATAAGATATCTTACATGTCCATAGGTTTTATACTGTCTGTCCTGTTTTCCCCAAATAAGGGGGACAATTAACACATAGTGTTAAAGAGGTGACCTAGCCGATCACATAATTTACATTTAGTTTATCACATCTGTGTGTCCCCCAAACTCCAAATACTTGAACCAACCAACCTGGCCACTAAAACTTTAGTCATTTTCACATTGCAAGTTGTCCATAAACATACTTATCCTTTCATTTTCTATGGGTTTATAGATCTATAGGCTTCTAATGAATTACAGCGATTTCTGGAGAAAATTTTCACTGACCGGGCGCCATCTTGTACTGGGCCTGCCGAGGAGGGTAACGCTCGACCTCCCTAAAGCCCCCCCCGATCAAGCATCTACCAGCCTTCTTTTCACTGGCAGTTCCATGTTTTAGTTTTTAGATGCTTATTTGCATCACTCCCAAAGGGGGTTGACCCGAGTTTACAAAGTAAGCCAAACCGCGCCGCTGTGGGGGGGGGTGAGTCAACCATAAAATCATTAAAGCGGGTGAGTCTGCGTCAACAAAAAAACGGGCTTCCACTGGAAAATTGTCATTTTTGGGGAAATTGGTGTAAACCCCCTTGTGCAGAACCAAAAACTAGCTAAAGCAGTATTAAAACAGGGAAGTTTTTTTTTGGGTATGCCCAAAGAGAAAATCTGTGGACTAAAATCAAAGGGATTAAAAAAGGGGGAAAACACAAAGCTTTCATAGAAAACCTGGAAGCTTTTACAACAGATGGGAACAAAAAAGTCGGGGGGAATGGAATCCCCTTTGATACTGGACATGTAGTCAAAAACTGTAAGGTGGAGGTGATGCCCTGGTTGTCTAAATTTTTGGGGTGAAGTGCGCCCCTGGGAGACGTAAGGGGAAAGCGGAGTGCTGTCCGGGGAGACTTTGGGTGAAGCTGGAGGGCTGTCCTGGGAGACAGAAATGAGAAGCTGGGGGTGCTGCCCCTGGGGACAGTAATGGGAACGGGAGGTGCAACCGGGGAGACAGTAAGGGTTAAGTTGGAGTGCTGTCCTAGAAACAGTAATGGTAAAAGCTGGGGGTGCTGTCCGGGGGAGACAGTAAGGTGAAGCTGGGGTCTGTCCTGGGAGACAAAAATGGTAACGGAGATTTTTGTCCAGGTAGTCGGAATTATCGCAGGAAGGAATCCCTTAAATGACCCTAGGGGACAGGAGCCGTATGGGAAACAAGTGTTCAAAGATAAGATAAAACCAATTTCAAACTGAAATACCACGGGAAAATAGAAAACAAGGGCCCACTAGCTATAGTGAGGATTTCCCAAAAACAATGGGGGGAGCTCCATTTTTGGGCAGGGGGGATAGAATAAGACAGGGAAACAGCACCAACGGGAAAATACGGGTCAAGAAACCCAAGCAAAGGGAAAACCAAACCTGTGCAAAACTAGCATTTGGTATCTGCAGAAAAGGGAAATCTGGAAAACAGACGGGACGTGCAACAGACCCCCCAGAAAATGCCTGCCCATATGACAACGGAAAATGCAAACCCCCCTTCCCTGAAGCTTTTTCACCCTAAAATTTGTACCTCTTCAGAATGAAGCTGTGCAAAAATTTAAATTTTCCCGGCACACCACAAAAAGGGTAAAAAAAGTACAAACATCCGGGCCTGGAAAACTTGTAGCCAACCCACTCAAGGGGAGAGGTTTTTAGTGCCGGGAAAGGAAAAAAAGGGGCAGGAAAGGGCAGAAAAATCGTACCCAAATCCAGCTTTCCCCTGAGGGAACCACAGTCGATGGCCCCCACTCCAAACCAACGATACAGTACTAATGGGAAAAAAAAAATCCCCCCCCCTTAGTACCAACAATCCCACCGTCCGATGACTTCTTCTTTGCAATAAAGGGTCAAAGCCAGCAACAAACAAAAAAAATCCTTTTCCCCGGGGCTGCTTGCAGAGGCAAAGGCAATGTTCGCGGTTTTTCACTGAAAAACCCACATATAGGATCACTTGGACAACAAAATTTTGGACCCCGGGTTACAACAACAGATTGCAGAGTGAACAGAAAAAAGGGGAAAGGGGGTTTTGGCCTTCATTGCAGAGTCATTTTGTTTGAAACGAACGCTAAACCCTCAAAATGATGTAGTGGAAGTTTTAGCAGTAAAGGTCGAGAACCAAAACAGCATTGTGGAGTCACAAGCCCCGGATGCAAACCCCAAAAATTCCCAGGAACAGCTGCTAAAAATTGACCACTGTCGGGAAAATTTTCCCCACTCCTGCACCCAAATCTTGCTCCGGGGGGGATTTCACTTAAGGCACCAAATGCACGAATTTGAAAAAATTGTTGCGTAATAACACCAGGAGGCAGCTCTGAAAAAAACCACACCACACGAGCTTTTAAATCTCTGCAAAAAAATTAAATTTTTAAAACCACAAAAAATAGACCCACTAGACTGAGAATCACTAACCTCATCTTCACTAACAATATGACTGATAAAAAATGTCACCATATCAAAAACAAATACTCAGATCACAACATTTTTTGGGTTCAGACGTATGCGGGGAGCCCCAGACCGCTAAAGACTAGTCCGAGGGCATTCCCCAAAATTCAACTTCAATAAAAAAAACATAAAGGGGACCAATAACCAAGTCCTAATCGATAAAGGGAAAAATTACTAAGCAACACAGACCCCAACGATCCTAGAACAATTAACTTGGGGCCTCGATGTAGCAAAGGCTTTTTCTTTAAAAAAAAAGGAGGATAGATGTAAAATAAAAGAGACAGGCGCCCCCTTTTTAAGCGACGGAAAAGAATAACAAGCGGCAAAAGGGGTCATATATCTGAAATGCGTGGGGAACACGGGGTCAGAGAAATAGAAAGCATCAAACCAACTAGAGGAATCTTATAGGAGTAGGAATCGTGAGAAGAACTAAAAGCCAAAAATGAATCAAAAGAAACCCAAAGTATTTTTTCTCCTATGCCAAACAAATCGGAAAAAAACACCAGTAGGGCCCCTACTTAAACAAGAGGGGTCCTACACAGATGACCAAGGAAATTGAGCTATTAAAGTCCCAATATGACTCGTTTTTAGCAAGCCGCTAATCGACGAGAGTCGAAGTCAAAACGAATTTTTTTGAAGAGCCAAAAAAATTTGGTTAACAAAACCTACCCGATGTTATCCGAGCCAAATACTTCGAACAGCGAAAAATGCATGCCCATGCCCCTTGCCCCAGGGCCAGACCAGGAACTCTGTGTTCATCAAGAACTGCAAAAGCCCCTAAACGGCCTTTTCCATCCTTGGAAGGGAGCAGGCCCGGGGGGTCTTTCCCACAGTTCTAAAAACAACAGACATCCCCCCACCCAAAAAAGGGGGCATAAAGAAACAGCAAAAAACTCGGGCCAAACATAACACCATATCATAAAAATCTTTAAAAGGGGTCCTAAAACAAGATCCCACCATCTAAAAACCCCATCAGTTACACAACCCGGGGGCAAAAAGGGTTTTAGAACAGGTCGCTCCTGTCTGTCTCAACTATTGGATCACTACGAAAAGGGCCCTAAAGCACTAAAAGATAAAAAAAAAGCTGATGTAATATATACAGACTTTCAAAGCCTTCGACAAGTTGCCCTGGCGATAGGGGCACAAAATCGTGAAAAGGGGGAAACGGGAAAAACGTCGATGGACCCAAAATTTTCCCACAACAGAACACAGAGAAAGCCGTAAACAGAGTAAAGTCCGAGGAGCTACGGTGAAAAGCCTGTTCCAAAAAGGCACAGTACCGCTCCCATCTTGTTCCTCACCCTCATACCACATAACAAGGATGCACCACGACCGTGTTTTCCTTTGCAGAGACACCCAATCTGCATGACAGTGTCTTCCTTGCAGACACTGAAGGCCCCCGGGGGACTAAACCGAATCTTTCAGGGGGGTGCAGAAAACAAATAAGTTAAACGATGAGAAATTTCAATACTCAGTGGGGAAAACACGAGAAATTAAATCTTCTCAGAGTACAAAAAAAAATTCGGCCCAAAATAGAGCAAACACCAACGCAAAGCCGGGGAGTATCTGTCGGGGGATCTCCCCTTAAAGGGGACCATAACATTGTAAAAAATCGCATCTTAAAAAAAAGACAGAGGAAAAATGAGAACCTTCAAAACTAGGGGATGCCAAGCCCATGATGACACTCTTCGGGGTCACTTGTTCTATCTAGGCGGGAAAATATTGCTGCCACTAAAAGACCTTTAAAGGCAGGTGAAATGCTGCCCCAAGAAAATTACAGAGAACCTTCACGGCACCATAACGGGATAAAACCCCAATTCGGGAGCGCTTGAGGTTTCCCAACCCGTATTCCCTGGAACGCAGGCGGGAGAATACAGATTTTTTTGCACCTGAAAAACCTAAGGGGCAGTACCCAACTTGCGCACGAAAATCACTCACTACGAAACAAAAAACTTGGCAACATGCCATCCCCCAAGAAAAGCAGGGGTGTCCCCAGCCGTTAAGAGAAACCCTACAATAAGTGTCAGGGGCCCCGGGCGTTTTAACTGCCTTCCCGCATACATAAGGGGGGTTACCAACAGACCCCCCGGAAATTTTTTAAGCGCACTGGACAAGCACCTAAAGTCGGGTTTCCTGACCCGCCGGCTTGGCTCGTACGTTGGTTTGCGTGCAGCCAGCAGCAACAGCCTGGTTTAAACAGGGTCGATCCACCAGGGGCCTGGGGCACAGACCCGGGCCCGGGGGCGTTGGGCCCCGGAACTCTTTCCCGGTAAATAGGGAAACTCCAAAACCAAGTCCTGTCCAGCCTAGCCTTACACCATTTCCGCCTTGCTGCCAACCAGCTTTTTACCCCTCTGTGCTCATCGTTAAAAGTTATCAACCATTCTGTGTGAAGGGTTAAGAAACCCGTCAGCAACTAACCCAGTGACTAACCCAGACTCAAGCAAGCCCCGTGGGTACAGTCTTATCATCGCTTTGTGCTTCAAATTCTAGCCATTCTGAGTGTTTTTTCATCCCTGTGGTGTTGTGGTTTTTCGTGGGTTTTTTTTAAGCAAACCCCGCTTTGAATATTTTCGCGCCTATGCGCGGGGTCCCCCGTGAGACTTACGCCGTTCATCCCCCAGGCCCCTCGTTTTTCCCCCCAGGCCCAGCGTTCATCCACAGGCCAGTCACCACGCGATGTCTCACCACCGCCTGCCTCACCCCCTCACCCCAAACCCAAAACCACTGTTTTGTACCCTTATTACAGCTTCTAAAAAACCCAAATTTTTAAAACCACAAGGGGGGCAAGACCAGTGTGCTTTTTCATAGTCCCTCGTTAAAAAGCCTCCCGTTGGGCCACGTCGATTTAAGCGCAAAATTTTTCGAGTTGGGGGGAGAAGTCGCGAACGCAGCCAGCCACGGACATGCCTCCCTCCTCCACCCCCTCAGTCAACAACGTCGTACAGCGATAATAAAATTTTTTTTGAGACATTGGGGTTTTTGAACATTTCTTTTTTTGGTTTCCATGTTTTCTTAGTGACATTCAGTGACTCGATTAGACCAGTGTTTTTTTTGAAAAATGTTTTTCAATTTTTTTTTTTCTCTCTTTAGTGTTAATTTTGTGCATTATTTTTTGTTGTTTGTTGTTTTTTTTTTTTTTAAAAATACTTTAAGAAGTACCTTATGTTTTTCCTTGTTGTGTGCAACATATAAGAGTGAGAATTTTTGTTTCACTTTACAATTTCCTTGTGTTTTACGTATTGCAGTGAAAGTAATTCAGTAATTTTTTTTCCTTGTATTCTCATCACAACTGGTTGTCTGTTATATTTTTTCCCCAGCATTTGGTATTCTTGTTTTTTTTGTTTTTATTCATTTGCCTTTTATTTTTCTCTGTTGTTGTTTATTTTTGTGTTTAAATTTTTTTCGTATAACCAGTGTCTAATTTTTTTCTTATCCAAGACAAAGTGCCCTTAAATTTTTTCAAGCAGACAATTATTTTCCAAAATTTTTATACCCCAAGTTTCACTGCAAAAAAAAATTTAGTATTGTGTTTATATTTATGTATTTTTTCTGTATCAAATGTAAGTGTTCAAACTTTTTGTTTTGTTTTTTTGCACCCATTATTTTTATATTTCATTGAACAAATTCATTTAGGGGCAATTTTTTTAAATTCTTCTTTTAAAGTAAATTGTTGTTTTGTTTGTTAAATAAGTGTTTCTTTTGCAGTTAAGAGTTAAAAATGTTTACTCAGTTCACCCTTGATATTATTTTCTTTTCTTGTAAACTGCATTTTCTTGTGTTTTTTTTTTTTTTATTATTTCTCATTGACCCCATTTTGCAAAAAATTTTTGTTAAAAATTTGTTGGGGGATTTAAAAAATTTTTTTTGCAGAAATTCTATGTAGGGTTTTGCGACTTTTGATTAGTAATTGTTATTTTCAAAATTGCTACAGTTTATTACAGTTCATTTCTTATGCTCTGTTCTGTATAAATTTTATTTTTTGTGTGCCATTTTTTTTTTTTTTAGTGAATTTTTTTCCCATTTTTTTAATTTTTCACAAGATTTATTGAGCCCATTTTAACATTTTTTATTGATTTATCAATTATTGTTGAATTTCCTTATTGCATTTTGAGTAAAAGGGAAAAAAAAATCACTATGCCCTTAAATTTAATTTAAAGTAAAAATTTTAGCAATTAGATTTGAGTAAAATAAAAAATTTTTCCCTTTATTTTCAAAGTGTTCTTTTCCCTTTGAGTAAAAATTCTTTTTTTAGTGTGAGTTTTCCCTTTCTTACAGTGTGACCTGTTAATTTTTTTTTTACTTATGCAAAATGTTAAATAATTTTTATCATTTAAGTTTTATGTGTTGTGTGTTTTCCCCATTACATTTTTTTTTTTTTCTCTAAATTTTTTGTTTTTCATTTTGCAAAAATGTCCAAATCTTCTCAAGCGATGCCTAGCACTTCTGCTAGTAAACATTAATGCATCAGTCCCAAATTCGAGTAATTCCTTATCAAACAAAGACATACCAGACTTTTTTCCTTCGTAATTTTGTCATGATCCTTTTGATGCTATCCGTTTTTAATGGGAACCCAGATAAAACCCAGAAGGATGGGTTTTCTGCTGTTTGTGCTAGAGCAAATGCCTCAGTAGATGGTCCTCCCCGAGAGTTGCTTAAATTTGTATCGGGAAAAGGGGAGTTTTAGCTCATTCACCACAGCCTCGATGTCTTCAACTTGACCGTATGAAGGACTTCAGGATCTAACCAAGTGGCAAAATTTTGAGCAATTATCTGTAACTACTTGAACCAGTGCAAGAAACGATCCTTTCGTTCGTTCTTAAAAAATTAGGGGGACAGGTCCGAGGCCCGAGGAAAAATTAGATGAGTTTGCTTTTGTTTAAAAACCAAGTCCTCATTCGTAAAAAAGGTCAAAAATTCCAAGTACCTTAAAAACAATGAAAACCAGCTCCGAGGGGTTTGCTAAATTACAGCATTCGGAGTTTTTTAAAACTAAAACCACCAACCAATGTATGTGTTAATTCAGCCCTAAATGCCACAAAGGGACCGCTGCAGCTCTTATCCATTGCGAATTTTTTGTCCCGAGGGAAACCCTTCCCCCATCAAAGTCTTCGTCAACCACTTTTTTCACTCCTGTACCTCCCCTTGTTTGTCTAAACCCAACTCCCAATCTAAATCATCACGACCATCATCCAAAGCTAGTGTTAAGAGTTACATTCCCGAACACTCGTAGCATTACTACCCATAGCCAAAGAACTTTCTATAATTTTGGTTCGTGGCACATCGCGGTAAACTGCCTGATGTCCTCTAAAGGGACGTAATGCGATAAGACCAGTCCAATTCCCCTTATGTCTTAACCAGAAAACATGGCATTACACATCCGAGTGTAATGCTCTCTTAACCTCCGTATTCTAGCTTTCCATGGCCCTTTCAACCGCAGAGCCAGGGGAGGAAAAAAGAGATCGGGTTCTCAGAATAACCCGAACCGCCTCATTCTTCCAATTGGGGGAATCGAGCACCCCATCTACTGTCCATCGGACAGTAAATGATAATGATACACCACCCCGTTCAAAATTCCTAGAAGCCTTGCAGCCTTGAGAATGACAACCCCACTGTTGATTTGCTTCAAGTCCTGAGTAGAGGAATTTGGGGAAGAAGTGGGAAAATGCCTTCTCGATGACAACCCCCCCTTTTGTTTGCACATAACCCAAAAGAAAGATAGGGCCTTTTGTACAAGCTTCTATTCTAAATTCACCCGTTTAAAGTGTTTCATGGACCTCTGGTGCCCCAAATTAATATCATCAGGGCTAGTTGTTTAAAAAAAGCAGTTTCGACTGTCCCCTCGTTTTAACCCAAATTAACCTCCCTTTTGGGGTAGCTGGTTTCCCTTCTGCATGTCCCAGGTCAGACTTTACTCACCCTTTCATCCAAGGTGAGACTTTACTGCTTTTTTTCTTGTTGCGACCAGATTACTTTTTCCCCGGGACCTTTTACTGGGGTTTTTTTCTATGAGACTTAGCCCTTGTCTTGAATTACCGATGGCATGCCCCAAATTTTCACTTGATCGTTCCCTTTTGAGGGTTACTAGCTTGGATCAGGATCTGCCATACTGCCGCGGTACGATGACGGATTAAGTCCTTAAAACCAATGCATTTTCCATAGCGGTCAGGACAGTAAATCTGTCACTCCCCTCGGCTCCCCCTACACCTTTAGATATCAAAATAGTGTATTTCCCAAGTGTCCCAGGACTCTCAACGCCTTGATGCTCACCTATCTCTGAAATGCTGTAGTTCAAATAGCAGTTTCTCCACAGGGACGCCTTTTCGGGAAAAATAATTTTTCTTGAAATAGTAATTTTCCTTTTTTGATGTCACATGCCGACTGCAGAAAGACTCTCTGTTGCGGGTAGTGCTCTCACAGATGTCTGTTTTTGTTCCAGGTTCCAGATGGTGATAACGCCTAGTTGTAGTGATTCCTGCAAGGTCAAGGGGTTTTTTTGTTGAACCTTCCCTTTCAGTTGAAGAACAGTAAGATCCATTTATTCCTTATAAAACCCCTTCGGGTCACAGCCCTTCGCCAAGCAAATACCAATCTTGTTTACCCAATTCACTATCCTACCCTGTTCAAGTACAGGGGTGACATCCACCTGACCCGGGGGCGGTGCTATTTCAAAAGGGGAGCCCCATCCACCCACGGTCAATCCATTCCCCCGTTGGAAAAAACTTAGCTCCCACGATTCCCAGGACGAAGTCAAGCGTTTGTTGACTTTGTTGAACTTTGTAAAACCATTTCCTTTCCAGGTGAAAAATGGGTAAAACGAACTTTTGTCCCCTCGTATTCCACTTGAACCCGGTACTAACCCATTTTTAAAACCTGCATACAAATGCCTCTTCCCAGTTGCTGCCCCGAAAATTGACAAAACAAATGCTCGATATGGGGGTTATTGCACCTACATTCACCCGGAATGCGCCCCCTTTATCCTAGTGCCAAGAAGGATGGGACTTGGCCCCGGGGATTGACTTTAGGGAATTAAATGCGAAAACTATTCCAAAAAAAGCTTTTCCCCTTCCTGTACGGGTGACTTTAATGCAACATCAGAATAACAAAGTCTTTTACCCCGGGTTGTTACAAGGGTTTTGGGAAGTCCCCTTCAGGGGACGCCAAGATTAACCGCATTCCCACCCCCACAGGTCATTTCACTTCCTTCGAATGGCTTTTTGGGTTACATCCCTCCTATCACATTCTCAAGGCTCCTGACCAAAAACTTTAGAGGTCTATAGGCAAAACACTTATGGTATACTTAGATGACGTAAACTCATGTCCAAAGACGGGATACACATCTGAAAAGACTTATTAGTACTTGGGAAGCTTGAAGAAGCCAATTTAAAGATCA
This sequence comes from Cherax quadricarinatus, assembly GCF_026875155.1. Classification (NCBI taxonomy): domain Eukaryota; kingdom Metazoa; phylum Arthropoda; class Malacostraca; order Decapoda; family Parastacidae; genus Cherax; species Cherax quadricarinatus. The sequence goes on along the minus strand of NC_069424.1, from coordinate 8,371,188 downwards.
AACTGTCTAAATGCACACAAAAAACCCACACATAAAAAAGAACTTTTTTGCGGGTTATTTGTGTACGTTCCCGTCACGTATTGGCCTTTTTTTTTATTTGTCAATGTCAATTTTTCAATCAGAAAAAAAGTTTCTTGGTCACTAGTACTCCCAGAGGGGGTTTGAGATCAAGTAAAGTAAACCCGCAGTACAAATTTTTTCCCTCCCCCAAAACGCTGACGTAAGACCTTTGTGGGGCTAGCTTTTTTTTACAGATCTTTTATTGCTAATTTTTCTTTTAAAACAGCTCCTCAACGAATTTCTTAAGAAAGATGCCCTTTTGTTTTTGGGCCTTCCTCAAGAAAGGCATTCCAGACACTAAAGAAAAGCTAACGTCGCTCCCATTTTTTAAATTCCAGATTTTTCTAAGCCCTTCTATCTGACAATGAGCTAGTTTTAATTTGGGAAAGGTGCCGACAGCTCAGAAGATGATGGAATACAACGCATTGCATTTGCTAGTAGAGTCCTCACGAAGGGGAACGTAATTAAACAGTAACGAGCAAAAAGCTTTAGCAAAAGTAGGTTTTTTAAAGCACTTCTGAGCTTATTTTACCAGTACCCTGTTCAGTCTTGACAGACCACACCTTTATCCTTTTTCCAGAAAAACAACCACGGGAAAGGTTTTGCCAGATGGACCTTGACTTCCAAAATTTTAATCCACTTTGAACATTTACCTGGCAAGCAAATGAGCACAGATGCTTATCGCGACACGTTATATAGTAATGCAGACCCTCCTTTACTGCCCAGGTGTAAAGAACCCCAAAGAACAACCCAAATTTGGTCTGGGTTGATTCATTCCTGCTCCCCGGGGAAACCTTTTTCTTACTGTGAAGCCACCACACCCAATATGACTTTGAAAAGAGCCAAAAAATTACGTACGAACAGCCGAGTTGGGTACTCCAAGCAGAAGAGAATCATTTAAATTCCACATCACTAGGAATGTACCTACCTAGTTCACATGCACCAGGGGTTTGCCAAACCCCGGATGGATGTTTTGGTGAAACAAGCCAAATAATACTTTTGGGCCCCGTATGGCAACTGACATTTCAGAGTGTGTTAAGAAACGTATGTTTTTACAGCATAAAGGAAAATAAAGGGCCTAATCCAATCCAGGTTTACCCCAACCCCTACGAAACCCGGGGGAAAAAGTTGCCCTTTATTTTTAACCAAAATTTTAAAATTTTCCCCCCAAGGCAACAAACATTTTGGTTATTGTAGCCGTTTCACCAGATATTTTGAGTTATTCCTATTGCGATAAGACGCTGAGACGTACTAAAAACGTTTAGAGAACGCATATCGCGGGATCCACCCCAAGTCCTTTTTTAACAATAATGGGGGAATTCTGTAAGAATTCTTGAAAATTTTTTCACCCTTTTACAAGACTCTAAATCCACCCTTGTTCCTCATCACCGCCGCAATGGGTTAGCGAAAGAAACCAATAAGAAAGACCTGAGTCTTTTAAGCCACATCAACCCCCCATAGTGAAACTTGGAGAAGTTATACCATTTTATACCCATTTTCGTTAAAACTCGCATGTTTAAAATCCATTATGATACCATCCCTTAGTTCTAGTTACATATGAATTTGTTTTTGTAAGAACAGCCCAGAACCACCGCCTGTTTTTCCCCATACACATGGTTTGTCGTGAGACATAGTAAAAGACCGAGCGTCAGCATAGTTTCTGACCCCCCCCTTACATGTGTTGTATAGCTTAGCTGAGTATCATAGTACCATCCATGTGTTTATATAGAAGATCCTTAGGCCTAATGACTGTATGACGTCACGGGATGCGCATGAGTTAGTGGGATGCGCTACCTCGCTCTCACTCCATGCTTAGACATACAGCAGGCAGTAACACGGCAGGCTGGGCCCCTTCCTTACCACCGTCTGACAATATATAGCGTTACCATCCACAAGTGTGTTTATCTTCAACCATCATATCTCCTTCCGAACCCCCACGACAAATTGGTGGCAGCAGAAGGCCTGTAATTCTGACGATTACAGATTAGATTTTGCCACCGAAGTGGCTAGTTTATTGTGCACCCCATATCCATCCTGTGGACGGTAGCGCGAGAGCATGTGGATACACAAAAGGCCTAGGAACTAGGCCCCAAAGGGTTAACAGGAATACATATGGATTTATATCTACATATCTATAGTTCACTTATTTGTTACAAGCAAATTTAGGAAATTTGCTTATTATATCTGGTATCTTATTTTCATTAATAAGATATCTTGACATGTCACATAGGTTATTATACTGTCTGTCTCTGTATTCCTCAATAAGTGGACAATTAAGCACATAGTGTTCAAGAGAGTGACCATATGCCTGATCACATAATTTACATTTAGTTTGATCATCATCTGTGTGTCTCCCAAACTGCCAGAAGTACTTGTAACCAAGCCTAAGCCTGGCCACTACAACATCAGTCAGTCTGTTCACATTGCAAGTTGCTCCATAAACATACTTATCTACGTTCATGTTATCATAGTGGGTATAGATCTACTCAGGCTTCTAACTGAATTACAGCGATTTCTGGAGATAAATTTCTACTGAGCCGGTCGCCATCTTGTGACGCTAGGCCTGCCGAGGAGGGTAACGCTCGACCTACCTAAAGCCACTACCCGATCAAGCATCTACCAGCCTCTACATTATTCACTGGTCAGTCTCCATGTATTAGTGTTTAGATGCTTATTTGCATCACTCCCAAGGGGTTGACCCGAGTTTACAAAGTAAGCCAAACCAGCAGCCAGTCTGTGGTGGGGGAGTGAGTCAGACCACTCAAATCATTATAAAGCTGTGTGTAGTCTGCAGTCAATCAAACAAACGGGCTTCCACATGGATAAATTGTCATTTTTGTGGAAATTGGTGTCACGCCCCTTGTGCAGATATCCAAGAACTAGCTACAAGCAGTATTAAAACAGGGAAGTGTTTTTGGGTATGCCCAAATGAGGAAAATCTGTGGACTAAAATCACAAGGGTATTAAAAGAGGACAACATCAAAGCTGCTTTCATAGACAACCTGGAAGCTTTCTACAACAGATGGGAACATAAAAAGTCTGGGGTGAATGGTACTGCCCTTGATACTGGACATGTAGTCAGAAACTGTAAGGCTGGAGGTGATGTCCTGGTTGTCAGTAAATGTGGGGCTGATAGTGCTGTCCTGGGAGACAGTAATGGTGAAGCTGGAGGTGCTGTCCTGGGAGACAGTAATGGTGAAGCTGGAGGTGCTGTCCTGGGAGACAGTAATGGAGAAGCTGGAGGTGCTGTCCTGGGAGACAGTAATGGTGAAGCTGGAGGTGCTATCCTGGGAGACAGTAATGGTTAAGTTGGAGATGCTGTCCTGAGAGACAGTAATGGTGAAGCTGGAGGTGCTGTCCTGGGAGACAGTAATGGTGAAGCTGGAGGTGCTGTCCTGGGAGACAGTAATGGTGAAGCTGGAGATTTTGTCCAGGTAGTCGGGAATTATACGCAGGAAGGAATACATATAAATGACCTCATAGGGGACAGGAGCCGTAGTGGGGAAACAAGTGTAGTCAAAGATAAGATAAAACCAATATTACAAACTAGAAATACCACAGGAAATAGCAAACAAGAGGACTCCACTAGCTATAGTGAGGATATATTACCAAAAACAACTGGTGGGAGCTCCATTGTTGGTGCTAGGGAGGATAGAAGTAAGACAGGGAAACATGCACCAACAGGAAATACAGTCACAGAAACCCAAGGCAAACGGAAACCAAGCCTGTGCACATACTATGCACTTGGTATCTGCAGACATGGGAAATCTGGAAAAACAGACGGGACGTGCAACTATGACCACCCTAGAAAATGCCATGCCCATATGACAACAGGAAAATGCAAACTCCCTTCCTGTAAGCTTTTTCACCCTGAAATGTGTACCTCTTCAGTACATGAAAGACTGTGCTATAACTTAAATTGCCAGGCACACCATCTAAAGGGTACAAAAAGATACGAAACATCCAGGCCATGGGAAAACCTGTGTAGCCACAGCCACTCAAGAGGGAGAGGTTTTTTAGTGCCAGGAAGGAAAAAAAAGTGGCAGGAAATGGCAGAAATCGTACACCAAATCCAGTCATTCCTGGAGTGGAACCACAGTCGATGGCCTCCACTCCAAACCAACAGATACAGATACTAATGCCGGAAAAAAAATCCCCCCCCCTTAGTACCAACAATACCACCAGTCCGATGACATTCTTCTTTGCAAATATACAGGGTCTAAAGCCAGCAACAAACAACAAAATACCTTTCATCCGTGGACTGCTTGCAGAGGCAAAGGCAATGTTCGCGGCTTTCACTGAGACCCACATATAGGATCACTTGGACAACGAAATATGGATCCCAGGTTACAACATATACAGATGTGACAGAGTGAACAGGCAAAAGGGAAGGGGTTGGCCTGTACATTGCAGAGTCACTTGTTTGCACAGAACTGCTAAATGCCTCAAATGATGTAGTGGAAGTTTTAGCAGTAAAGGTCGAGAACCAAAACCTAGTCATTGTGGTAGTCTACAAGCCTCCGGATGCAACATCCCAGCAATTCCAGGAACAGCTGCTAAAAATTGACCACTGTCTGGAAAATCTTCCAGCTCCTGCACCCAACATCTTGCTCCTGGGGGATTTCAACTTAAGGCACCTAAAATGCACGAATATAGCAAATAATATTGTTGCAGTAATAACACCAGGAGGCAGCTCTGATGAAAACTCACACTCACACGAGCTTTTAAATCTCTGCACAAAATTCAATTTAAACCAGCAAATAATAGACCCTACTAGACTGGAGAATACACTAGACCTCATCTTCACTAACAATGATGATCTGATAAGAAATGTCACCATATCAAAAACAATATACTCAGATCACAACATAATTGAGGTTCAGACATGTATGCGTGGAGCCCCAGACCGACATAATGAGACTAGTCACGAGGGAGCATTCACCAAATTCAACTTCAATAACAAAAACATAAAGTGGGACCAAGTAAACCAAGTCCTAATCGATATAAGCTGGGAAGATATACTAAGCAACACAGACCCCAACGTATGCCTAGAACAGATTAACTTGGTGGCACTCGATGTATGCACAAGGCTTATTCCTTTAAGAAAAAGGAGGAGTAGATGTAAAATAGAAAGAGACAGGCGCTCCCTTTACAGGCGACGGAAAAGAATAACAGAGCGGCTAAAAGAGGTCAATATATCTGAAATGCGTAGGGAGACACTGGTCAGAGAAATAGCAAGCATCGAACTCAAGCTAGAGGAATCTTATAGGAGTCAGGAATCGTGAGAAGAACTAAAAGCCATAAATGAAATCGAAAGAAACCCAAAGTATTTCTTCTCCTATGCCAAATCAAAGTCGAGAACAACATCCAGTACTGGGCCCCTACTTAAACAAGATGGGTCCTACACAGATGACAGCAAGGAAATGAGTGAGCTACTCAAGTCCCAATATGACTCAGTTTTTAGCAAGCCGCTAATCAGACTGAGAGTCGAAGATCAAAACGAATTTTTTATGAGAGAGCCACAAAATTTGGTTAACACAAGCCTATCCGATGTTATCCTGACGCCAAATGACTTCGAACAGGCGATAAATGACATGCCCATGCACTCTGCCCCAGGGCCAGACTCATGGAACTCTGTGTTCATCAAGAACTGCAAGAAGCCCCTATCACGAGCCTTTTCCATCCTATGGAGAGGGAGCATGGACACGGGGGTCGTCCCACAGTTACTAAAAACAACAGACATAGCCCCACTCCACAAAGGGGGCAGTAAAGCAACAGCAAAGAACTACAGACCGATAGCACTAACATCCCATATCATAAAAATCTTTGAAAGGGTCCTAAGAAGCAAGATCACCACCCATCTAGAAACCCATCAGTTACACAACCCAGGGCAACATGGGTTTAGAACAGGTCGCTCCTGTCTGTCTCAACTATTGGATCACTACGACAAGGTCCTAAATGCACTAGAAGATAAAAAGAATGCTGATGTAATATATACAGACTTTGCAAAAGCCTTCGACAAGTGTGACCATGGCGTAATAGCGCACAAAATGCGTGCTAAAGGGATAACAGGAAAAGTCGGTCGATGGATCCATAATTTCCTCACTAACAGAACACAGAGAATAGTCGTCAACAGAGTAAAGTCCGAGGCAGCTACGGTGAAAAGCTCTGTTCCACAAGGCACAGTACTCGCTCCCATCTTGTTCCTCATCCTCATATCCGACATAGACAAGGATGTCAGCCACAGCACCGTGTCTTCCTTTGCAGATGACACCCGAATCTGCATGACAGTGTCTTCCATTGCAGACACTGCAAGGCTCCAGGTGGACATCAACCGAATCTTTCAGTGGGCTGCAGAAAACAATATGAAGTTCAACGATGAGAAATTTCAATTACTCAGATATGGTAAACACGAGGAAATTAAATCTTCATCAGAGTACAAAACAAATTCTGGCCACAAAATAGAGCGAAACACCAACGTCAAAGACCTGGGAGTGATCATGTCGGAGGATCTCACCTTCAAGGACCATAACATTGTATCAATCGCATCTGCTAGAAAAATGACAGGATGGATAATGAGAACCTTCAAAACTAGGGATGCCAAGCCCATGATGACACTCTTCAGGTCACTTGTTCTATCTAGGCTGGAATATTGCTGCACACTAACAGCACCTTTCAAGGCAGGTGAAATTGCTGACCAAGAAAATGTACAGAGAACCTTCACGGCACGCATAACGGAGATAAAACACCTCAATTACTGGGAGCGCTTGAGGTTCCTGAACCTGTATTCCCTGGAACGCAGGCGGGAGAGATACATGATTTTATGCACCTGAAAATCCTAGAGGGACTAGTACCGAACTTGCGCACGAAAATCACTCACTACGAAAGCAAAAGACTTGGCAGACGATGCAACATCCCCCCAATGAAAAGCAGGGGTGTCACTAGCACGTTAAGAGACCATACAATAAGTGTCAGGGGCCCGAGACTGTTCAACTGCCTTCCAGCATACATAAGGGGGGTTACCAACAGACCCCTGGCAGTCTTCAAGCTGGCACTGGACAAGCACCTAAAGTCGGTTCCTGACCAGCCGGGCTGTGGCTCGTACGTTGGTTTGCGTGCAGCCAGCAGCAACAGCCTGGTTAATCAGGCTCTGATCCACCAGGAGGCCTGGTCACAGACCGGGCCGCGGGGGCGTTGACCCCCGGAACTCTCTCCAGGTAAACTCCAGGTAAACTCCAGACCAAGTCCTGTCCAGCCTAGCCTTACACCATCCGGCCTTGCCTGCCAAGCCAGCTTTCCACCCCTGCTGTGCTCATCGTTAAAAGTTATCAAGCCATTCTGTGTGAAGGGTTAAGCCAAACCAGTCAGCAACTAACCCAGGTGACTAACCCAGTACTCAAGCAAGCCACGTGGGTACAGTCTTCATCATCGCTTTGTGCTTCAAGTTCTAGCCATTCTGAGTGTTTTATCATCCCTGTGGTGTTGTGGTTTTTCGTGGGTTTGTTTTAAGCAAGCCCAGCTTAGAATATTTTCGCGCCTAGTGCGCGGGTGTCCCCAGTGAGACTTACGCCGTTCATCCCACAGGCCCAGTCGTTCATCCCACAGGCCCAGTCGTTCATCACACAGGCCCAGTCACCACGCGATGTCTCACCACCGTCCTGCCTCACCCACTCACCCAACCAATACCACTGTTTTGTACCCTTATTACAGCTTCTAACACCATATTTTAAGGACCACATAGGGGGTCAAGAGCCAGTGTGTTCTTTGTCAGTAGTGCCATCGTTAAAAAGCCTCCTGTGTGGGTCCATCGTCGATTTAAGCGCAAATTCTTCGAGTGTGGAGAGAAGTCAGCGAACGCAGCCAGCCACGAGACGATAGCCTCCATCCTCCACCCCACTTCAGTCAACAACGTCGCTACAGCGATAATATTTTTCATAGAGACATTGGTGAGTGTTGAGACATTTCTTTTTTGTGTTTCCAGTGTTTTCTTAGTGACATTCAGTGACTCGATTAGACTCAGTGTTTATTGTATACTGTTTGCAATTTTTTTTTCTCTCTCTTCAGTGTTAATTTTCGTGCATTATTTTATGTCTGTTGTGTTGTGTTTTTTTTTTTATATATACTTGAAGTAAGTACCTTAGTGTTTTTCCTTGTTGTGTGCAACATATAAGCAGTGTAGAATTTGTGTTACACTTCACAATTTCCTTGTGTTCACAGTATTGCAGTGAAGTAATTCAGTAATTTATTACCTTGTATTCTGCATCACAACTGTGTTGTCTGTTATATTTTTTCTCCCAGCATTTGTGTATTCTTGTTGTTTTTGTTTTCATTCATTTGCCATTTTATTTTTCTCTGTGTGTTGATCATTCTTGTGTTAATTATTTTCGTATAACCAGTGTCTAATTTGTCTTATCTCCACAGACAATAGTGCCATTAATTTGTTCAAGCAAGACAATTATTTTCCAAATTTTTCATACCTCAAGTTTCACTGCAAGAAAATTCTAGTATTGTGTTTATATTGATGTGATGTGTTCTGTATCACTGTAAGTGTTCAAACTTTTTGTTCTGTGTTTTTGCACCTATTATTTTTATATTTCATTGAACAAATTCACTCTTAGTGCAATTTTTAAGTTCTTCTTTTAAAGTAAATTGTTGTTTTGTTTGTTAAGTAAGTGTTGCTTAAGCTGCAGTTAAGAGTTAAAGTGTTCACTCAGTTCACTCCTTGATGATATATTTTCTTTTCTTGTAAACTGCATTTTCTTGTGTGTGTATTTTTTTTATTATTGCTCATTGACTCATTTTGCAATAATTCTTGTGTAAACATTGTGTTGCCATTTAAAATTTTTCTTGCAGAAATTCTATGTAGTGTTGTGCAGTACTTTTGATTAGTAATTGTTATTTGCAATATTGCTACAGTTTATTACAGTTCAGTTTCTTATGCTCTGTTCTGTGCATAATATTTTATTCTTTGTGTGCCATTTTATTTTATTTTTAGTGAATTGTTTTCCCAGTTTGTTTTAATTTTGCACAAGATTTATTGAGTCCATTTTAACATTTTTGATTGATTTATCAATTATTGTTGAATTTCCTTATTGCATTAAGAGTAAAGACAACTCACTATGCCATTAATTCAATTTAAAGTAAATTTGAGCAAATTAGATTTGAGTAAAGTAAAATTTCTCTTGATTTTCAAAGTGTTGCTTATCCAGTTGAGTATATTCTTTTGTGAGTGTGAGTTTCCTTGCTTACAGTGTGACCTGTTAATTTTTATTTACTTATGCAGAATAGTTAAGTAATTTCTTATCATTTAAGTTTACTGTGTTGTGTGTTCCTCAGTTACATTTTCTTTTATTTCTCTAAATTCTTGTTTTACATTTTGCAAACATGTCTCAAGTCTTCTCAAGCGATGCCTCAGCACATTCTGCTAGTACAACCATTAATGCATCAGTCCCAAATTCGAGTAATTCCTTATCAAACAATAGACATACTCAGACTTCTAGCCTTCGTAATTTTAGTCATGATCCTTATGATGCTATGCCGTTGTTTAATGGTAACCCAGATAACCTAGAAGGATGGTTTACTGCTGTTTGTGCTAGAGCAAATGCCTCAGTAGATGGTCCTCCATCAGAGAGTTGCTTAATTAGTATCGGAAAGGAGAGTTTAGCTCATTCACCAGCAGCCTCGCATGTCTTCAACTTGATCCGTATGAAGGACTTTCAGGATCTAACCAAGTGGCAAGATTATGAGCAATTAATCTGTAACTATCTTGAACCAGTGCAAGAAACTGATCCTTTCGTCGTTCTTAAAGAATTAGTGTGTACAGGTCCGAGGCCAGAGGAATCATTAGATGAGTTTGCTCTTTGTTTAAATAACCTAATGTCCTCATTCGTTAAATAAGGTCAAAGTTCCAAGTACCTTAAAGACAATGATAAACCAGCTCTCGAGGGGTTTGCTAAATTAGCAGCATTCGGAGTTATTAAACAGCTAATGCCACCAACATCAATGTATGTGTATAATTCTAGTCCTCTAAATGCCACAATGGGACCGCTTGCAGCTCTTATCCATGTGCGTAATTTGTGTCCCGAGGAAACCTTCCCTTATCGAAAGTCTACGTCAACCACTTTGTCTACTCCTGTACCTCCTCTTGTTTGTGCTACAACCAAAACTCCCAATCTAAATCACTCACGACCATCATCCAAAGCTAGTGTTAAGAGTTATCATTCCCGTAACACTCGTAGCATGTACAGTACCCATAGCCAAAGAACTTGCTATAATTGTGGTTACAGTGGCCACATCGCGGTAAACTGCCCTGATAGTCGCTCTAAGAGGCATCGTAATGCTGATAAGTACCAGTCCGAATTGCCTTATTGTACTTATCACAGAATACATGGTCATTACACATCCGAGTGTAATGCTCTCTATAACCTCCAGTATTCTAGGTCTTTCCATGGCCGTTTCAACCGCAGAGCCAGGAGAGGAAATAGAGATCGGGGTTCTCAGAATAACCAGAACCAGCCTCATTCTTCCAATTCGGGGGAATCCGAGCACCCCGATCTACTCGTCCAGTCGTGACAGTAAGTGATAATGAGTACACCATCCCAGTTCAAAATTCCTATGAAGCCTTAAGCAGCCTTGAGAATGACAACCCTACTGTTGATGTTGCTTCACACGTCTCTGATGTAGAGGAATTTGGGGAAGAAGTGGAACATGCCTTCTCCGATGACAACCCACCCTTCTGTTTGCACATAACTCCAAATGAAACGATAGGTCCTTTAGTACAAGCTTCTATTCATAATGCACCCGTTCATGTGTTCATGGACTCTGGTGCCCAAGTTAATATCATCAGGTCTAGTTTGTTTAAAGAGAAGCAGTTACGACGTGTCCTCCTCGTTGAACCAACTATAACCTCCCTTAGTGGAGTAGCTGGTTCCCTTCTGCATGTCCGAGGTCAGACTTCACTCACCCTTTCTATCCAAGGTAGAGACTTTACTGCTTTTTTTCTTGTTGTCGACCAGATTACTTTCCCTGGTGACCTTCTACTGGGATTTGTTTCTATGAGAGACTTACGCATTGTGCTTGACCCTTACCGATGGCATGCCCAAATTGACGACTTGATCGTTCCATTTTGAGGTTACTAGCTTGGATCAGAGATCTGCCATACTGCCGCAGAGTACGATGTACGGATTAAGTCCTTACAAGCCAATGCATTTTCCAGTAGCGGTCAGGCACTAGTAACTCTGTCACTCCCATCTGTGCTCCACCTACACCTTCAGATATGCAAGATAGTGTATTGCCTCAAGTGTCCGAGGACTCTCAGACTGCCTTGAGTGCTCAGCCTATCTCTGAAATGTCTGCTAGTTCAAGTAGCAGTTTCTCCACAGGGGACGCCTTGTCGGAAAACTATTACTTGAAACTAGTAATGTCATCTCTTGTTGATGTCACATGCCGACTGCAGAAAGACGTCTCTGTTGCGGCTAGTGCTCTCACTAGAGTGTCTGTTGTTGTTCCTAGTGTTCCAGATGGTGATAACGGCCTAGTTGATAGTGATTCCTGCAAGGTCAAGGGTTTATTTGTTGAACCTTCCTTACATGTTGTAAGAGACAGTAAGATCCATTTATTCCTTGATAACACTTCGGGTCACAGCCTTCGTCTCAGAGCAAATACCAATCTTGTTGACCTAATTCACTATCCTTACCCTGTTCAAGTACAGGATGACATGCCACCTGACCAGCGGGTCGGTGCTATTTCAACAGGGGAGACCTCATCCACTCCACTGGATCAATCCATTCCACCAGTTGAGGAGAAAGACTTAGCTCCCACTGACTTCCCAGACGAAGTCAAGCGTTTGTTGACTTTGTTGAACGTCGTAAAGCCATTGCCTTACCAGGTGAGAAGATGGGTATAACGAACTTATTGTCCCATCGTATTCCACTTGAACCTGGTACTATACCTATTTATATACCTGCATACAGAATGCCTCATTCCCAAGTTGCTGTCACAGAAGAATTGATCAATCAAATGCTCGATGATGGAGTTATTGCACCTAGCAATTCACCCTGGAATGCGCCCTTGATCCTAGTGCCTAAGAAGGATGGTACTTGGCGCCCGGTGATTGACTTTAGGAAGTTAAATGCGAAAACTATTCCAGATCGCTTCCCACTTCCTGTACTGGGTGATCTTTAATGCAACATCAGAGATAACAAAGTCTTCTCGACCCTGGACTTGTTACAAGGGTTTTGGCAAGTCCCTCTTCAGGAGGACAGCCAAGAGTTAACCGCATTCTCCACTCCCACAGGTCATTATCACTTCCTTCGAATGGCTTTTGGATTACGATCCTCTCCTATCACATTCTCAAGGCTCATGACCAATATCTTTAGAGGTCTTATAGGCAAAGCACTTATGGTATACTTAGATGACGTAATCATCATGTCCAAAGACGTGGATACACATCTGAAAAGACTTGATATAGTACTTGGTAAGCTTGAAGAAGCCAATTTAAAGATCAAACTGTCTAAATGTCACACAAATAACCCACACATAAAAGAGAGAAGCTTATGTGCGGGTTATTTGTGTATCGTTCCAGTCACGGTATTGTGCCTTTTTTGTTATTTGTCTAAATGTCAATTTTTCAGATCAGAAATTAAGTTTCTTGGTCACGTAGTCACTCCTAGAGGGGTTACGACTGATCAAAGTAAAGTAACAGCAGTACTAAATTTTCCATCCCCCAAAACTGCTGATGCTGTAAGATCCTTTGTGGGTCTAGCATTTTTCTACAGATCTTTCATTGCTAATTTTTCTTCAATAGCAGCTCCTCTAACTGAATTGCTTAAGAAAGATGCTCCTTTCGTTTGGACCTTCCGTCAAGAAAGAGCATTCCAGACACTAAAAGAAAAGCTAACGTCCGCTCCCATTTTGAAATTCTCAGATTTTTCTAAGCCCTTCTATCTGACAACTGATGCTAGTTCAATTGGCATAGGTGCCGTACTAGCTCAGAAGACTGATGGCAAGTACAACGCAGTTGCATTTGCTAGTAGAGTCCTCACGAAGGCTGAACATAATTATACAGTAACAGAGCAAGAAGCTTTAGCAATAGTATGGTCTTTAAAGCACTTCTGAGACATTATTTACCAGTACCCTGTTCATGTCTTGACAGACCATGCACCTCTGATACCTTTATTCCAGAACAAACAACCTACTGGAAGGTTAGCCAGATGGACCTTGACTATCCAAGAGTTCAATCCCACTTATGAACATTTACCTGGCAAGTCAAATGTAGTCACAGATGCTTTATCGCGACACGTTAGTATAGTAACTGCAGACCCTCCATTTACTGCCGAGGATGTAAAGAATGCCCAAAGAACAGACCACATGTGGTCTGGTGTGATTCGATTCCTGCTCCAGGAAAACCTTATTCTTACTGTGAAGCCACCAGCACCCATTAGTGACTTTGTAATGAGCCAAGAATTACTGTATCGAACAGCCGAGTTGGGTACTCCAAGCAGAAGAGTATATCAGTTAGTAATTCCACAGTCACTAGTGAATGTAGCTCTACAGCTAGTTCACGATGCACCAGGTGTTGCACACCCTGGTATGGATCGTTCGGTGAAACAAGCCAGAATGAAGTACTTTTGGCCACGTATGGCAACTGACATTTCAGAGTGTGTTAAGAAACGTAGTGTTTGTATGCAGCATAAAGGAAATATCAATGGTCCTAATCCAATCCAGGTGTACCCAACCACTAGCGAACCGTGGGAAAGAGTTGCCCTTGATTTGTTAACCAATTTTAAATGTTCCCTCCAAGGCAACAAACATCTGTGTGTTATTGTAGACCGTTTCACCAGATATTGTGAGTTAGTTCCTATTGCAGATAAGACTGCTGAGACAGTAGCTAAAGCGTTTAGAGAACGCATTATCTGCAGGCATACCACCCCTAAGTCCTTAGTAACAGATAATGGAGGTGAATTCTGTAATGAGATTCTTGAAAATTTGTGCACCTTGTACAAGATCTCTAAATCCACCATTGTTCCTCATCATCCTGCCAGCAATGGGTTAGCTGAACGAACCAATAAGAAAGTACCTGATGTCTTGAGAGCCACTATCAACCCCTATAGTGAAACTTGGGATGAAGTTATACCAGTTATACCCATTACGTTAAAACTCGTCATGTTAACATCCATTATGATACCATCCATTAGTTCTAAGTTACATATGAATTTGTTATTGTATAGAATCAGCCCAGAACCACCTGCCTGTTCAGCCTATAGCACAGTGGTGTATGTCGTGACGACATACGTAACATGACCGAGCTGTCAGCATAGTTGCTGATCCCCCCTTACATGTGTTGTATAGCTTGGCTGAGTATCATAGTACCATCCATGTGTTTATATAGAAGATCCTTAGGCCTAGTGACTGTATGACGTCACGGGATGTGCATGAGTTAGTGGGACGTGCTACCTCGCTCTCACTCCACGCTTAGACATACAGCAGACAGTAACACGGCAGGCTGGGCCCCTTCCTTACCACCGTCTGACAATATATAGCGTTACCATCCACAAGTGTGTTTATCTTCAACCATCATATCTCCTTCCGAATCCCCACGACAATACTACTTCCTCTACCAGCCTTACCTCTACCACTTCCACTTCTAATACCAGCCTTACCTCTACTATTACCACTTTCACTACCTCCCTTACCTGTACTACTGCCCCTCCTACCTCACTTGATCCCTCCATGCCATCTTGCCTACATATACTGGCTCCGTCTCTCCTTTCTGACATTCCTCTGTAGATTTCGCCCTGGTAAGTCACAGATGCTCACCTCTAATCTCCCTAAGATACCCGTTGGGGAGGGGAACCTTTACCTTCGTCGTCATCATCTTTGATCCTAAAACTGTGTAAAGATCAAACCTTGAAGTGGAGCTGTGAACGACTCATCGAAACTTGCACTTGCAGCTGCCATTAAGGTGGCTTGCAGGTCAAGTTTAATGCTATTCTGACGCTACAAGACTCCTTCATTGTCATCTGCAGTGATGATATTGAAGCCAAAAAACTACTCACCACCACCACCACAACCACTCTCACTGAACGAGGCTTCAAAGTCACGTCCTCTCTAGCCTTAAGGGCCAACAGGATCGTCTTCCTAAAAAGCCTTGATAAACTGATTACTTCTCAACCCATCGATGACCTCAGGACTCTTGGACTACCGTGGAACACATCACGAAAATTCCTAATGCTTCCTCCATGCTGAAAATCACATTTACTGACGTGAACATGGCTGCCCAGGCTCTAGCTGAAGGTATGGCCATCTATTACAACTTTATCAATCCCAGCTACATCGAAGCAGAGAGATACCAATATATCACACAAAGCTGGAGCTGTTATTCCCTCATGCATACCACTAAGGACTGCCCTATTAAAGACAAGTAATTCTGCTCGACCTGTGGTTGCGAGAGACACGACTTTAAGACTTACGCTACTACCGCTCCACCAAAATGCCTGAACTGCAAGATCGGCCACCAGACACTTGCTGCCAAGTTCCCTACAAAACGAGAAATCCTGAAAAAAAACAAGAAACAAAACAAATAAAGTCATCTTCCAAGTCACCAACATACGCTGCAATCACCAAATGTCAGGCAGATACCACCAAATTTCTCAAGGCTACTCACCCTACATAAACACCTTACTATCTGACTGTGAACCAACGAAAATCCACTACTGTATGATGTACGCTCACATGCACAATATGGCTAAACCAGGATCCTCAAACACCGTCGTCAACGAACTGTTTAGGCTAAACAACATGTCCAGTTTTACATTCTCGAATTCTCCACCTTCTTCTGACATCATCCAGCTCACCTCAGAAATCGTCAATGTCTCAACACCCGAAAGTTCTACCACCATCATCACCTACATGTGACGAGACGCCTCTGAATCCCACCAGTGAGATGCCGCCATCGACTTCCTCCACCACTGAAACGGACCAATGAACGACCTCACCCCGAAAGCACCAACCACCAGCCAAGAGAACTAAAACATTACCACCAGTTCCAGAAATCCTCGCTAACACGTCACATACCACCATTCCTACAAATGTCACCACTGGCAGCCAACCTGCAACTGCCACCGCCACTGCTACCCAAGAGCCAGTGTACGCAGAACGGCTAGGCATCAGGTGCTACACAACTGACCAATTCAGTGATGAAATGTTTTGCCTTGAACTCTGTAATCGACTCCGAGATGGAACTGGTAAGTTTACCGGCCAGCCTGCACATCTACGCAACACTTAAAAGATGCTTGCGGACATCAAAGAGCATATAGCAGACTACAACAGGATCCAACTTGTTTACGTCTCGAGAACGAAATTTAGAAGCATCAAAAATGCTACCGCCCACTAGCAAGCTTCCTGTCCACCAATTATCATGAAACTGAGCTTTCCCAGTATTCGGGCCGCAATCTAAAGCTGGATGTGGCTTCAGTGGACTCAGGAGTGGTTGCTTCCTTTGCCTTTCCTGATATCGCCTGCTGCTACACAGCTTCCTCGGCCATTCGTGATACTGACAGCTGCTACGTAGCTGGCATGCCTTTCAAGACACTCCGGTGACAGGGAGCCAAGGCAGGGTCACCATCTGGAAAAGACCTGGGTCGGGACAGTACCGGCGAATCTACAACAATGACAGTCTCCTTTCTGTTAGTGTGACTTTGTAAAGGGTCCAAATCAGACCAAAACGTCACCTTAAGCTCCTCTCTCATATGCACTGGTTATTTGTGTATTGTTCCAGTCATGGTATTGTGCCTTTTTGCTCTTTATATGGTGTAGACATACAGAAGAAGAATTTGGTTAATAATATCTTTATTTACTACAAGTACATGTACAAGGTATACAGTCCTAGCTGACATCAATGACATACTACTATACAGAAAGCCCCTTGTTATGCTGAGCACTTTGGGCAAATTAGGACAGTTTTGTCCCAGGATGCGACCCACACCAACCAACTAGCACCCAGGTACCAATATTAAACTAATGGGTGAACAGGGAAAGGGACAGCAGTGGTCTTATGGGAACACGTCCCAAATGTTTTCCAGCCGAACAGGAGGAGATAGGAACCTCGAACCTCAGTGTGTGAGCTGAGTGTGCTAGCGATCGAGCTACGGGAGAGCCAGGGGACTTACTGAGGAGCTTTGATTTGAAGACTTATTAAGGAAGTGTGTGGTGAAGAATTACTGAGGAAGCATGTGGTGAACACTTGCTTAGGAAGTATGTGCTAAAGACTTATTAAGGAAGTATGTGGTGAAGGCTTACTGAGGAAGTATGTGGTGAAGACTTACTGAGGAATCATGTTGTGAATATTTACTTAGGAATTATGTGATGAAGTCTTAATGAGGAAGTATGTGTTGAAGACTTACTATGGAGGTATATGATGAAGACTTATTTAGGAAGTATGTGGTAAAGAATTACTGAGAAAGTATGTGGTGAAGACTTAATGAGGAAGTAAGTGGTGAAGACTTACTGAGTAAGTATGTAGTGAAGAATTATTTAGGAAGTATGTGGTAAGGACTTACTGACGCAGCATGTGGTTCAGGCTTACTGAGGAAGTATGTTGTAAAGACTTACTGAGAAAGTATGTGGGTAAGGCTTACTGTCGAAGTATGTGGTGAAGACTTATTTAGGAAGTATGTGGCAAAGACTTACTGAGGCAGTATGTGGTGAAGACTTGCTGAGGAAGTATGTGGTAAAGACTTATTTATCAAGTATGTGCTAAAGACTTACTGAGGTTGTATATGGTGAAGACATACTGAGGAAGTATGAAGTAAGGACTTACTGAGGAAGTATGTGGTGAAGGCTTACTGAAGAAGCATGTCATGAAGACTTATTTAGGAAATATGTGGTAAAGATTTACTAAGGAAGTATTTGGTGAAGACTACTGAGGAAGTATATGGTAAAGTCATACTCAGGAAGTATGTGGTTAAGATTTACTGAGGAAGCATGTGGAGAAGACTTACTGAGTAAGTATGTGGTGAAGACTTACTGAGAAATTATGTGGTGAAGACTTATTTATGAAGTATGTGGTAAAGACTTACTGATGAAGTATGTGGTGAAGATTTGCTGAGAAAGAATGTGGTGAAGACTTATTTTGGAAGTATGTGGTTAATAACTTACTGAGGCAGTAAGTGGTGAAGACTTACTGAGGAAGCATGTGGTGAAGACTTACTGAGGAAGTATGTTGTGAAGAGTTACTGAGGAAGCATGTGGTGAGGAGTTACTGATGAAGTATGTGGAAAAGACTTACTAAGTGATATGTAGTGAAGACTTATTTAGAAAGTTTGTGGTAAGGACTTACTGAGGAAATATGTGGTGAAGCATTGCTGAGGAAGTATGTGGTTAACGCTTACTGAGGAAGTATGTGCTGAAGACTTACCGAGGATATATGTGGCGTACACTTACTGAGGAAGTATGTAGTGTAAACGTATCTAGTGAAGACTTATTTAAGAAGTATGTGGTAAAGACTTACTGAGGAAGTATGTGGTGAAGACTTAGTGAGGAAGTATGTGGCAAAGACTTACTGAGGAAGTATATGGTAAAGTCTTACTGATGAAATATGTGGTGAAGACTTGCTGAGGAAGTACGTGGTGAAGACTTGCTGAGGAAGTACGTGGTGAAGAGTTACCGAGGAAGTACGTGGTGAAGACTTACCGAGGAAGTACGTGGTGAAGACTTACTGAGGAAGTATATGGTAAAGTCTTACTGAGGAAATATGTGGTGAAGACTTATTTAGGAAGTATGAGGTGAAGATTTATTTAAGGAGTATATGGTAAAGACTTACTGAGGAAGTTTGTGGTGAAGAGTTACTGAGGAAACATGTGGTGAATATTTTCTGAGGAAGGATATGGTGAAGACTTACTGAGGAAGTATATGTTGAAGACTTATTTAGGAAGTGTCTTGCAATGACTTACTGAGGAAGTATGTGGTGAAGATTTATTTAATAAGTATGTGGTAAAGACTTGCTGAGGAAGTATGTGGTGAAGACTTACTAAGGAATCATGTGGTAAAGACTTACTGACGAAGTATGTTGTAAAGACTTACTGAGGAAGTATGTAGTGAAGACTTACTGAGGAAGCATGTGGTGAAGAGTTACTGAGGAAGTATGTGGAAAAGACTTACTGAGTAATATGTAGTGAAGAATTATTTAGGAAGTATGTGGTAAGGACTTACTGAGGCAACATGTGGTTCAGGCTTACTGAGGAAGTATGTTGTAAAGACTTACTGAGAAAGTATGTGGGTAAGGCTTACTGAGGAAGTATGTGATGAAGTCTTACTGTCGAAGTATGTGGTGAAGACTTATTTAGGAAGTATGTGGCAAAGACTTACTGAGGCAGTATGTGGTGAAGACTTGCTGAGGAAGTATGTGGTAAAGACTTATTGAGGATGTATGTGGTGAAGAATTACTGAGGAATTATGTGGTAAAGACTTATTTAGGAAGTATGTGGTTAAGACTTACTGAGGAAGCATATGGTGAAGAGATACTGAGGAAGTATGTGAAGAAGACTTACTGAGGAAGTATGTGGTAACGATTTACTGAGAAAGAATTTTGTGAAGACTTATTTAGGAAGTATGTGGTAAAGACTTACTGAGGAAGTATGTGGTGAATTCTTACTGAAGAAGTATATGGTAAAGACATAGTGAGGAAGTATATAGTGAAGACTTATTGGGGAAGTATGTTGTGAAGACTTACTGAGGAAGCATGTGGTGAAGACTTATTTAGGAAGTATGTGGTGAAGACTTATTTGAGAAGTACGTGGTAAAGACTTACTGTGGAAGTATGTGTTGAAAACTTTCTGAGGAAGCATGTGGTGAAGACTTACTGAGGAAGTTTGTGGTAAAGACTTACTGAGGAAGTATTTGGTGAAGACTTACCGAGGAAGTATTTGGTATGAAGACTTACTGAGGAAGTAATGTGGTGACTTATGAGAGAAGGTAAAGACTACTGAGGAAGTAATGTGTGAATAGACTTACCGAGTGAAGTATGTGTTGTAAGACTTACTGAGGAAGTTGTGGTGAAGACTTACTGAGGAAGTATGTTGAATAGACTTACCGAGGAAGTATGTGGTGAGAGCTTACGAGGAAGTATGTGGTGACAGACTTCTGAGGAAGATGGTGTGAAGACTTACTGAGGGTGTTATAGACTGTGGAAGGAGACTTACCTAGAAAGTATGTGTGAAGACCTACCAGGAAGTATTGGTGTAAGACTATCGAGGAAGTATGGTGTGAAGACTTGCCTAGGAAGTAATTGGTGATAGATACGGATTACTTGTAGATACTAGAAGTATGGTGGAAGACTACTAGGAAGTATGTTGGAAGACATTACCTAGGAAGTATGGTGTGAGTATGACCTAGGAAGTATGGTGTGAGACTTACTGGGAAGTATGGTGTGAAGACTTACCTAGGAAGTATGGTGTGAAGACTTACCTAGGAAGTATGGTGTGAAGACTTGCCTAGGAAGTATGGTGTGATGACTTACCTTGGGAGTATGGTGCGAAGACATACTAGGAAGTTTGGTGCGAAGACATACCTAGGAAGTATGGTGTGAAGACTTACCTAGGAAGTATGGTGTGAAGACTTACCTAGGAAGTATGGTGTGAAGACTTACCTAGGAAGTATGGTGTGAAGACTTTACCTAGGAAGTATGGTGTGAGGACTTACCTAGGAAGTATGGTGTGAAGACTTACCTAGGAAGTATGGTGTGAGGACTTACCTAGGAAGTATGGTGTGAAGACTTACCTAGGAAGTATGTGTGAGGACTTACCTAGGAAGTATGGTGTGAAGACTTACCTAGGAAGTATGGTGTGAGGACTTACCTAGGAAGTATGGTGTGAAGACTTACCTAGGAAGTATGGTGTGAAGACTTACCTAGGAAGTATGGTGTGAAGACTTACCTAGGAAGTATGTGTGAGGACTTACCTAGGAAGTATGGTGTGAAGACTTACCTAGGAAGTATGGTGTGAAGACTTACCTAGGAAGTATGGTGTGAAGACTTACCTAGGAAGTATGGTGTGAGGACTTACCTAGGAAGTATGGTGTGAAGACTTACCTAGGAAGTATGGTGTAGACTTACCTAGGAAGTATGGTGTGAAGACTTACCTAGGAAGTATGGTGTGAAGACTTACCTAGGAAGTATGGTGTGAAGACTTACCTAGGAAGTATGGTGTGAGGACTTACCTAGGAAGTATGGTGTGAAGACTTACCTAGGAAGTATGGTGTGAAGACTTACCTAGGAAGTATGGTGTGAAGACTTACCTAGGAAGTATGGTGTGAAGACTTACCTAGGAAGTATGGTGTGAAGACTTACCTAGGAAGTATGGTGTGAAGACTTACCTAGGAAGTATGGTGTGAAGACTTACCTAGGAAGTATGGTGTGAAGACTTACCTAGGAAGTATGGTGTGAAGACTTACCTAGGAAGTATGGTGTGAAGACTTACCTAGGAAGTATGGTGTGAAGACTTACCTAGGAAGTATGGTGTGAAGACTTACCTAGGAAGTATGGTGTGAAGACTTACCTAGGAAGTATGGTGTGAGGACTTACCTAGGAAGTATGGTGTGAGGACTTACCTAGGAAGTATGGTGTGAAGACTTACCTAGGAAGTATGGTGTGAGGACTTACCTAGGAAGTATGGTGTGAGGACTTACCTAGGAAGTATGGTGTGAAGAAGCAGAAGGTCCAGGGACCAACTCCCAGCTGTTGCAACACATCGTCCAGTCCTTGGTGAGAATTCATCGTGACTGCAACATGCAAGAATTGTCATTGTAAGCAGAAACAATTAGGACCTGGCTATTATCATCTTGCTTAGTGGAGCGCTCAGCATTATGATGACTGCAAGAGTTATTGTATACTCAACATTATTATCACTGCAACATTCTTGAAACGCTTAATATTAATCACTTCAACACTGTGATCCCCTCAACATTCATAACAGTCAACATTGTGATCACTGCAACATTCACAATAACATTCAACATTGTGATCACTTCAACATTCACAACAACACTCAACATTGTGATCACTGCAACATTCATAATAACACTCAACATTGTGATCACTGCAACATTCATAATAACACTCAACATTGTGATCACTTCAACATTCACAACAACACTCAACATTGTGATCACTTCAACATTCTCAACAACACTCAACATTGTGATCACTGCAACATTCATAATAACACTGATATGTGTCTGCAGCTCAATACTACTTGCAATTTCCATTATTTCGTGTGAGGGCTCTTGATCCAAGGAACTGAATTTGTCCTCCCCTTCGACAAAGAAGTATGTAAAAAGCTAAATATGAGATTTAAGTATTTTCAGTAGAGACAGAATGGACTCCAGCAAACTGGAATAGTAGGGTACACCAACAAGTGTTGGACACATTACACACAACCCAGGAGGAAGTGAAGTGGCTGCTAAATGAACTAGATACCTCAAAGGCGGAGGGACCAGAGAACATCTCATCTTGAGTCCTGAGAGACAGGGAGACTACCTGACGTGTGGAAGACAGAAAATGTAGTCGTAATCTTTAAGAAAGGAGACAAGCAGGTAGCATTAAACTACAGACAATGTCACTGACATGTATAGTATCTAAAGTCATGGAGAAGATTATCAGAAAAAGACTGGTTAAGCCTATATATAACCAGCACAGTTTTATGGAGAGGAAATCTTGTGTCACAAACTTACTGGAGTTTCACGACAAGGTGACAGAAGTAAGGCAGGAGTGAGAGAAGGGGTGGGTAGACTGTATTTTCTTGAACTGTAAGAAGGATTTTGATACAGTTCTGCACAAAAGATTAGTGCAAAATATAGAGGAGAAGGCAGGAATAACAGGAGAGGCACTTCAATGCATCAAGGAATACATAACAAGAAACAATGAGTGATGATAAGTGTCGAGGTGTCAGAGTGGGGGCCTGTGACAAGGTTCTTAATTAAGACCGTGCATGTGAAAACAGCTTCAATGCCCCTAGAACATTTTATAGGCTCCATCCTTTTACAATCATCCTCTCGTTGTATGTACTCTGGATACCAACATCCTTGAACATTACTGATGCAAGCGTATTTGTAATACCGTTTTTAGTACTCTGAAATTAAACAGACAACAGAGTACACAAGATCCTGGGCCGAAACCTTGAACACAGAGTGAGGCGGGGGGGGGGGGGGGACGGCTACATCTCGCTAACTTCAAGATAACACGCTAGCTGACCATATCTCAGGGTAATCAACTCTCATGAGATCAACCTTCAGTGTCACTGTAGCGACTTTAATGTGTTTAAAATGTCTCTTTTTCATCTGCGGCCAGAAAAAAAAAAACTCATAATGTATCTTAAACGCTAAATTACATATGTTGAGATTTGTCTTAATATTTGTTCAAAAGACTTAACTGGGGTAACCAAGAGACGGACAAAAGAAAGCACCAATGATTTTAACTGGAGGATTAATTTCTCAGGATAGAAGGCTTTCAGTTGTCAAGCACTGTCAACTACTGTCAATTTATTTAACCTCTCTGAGGTTGAAGAAGCAAAAAGTGTCACGAGTTAGTTATGTTGCAAAAAATTCAACTCATCAACTATATAGCAGATTGGTTTAATACATTGAGATGATAGTGATGGTGGAAATTTGTGCAAATTTTATTAATGTAAATTTTATTTATTTTATTATATGTTTTTGCTTTACATCCAAAACTAGCTAAAAATATTGAAATTTAGTCATTTTTTGTTAAAAATTCATCCTGTAAGTGACAAAAGCAAAGTATAAAACAAATAATGGGCATTTTCTATCTTTTTCAATAAAAGGAGTTTGAAAATAACACTTACTTGGCAGGAACAAAAATTGTGTTATATAGTGTAATGTATCAGAGCTTCAGAACTCTTGTATAAACATTAAATTTATGCATATTATTGTTATTATCATTAGAATTATTATTAAAATCATTATCATTATTGGTGTTCATGTTTATCTTTATATTCAATGATTTGGTTGACTGGCTTATCTACTACACAATGGTCACTAAGGCTGCATATAATCACCTGTTCACCACTCGCTAAAAATAATTTAATCCCTGAGAAAGGGATTAAATAAATTCTCACGAGTGTCGCTGGCCTTGCTACCGGCAAGTCAGTCACTCTGTTCTCCAGTTGTCTTCCTTCGATCCCCGCTGGGGAGTGGAATTTATATCCCTCAAGCACCGCCTCCTCCTTCTCACAATGCTGCCGCATCGTGTGAAAATCAAGTCAGTAAATGGAATAATTAATGACTCCACCAAGCTGGCTTTAGCTACCGCAATAAGGACCTCCTTGCATGTTAAATTTACGGCAGTCCACTCCCTGAAGGACTCCTTCATTGTCGTCTGCACTGATGACACTAAAACATCAAAACTCACGGACGACTCTTCTCTTAAGACCCTACAAACACGACAATTCATCATATCCCCGTCTCCATTCTTGATCCATCTTTTTGAAAATTTTTGACAATATCGTCACATCTCTCTCAACTGAAGCACTGAAGACATCTATCGAGGAACAAAACACTTGGGCCTCGGTAGACATCATCACCAAGATCCCTAACGCCTCTTCAGTGATAAAGATCACCTTCTCAGACATCTCTATGGCTGCCCAAGCTATGTCTGACGGACTGGCCATCTCATATTATCACATCCAGCCAAGTCATACAGAACCAGAACGCTTCACACTTTTCCCATTGGTGGACCTGTTACTCCTATAATCACACCACCAAGGACTGTCCAATCAAGGATGAGAAGTTCTGTTCTAAATGTGGGAATGATGGGCACGAATTCAGATCCAGCACCATCACTGCGGCTCCAACATGTCTTAGTTGCAAGGGTAATCATCATACCCTTGAAGTTAAGTGCCACTTAGAAAATAAATATCCAAGAAAACTAAAGAAGATCTGAAAGAGAACACTTCCAGTTCACCGACATACGCTGCAATAACCAAATTACAAGCCGACACCACCAAGATTCTACACGCCACTTTACAGACACCCTCTCCACTCCCCGATGGTGCTCCCTCCAAGGTACTGTACTGCATGGTGTATGCACACCTTGCAAACGCAGGAAACCCCGGCGCTTTCAACAGCACCATAAACGAACTATTCCGCCTGAACAACATGCCTGCCTTCAGTTTCCCTGACTCCATACCTTCAGCCGACATCCTTAAGATTCTTCCCAGAGTTGTGAATTTCACTGCACTTGCAGACCTGTCTCCTACTCAGCAACTATTCGTGAAATTTCTACAACTACCTTCACCGTCGACAACGCTGATTATTTTGCCTTAACCACCGCCTCCCACGTCTTCCAGCCTGTTGACACATCAATACACTTCTACACTACTGCCGTCCCACAGTCTCCTGCCAGCACTATCATAGACTCGCCCTCTTAATCCTCTTCTGAGGGACAGGAGGAAGATATTGATGACTCCTGCACCAGCTCACCTACTTGATACAACTTGACTTTCTATGACTATGGACACTCCTCTCCTACGCTATTCTTCGTCTGTCCCGTCTTCCCAGCTCACCCCACACGGGGTATTACCTAAATTCTCCTGTCTTGTCTTGTCACGAGTGTATGTACACCTCTCGGTGTACAGCTTCGGAAAAAATGTTTTTGGACAGTTTCTCCTATAAAGAAATAATATCAGGCGACTCAGAATTAGTAAACAAAGGAGTAAAGGCCATTATCAAGAATGAATTAGTGCAGCTTGTAACGACGATGGTGACAGGTTGACGTAATTAATTGCCGGTACTTTCTGTGCATCTAAAGAGAAATAGATTTACAAATACATGAATGAATTTATTACCGTTCGGATATTATACACTTGGAAGGTACTGGAGGGATTGGTACCAAACCTGAACACGAAAATCACTCCATATGAAAGCAAAAGACTTGGCAGGAGATGATGAAAAACAAGGGTGCAACGAGTACATTGAGAAACATCACAACAAGTGTCCGGGGCCAAAGACTATTCAACTGCCTCCCAGCAGTAACAGCCTGGTTGAACAGACCATGAAGCCTAGAGGACGGAGGGCCGTGAACCCCAGAACCAGAGGCTCGCTCTACATAATGTCTTACAGAGGCTCGCTCTATATAACGTCTTACAGAGGCTCGCTCTACATAATGTCTTACAAAGACTAGCTCTACATATGTTCTTAGAGACGCTCGCTCTAAGTAATGTCTTACAAAGACTAGCTCTACATAATGTCTTACAGAGGCTAGCTCTACATAATGTCTCACAGAGGCTAGCTCTACAAAATGTCTTACAGAGGCTACCTCTACATAATATTTTACAGTGGGTAGCTCTACATAATGTCTTACAGAGGCTCGCTCTACATAAGGTCTTACAGAGGCTAGCTCTACATAATGTCTTACAGAGGCTAGCTCTACATAATGTTTTACAAAGGGTAGCTCTACATAATGTCTTACAAAGACTAGCTCTACATAATGTCTTACAGACGCTCGCTCTACATAATGTCTTACAAAGACTAGCTCTACATAATGTCTTACAGAGGCTAGCTCTACATAATGTCTTACAGAGGCTAGCTCTAAAATGTCTTAAGAGGCTAGCCTCATAAAGTTTACAAGGTAGCTCTTATAATGCTTCAGAGGCTAGCTCTACATAATTCTTACAAGCTAGCTCTACAATTTTTACAGAACTAGCTCTACATAATGTCTTACAGAGGCTCGCTCTACTTAATGTCTTACAAAGACTAGCTCTACATAATGTCTTACAGAGGCTCACTCTACATAATGTCTTACAAAGACTAGCTCCACATAATGTCTTACAGAGGCTAGCTCTACATAATGTCTTACAGAGGCTCGCTCTACATAATGTCCTACAAAGACTAGCTCTACATAATGTCTTAAAAAGATTAGCACTACATAATGTCTTACAGAGGCTCGCTCTACACAATGTCTTACGGAGGCTAGCTCTATATAATGTTTTACAGAGGCTTGCTCTACATAATGTCTTACAGAGGCTAGCTCTACATAATGTCTTACGAGGCCGCTCTACATAATGTCTTACAGAGGCTCGCTCTACATAATGTTTTACAGAGGCTAGCTCTATATAATGTCTTACAGAGGCTCGATCTACATAATGTCTTACAGAGGCTCGCTCTACATAATGTCTTACAGAGGCTCGCTCTACATAATGTCTTACAGAGGCTCGCTCTACATAATGTCTTACAGAGGCTTGCTCTACATTATGTCTTACAGAGGCTAGCTCTACATAAGGGCCCTTACAGAGGCTCGCTCAAACATAATGTCTTACAGAGGCTTGCTGTACATAATGTCTTACAGAGGCTAGCTCTACATAATGTCTTACAGAGGCTCGCTCTAGATAATGTCTTACAAAGACTAGCTCTAAAAAATGTCTTACAGAGGGTAGCTCTATATAATGTTTTACAGAGGGTAGCTCTACATAATTTCTTACAGAGGCTAGCTCTACATAATGTCTTACAGAGGTTCGCTCTACATAATGACTTACAGAGGCTCGCTCTAAATAATGTCTTACAGAGGCTCGCTCTACATAATGTCTTACAGAGGCTCGCTCTACATAATGTCTTACAGAGGCTCGCTTTACATAATATCTTACAGAGGCTCGCTCTACATGTCTTACAGAGGCTTGCTCTACATAATGTCTTACAGAGGCTAGCTCTACATAATGTCTTACTGAGGCTCGCTCTACATAATGTCTTACAGAGGCTCTCTCTACATAATGTCTAACGAAGACTAGCTCTACATAATATCTACAGAGGCTCGCTCTACATAATGTCTTACAGAGGCTCGCTCTACATAATGTCTTACAGAGGCTAGCTCTACATAATATCTTACAGAGGCTCTCTCTACATAATGTCTTACAGAGGCTCGCTCTACATAATGTCTTACAGAGGCTAGCTCTACATAATGTTTTACAGAGGCTCGCTCTACATAATGTCTTACAGAGGTGCCCTACATAATGTCTTACAGAGGTTGCTTTTACATAATGTCTTACAGAGGCTCGCTCTACATAATGTTTTACAGAGGCTCGCTCTACATAATGTCTTACAGAGGCTCGCTCTACATAATGTCTTAGAGAGGCTCGCTCTACATAATGTCTAACGAAGACTAGCTCTACATAATGTCTTACAGAGGCTCGCTCTACAAAAGTCTTATAAAGACAAGTTCTACATAATGTGTTGCAGAGGCTCGCTCTAAATAATGTCTTACAGAGGCTCGCTCTACAAAAGTCTTATAAAGACAAGTTCTACATAATGTGTTGCAGAGGCTCGCTCTAAATAATGTCTTACAGAGGCTCGCTCTACATAATGTCTTGCAAAGACTAGCTCTACATAATGGCTTACAAAGACTAGCTCTACATAATAGCTTACAAAGAATAGCTCTACATAATGTCTTACAAAGACTAGCTCTACATAATGGCTTACAAAGAATAGCTCTACATAATATCTTACAAAGACTAGCTCTACATAATGGCTTACAAAGAATAGCTCTATAAAATGTCTTACAAAGACAAGCTCTACATAATGTCTATCAGAGACTCGCTCTACATAATGTATAACAAAAAATAGCTCTACATAATGTCTTACAGAGGCTCGCTCTACATAATGTCTTTCAAGGACTAGCTCTAAATATTGTCTTACAGAGACTCGCTCTACATAATGTTTTACAAAGGCAAGCTCTACATAATGTCTTACAGAGGCTCGCTCTACATAATGCTTTACACAGACTAGCTCTAAAAAATGTCTTAGAGACGCTCGCTCTACATAATGTCTTACAAAGACTAGCTCTACACAATGTCTTACAGAGGCTAGCACGACATAATGTCTTACAGAGGCTCGCTCTACATAATGTCTTACAGAGGCTCGCTCTACGTAATGTCTTACATAGGCTCGATCTACATAATGTCTTACAGAGGCTCGCTCTACATAATGTCTTACAGAGGCTCGCTCTGCACAATGTCTTTCGGAGGCTAGCTCTATATAATGTCTTACAGAGGCTCGCTCTACATAATGTCTTACAGAGGCTCGCTCTACATAATGTTTTTCAGAAGCTCGCTTACATAATGTCTTACAGAGGCTCGCTCTACATAATGTCTTACAGAGGCTCGCTCAAACAAAAATGTCTTAAGAGGCTCGCTCTACATAATTCTTACAAAGACTACTCTACATAATGCTTACAGAGGCTCGCTCTACATAATGTCTTACAGAGGCTCGCTCTACACAATGTCTTACAGAGGCTCGCTCTACATAATGTCTTACAGAGGCTCGCTCAACATAATGTCTTACAAAGACTAGCTCTACATAATGTCTTACAGAGGCACGCTCTACATAATGTCTTACAAAGACTAGCTCTACATAATGTCTTACAGAGGCTCGCTCTACATAATGTCTTACAGAGGCTCGCTCTACACAATGTCTTACAGAGGCTCGCTCTACATAATGTCTTACAAAGACTAGCTCTACATAATGTCTTACAGAGGCACGCTCTACATAATGTCTTAAAAAGGGACTGCTCTAAATAATTCTTACAGAGGTTTCGCTCTACATAATGTCTTACAGAGGCTCGCTCTACACAATGTCTTACAGAGGCTCGCTCTACATAATGTCTTACAAAGCTGCTCTACATAATGCCCTTACAGAGGCACGCTCTACACAATGTCTTACAAAGACTAGCTCTACATAATGTCTTACAGAGGCTCGCTCTACATAATGTCTTACAAAGACTAGCTCTACATAATGTCTTACAGAGGCTCCCTCTACATAATGTCTTACAAGGCTCGCTCTACACAATGTCTTACAGAGTCTCGCCTCTCACAATGTCTTACAGAGGCTCGCTTACAAAAATTCTTACAGAGGCTCGCTCTACACAATGTCTTACAGAGGCTCGCTCTACATAATGTCTTACAGGGGCTCGCTCTACACAATGTCTTACAGAGGCTCGCTCTACACAATGTCTTACAGAGGCACGCTCTACATAATGTCTTACTGGGGCTCGCTCTACACAATGTCTTACAGAGGCTCGCTCTACATAATGTCTTACAGAGGCTCGCTCTACATAATGTATTACAGAGGCTCGCTCTACACAATGTCTTACAGAGGCACGCTCTACATAATGTCTTACAGGGGCTCGCTCTAGATAATGCCTTACAAAGTCTAGCTCTAAAAAATGTCTTACAGAGTCTCGCTCTATATAATGTCTTACGAAGACTAGCTTTACATAATGTCTTACAGAGGCTCGCTCTACATTATGTCTTACAGAGGCTAGCTCTACATAATGTCTTACAGAGGCTAGCTCTACATAATGTCTTACAGAGGTTAGCTCTACATAATGTCTTACCGAGGCTCTCTCTACATAATGTCTTACAGAGGCTCGTTCTACAAAACGTCTTACAAAGACAAGCTCTACATAATGTCTTACAGGGGCTCGCTCTACATAATGTCTTACAGAGGCTCGCTCTACTTAATGTCTAACGAAGACTAGCTCTACATAATGTCTTACAGAGGCTCGCTCTAGATAATGTCCTACAAAGACTAGCTCTAAAAAATGTCTTACAGAGGCTCGCTCTAAATAATGTGTTACAGAGGCTCGCTCTACATAATGTCTTACAGAGGCTCGCTCTAGATAATGTCCTACAAAGACTAGCTCTAAAAAATGTCTTACAAAGACTAGCTCTAAAAAATGTCTTACAGAGGCTTGCTCTAAATAATGTCTTACAAAGGCTCGCTCTACATAATGTCTTAAAGAGGCTCGCTCTACATAATGTCTTACAAAGACTAGCTCTACATAATGCCTTACAGAGGCTCTCTCTACATTATGTCTTAGAGAGGCTCGCTCTACATAATATCTTACAGAGGCTAGCTCTATATAACGTCTTACAAAGACTAGCTCTACATACTGTCTTGGAGAGGCTCGCTCTATATAATGTGTTACTGAGGCTCGCTCTACATAATGTCTTACGGAGGCTAGCTCTGTATAATGCTATACAGAGGCTAGCTCTACATAATGTCTCAAAGAGGCTCGCTCTACGTAATGTCTTAGAGAGGCTAGCTCTACATAATGTTTTACATAGGCTCGCTCTATATATTGTCTTAAGAGGCTCGCTCTGCATAATGTCTTACAGAGGCTCGCTCTACATAATGTTTTACATAGGCTCGCTCTACATATTGTCTCACAGAGGCTCGCTCTGCATGTCTTACAGATGTTAGCTCTACATAATGTCTTACAGAGGCTCGCTCTACATAATGTCTTACAGAGGCTCGCTCTACATAATGTCTTACAGAGGCTCGCTCTATATAATGTCTTACAAAGGCTCGCTCTACATAATATCTTACAGAGGCTCGCTCTACATAATGTCTTACAGAGGCTTGCTCTACATAATGTCATACAGGGGCTAGCTCTACATAATGTCTTACAGAGGCTTGCTCTACATAATGTCTTACAGGGGCTAGCACTACATAATGTTTTTCATAGGCTCGCTCTGCATAATGTCTTACAGAGGCTAGCTCTACATATTGTCTTACAGAGGCTCGCTCTGCATGTCTTACAAAGGTTAGCTCTACATAATGTCTTACAGAGGCTCGCTCTACATAATGTCTTACAGAGACTCGCTCTGCATGTCTTACAGAGGTTAGCTCTACATAATGTTTTACAGAGGCTAGCTCTACATAATGTCTTACAGAGGCTCGCTCTACATAATGTCTTACAGAGGCTTGCTCTACATAATGTCTTAGAGATACTAGCTTTATATAATGTTTTATTAAAGCAGCTCTATATAATATCTTACAGGGGGCTAGCTCTACAAAATGTCTTACAGGGGGGCTAGTTTCTACATAATGTTTACAGAGGCTCGCTCTACATAATGTCTTAGAGATACTAGCTCTATATAATGTTTTATTAAAGCTAGCTCTATATAATATCTTACAGAGGCTAGCTCTACATAATGTCTTACAGAGGCTTGCTCTACATAATGTCTTACAGAGGCTCGCTCTACATAATGTCTTAAGGGGCCGCTCTACATAATGTTTTTACAGGGGCTTGCTCTACATAATGTCTTACAGAGGCTCGCTCTACATAATGTCTTACAGAGGCTCGCTCTACATAATGTCTTACAGAGGCTCGCTCTACATAATGTCTTAGAGTTACTAGCTCTATATAATGTTTTATTAAAGCTAGCTCTATATAATATCTTACAGAGGCTAGCTCTACATAATGTCTCAGGGGCTAGCTCTACATAATGTCTTACAGGGGCTCGCTCTAATAATGACTTAAGAGATACTAGCTCTATATAATGTTTATTAAAGCTAGGCTCTATTAATATCTTACAGAGCTAGCTCTACATAATGTCTTACAGGCTCGCTCTACAAAAATGTCTTACAGAGGCTCGCTCTAATAATGTCTTACAAGGCTTGCCTCTACATAATGTCTTACAGAGGCTCGCTCTACATAATGTCTCACAGAGGCTCGCTCTACATAATGTCTTACAGAGGCTCGCTCTACATAATGTCTTAGAGATACTAGCTCTATATAATGTTTTATTAAAGCTAGCTCTATATAATATCTTACAGAGGCTAGCTCTACATAATGTCTTACAGAGGCTAGCTCTACATAATGTCTTACAGAGGCTCGCTCTACATAATGTCTTAGAGATACTAGCTCTATATAATGTTTTATTAAAGCTCGCTCTATATAATATCTTACAGAGGCTAGCTCTACATAATGTCTTACAGAGGCTCGCTCTACATAATGTCTTACAGAGGCTCGCTCTACATAATGTCTTACAGAGGCTTGGCTCTACAAAATTGTTTACAGGGGCTCGCTCTACATAATGTCTTACAGAGGCTCGCTCTACATAATGTCTTACAGAGGCTCGCTCTACATAATGTCTTACAGAGGCTCGCTCTACATAATGTCTTACAGAGGCTCGCTCTACATAATGTCTTACAGAGGCTCGCTCTACATAATGTCTTACAGTGGCTCGCTCTGCATGTCTTACAGAGGTTAGCTCTACATAATGTCTTACAGAGGCTAGCTCTACATAATGTCTTACAGAGGCTCGCTCTACATAATGTCTTACAGAGGCTTGCTCTACATAATGTCTTAGAGATACTAGCTCTATATAATGTTTTATTAAAGCTAGCTCTATATAATATCTTACAGAGGCTCGCTCTACATAATGTCTTACTGAGGCTCGCTCTACATAATGTCTTACAGAGGCTCGCTCTACATAATGTCTTACAAAGACTAGCTCTACATAATGTCTTAGAGAGGCTCGCTCTACATAATGTCTTACAGAGGCTCGCTCTATATAATGTCTTACAAAGGCTCGCTCTACATAATATCTTACAGAGGCTCGCTCTACATAATGTCTTACAGAGGCTTGCTCTACAGAATGTCTTACAGAGGCTTGCTCTATAAAATGTCTTACAAAGACTAGCTCTACATAATGTCTTAGAGAGGCTCGCTCTGCATAATGTCTTACAGAGGCTAGCTCTACATAATGTCTTACAGAGGCTTGCTCTACACAATGTCTTACAGAGGCTCGCTGTACATAATGTCTTACAGAGGCTTGCTCTACATAATGTCTTACAGAGGCTCGCTCTACATAATTTCTTTCAAAAACTGGCTCTACATAATGTCTTACAGAGGCTAGCTCTAAATAATGTCTTGTAGAGGCTTGCTCTACAAAATATCTTACAGAGGCTCGCTCTACATAATGTCTTACAGGGCTAGCTCTACATAATGTCTTACAGAGGCTAGCTCTGCATAATCTCTTACAAAGACTAGCTCTACATAATGTCTTACAGAGGCTAGCTCTACATAATGTCTTACAGAGGCTAGCTCTGCATAATCTCTTACAAAGACTAGCTCTACATAATGTCTTACAGAGGCTCGCTCTACATAATGTCTTACAAAGGCTCGCTCTACATAATGTCTTACAAAGACTAGCTCTACATGATGTCTTACAAATTCTAGCTCTACATAATGTCTTACAGAGACTAGCTCTACATAATGTCTTACAGATGCTAGCTCTACATAATGTCTTACAAAGACTAGCTCTGCATAATGTCTTACAGAGACTAGCTCTGCATAATGTCTTACAGAGGCTAGCTCTACATGTCTTACAGAGGCTAGCTCTACATAATGTCTTTCAGAGGCTGCTCAAACATAAGTCTTACAGAGATTAGCTCTACATAATGTCTTACAGAGGCTAGCTCTACATAATGTCTTTCAGAGGCTTGCTCTACATAATGTCTTACAGAGACTAGCTCTACATAATGTCTTACAGAGACTAGCTCTACATGTCTTACAGAGGCTAGCTCTACATAATGTCTTTCAGAGGCTTGCTCTACATAATGTCTTACAGAGACTAGCTCTACATAATGTCTTACAGAGGCTAGCTCTACATAATGTCTTACAGAGGCTAACTCTACATAATGTCTTTCAGAGGCTTGCTCTACATAATGTCTTACAGAGGCTAGCTCTACATAATGTCTTACAGAGGCTAG
>NC_069424.1:8278056-8331068 GCF_026875155.1 Cherax quadricarinatus | reverse complement strand
TGGTAAGAATTTTGTGGTGAGATTCATAAATTTTTTATGGAAAATCGCTGCATATTTTGACACCAATACGATGTTAACTCGACTCTCAAGGAAAGTATGAATGTGGCAAGCTCTTTCTGACATACATCACACAACAGTTGGTTGACCTTAGGTTATAACCAACTGTTGTGTGATGTATGTCAGAAAGAGCTTGCCACATTCACTCCTTTCCTTGCAGAGTCGAGTTAACATGCAGTATCATGGTGTCAAGAAGGTGCTGTTAGTGTGCAGCAATATTCCAGCCTAGATAGAACAAGTGACCTGAAGAGTGTCATCATGGGCTTGGCCTCCCTAGTTTTGAAGGTTCTCATTATCCATCCTGTCATTTTTCTAGCAGATGCGATTGATACAATGTTATGGTCCTTGAAGGTGAGATCCTCCGACATGATCACTCCCAGGTCTTTGACGTTGGTGTTTCGCTCTATTTTGTGGCCAGAATTTGTTTTGTACTCTGATGAAGATTTAATTTCCTCATGTTTACCATATCTGAGTAAATGAAATTTCTCATCGTTGAACTTCATATTGTTTTCTGCAGCCCATAGGATTTGTATGGGGTGACTACCGCCCACAGGATGGGTACGGGGTGCGTAAAAAACATATTAAACTCCTGTTTTTACTGTGTTTTTTTTAAGTTCTAGCTTTTAGTAATACATGCATGTGAAGTTTTTACCATTAATTAGTATTAAGCTTAGTGTAAGTTTGGCCGAAATGGTGTGCACACAATGGGCTTTACAAATTAGTTATTGTAATGAGTTTATGTATAATGTTTCGAAAATAATGTTTATTTGTGCAAAAATCGCGAACAAGTGATACAAGATGCAAAACAACCACTGCTTGGACCTCCCCCTCTTTTCTACAACATTACAACCTCTCGATTGTGTTGATTGCAACGCGAAAGGCCTAGAGCTATCACTCAACTCCCCCTGTGGTTGTTTTGCATGTGTATTTGTATTATGTAGTGTACGATATGTTGGGAGTAGCGTCAATAAGCAGCAGTGGTGGGCCAGTAGGGCCTCAGTTACCTTCACTCTGACAACGGGCGTTTACATTGCTTTTTTTTTTACGTTGGCTTACCTTCGAATTATACCAAGTTTTTGTTGCAAGGAAGGGAGAGCACATCTTGGTAACGTGTTAACATCGGTGAGGTGAACCTGGGAGGGATATATTTGTTACCTCGTCAATAATCAGCAGTGGTGGTGCTGTGAGGGAGACACTAGGGCGTGTGTTACCTTGCATATTACATTAGTGTACCCTCAAATTATACCAAGATCTTGTTCCAAGGAGGACTGAGCACACCTTGGTAACGTCTTAGCATCAGTGGAGTGAACCTTAGATGGGATATCTGCCTTTAAGGTTGCTGTTAGTGTTGTAGTTCTCACAAGGGTGAGGACCTTCCTCTTGACTGTGTTAAGAGGGCATCTTGACCTCTTGTGTTGCACACACTGTACCTGGTATTATGACCATCTCGCAGCAAGAATACTTTGTCGTAGATGAAGTGTACAAACCTGGTAGTGTCGTTATAATTTCGGGAAGTCTCTCCAGCATACGTCTCTGGACTCTAATACCTTCTTGCCCAATAAACCAGCCAAGACATTTTTAACTTACAAGTGAACTGTAGTAATTTTTTGATGTCTTCACACTACTGAAGAAATACCACAAGAGCTTATTTCACTCCAGCAAGAAAAGAAATACTGAATATTTTAGCTTCAAGCCAATCTGATTTATACATTATTACCTCAACTAAAATACAGTAGTATTAAGTTTACGAAGCGTATTGAAGAAATTATTAACAACAGAATACTACAAATTAGCCGCTGTCTTAAGCACTTGGATCAAAAACTGGTATCAAGTAAGCCTCAAAATGAAGCTGCTGCCAGAATCTTCAGGGTTTGAGGCCATCAACAACGCTCTCAACATTGAAACTGTTGATGGCAGCATAATGGGCAGGTGAGTGTTACTCTGTCTTATTAACATTTGATGCCTCATTGAAGATGCCTTAATTGGAATTGGACTTATCTTCTCTTTCCTTGGATCAAACATAATTGCCTTCCAGTCTCCCCAGGTGCTATGCTCCTTTCATGAATGTTCAATAACAATAAAAATAATTAACATTCCAGAAAGTTATTTTTTGTATCAAGGTATAATATTGTTACAGTATAGTTACACTGACTTAATTGGGTTTTCCCAAATTAAATCTATGTAATGTACCACTGTGTAAGCATCCTGTGATACTCCAATACTGTGATACTCCAATACTGAAACTATGTATAGTGCCAAAACAAAAGCATTCACACTGCTAAACTCACAAACTAGTATTTAGTCACTTAGCCATAATACCAACTAACCTCATAATTTTGTAATATTTTAAACTTAAAATTTAATTTAAGTCTGCCCGAAATGCCTAGCCATGCTAGGTGTTCTAGTGGTACACTCTGTAATTATTATTTTACTACATGTAAACCACACAATAACCAAATTCTGTAAACTCAGCATTGTAATCCTTAAAGAGAATAAATTTTGAATTTGAATTTGAATCTAATATGTTACTATGTACCTCAAACAACATTGCTTATTCGCTTCTACTACTCAAAGCTATGCTTACCTTACCTATGGTTTATGTGCCTGGGGATCTACAACAGCAATTACCTGAAATCAGTAGTAACTCAACAAAAAGCTTCTGTTTGAATGATCACACAAGTAGATGGCAAATAACACTTGGCCCCCACATCTCTTACTACAGGATAATAGATACAAATATCAATCCAGCTTTGAAACATTTTATTGGGATATGCAACAGAATTCACAGGCATAATGCATAACAGCAAACAGGCACTTGGATGCCCACCATGTTTGACTTAACCCCAGTAAAAACTTGGTGTATAAAAGGCCCCAAAATCTTGAACTCACTTTCAGAACATTCCAAAACTTCTCCATCTGTAAACTGCCTCAAAATTATTGTTAAAAAAACACTTTTTTACCTTAATGTAAATTATAATGGTCATACTGTGGCTCGGTTTGCAACACGCTTGCCTTACACACTGAGTGTTTGTGGTTCAATCCCTGGCATAGGTGGAAAAGTTGAGCATGCTTCATTACACCTGCCTGTTTCTGTTCATCTAGCAGTAAGTGCATGGGTGTTAGTCGACTGGTGTGGGTTGCATCCTGGGGGACAAGATTGAAGTACCCCATTGGAAATAAGACAGCCACCCATGACAAATTGACTTTCTTGGATTATTCTGGGTGGCTAACCCTCCAGGATAAAAATCTGAACAACTCTTATCCTAATCTTATCTTAAAAGTCAAATGCATTTATTGAGACTTGCCTATCAAGTACGTACATGTAGTAGTGCCATTCATCCTTGTGCACCTCTTGTCTCGACTGTTCTCCGATATTATGGTAAAATCCCTTCATTCTGCCATTTCTTCTGAAACAGTCAAGAATTATTACATAGAATGATCATTGCATTGAAATTTCTTAATTCTGTTTCAGAAAGTTACCACATTACAGTACTTAGATTAATCATTATGCTTAAATTTCTTTCCTATATATAGCATATTTATATTATTCTGAACATTTATACACTCTACCTAACTTTTTGGTTTTCTAAACTACATCATAACCTACCTAACTATTCTTAAGCTTTTTTTTTAAATGTAGCTTTGTTTAATCTGCCATAAATGCATTGCAAAACTGGGCTCTTTCCTGTGTGTGATAAACCAGAATATAATGTGATACTACTGGTATGCTTTATGGAAAATGAATTTTACTTTACTTCACGACATCTATGTGCCCTTGGAGTGATTGTACAAATTTATTTTAGATTTGTGTGTTTCCTGAATAAAGCTTTTCCTCTCCTGGTTTGTAGTTCCTACCATGAGCACTTTAGGGTGCATTGCTATAATTGCTTTTTATTCAGTTTGTCATGTGCAGAGATATTACAGTCTGAGAATGAAAAGAGGTGTCCAGTGAAATCACAAATATCGGCAAGTTATCCAGGTGGCAGGTTCAAGGACTCGTTAAAATATAACGGTGATTTACTTGTGGGTACTAATGATTTGACTGGTGGTGGCCTCGGCTCATACACTGATGAACTGAGGTTCAGTCCCAGGATGAGTGGAAAAGTTGGTCATTTTTACTTAAACCTACTGCCCAAGTTCACTTAGCAATAAGTAGATAGCTGGGCATTTACTGACATGGGGAGAGGATTAAAGACCTCGGTGAAAATAAGCCACACAAAGACTAACCTTAGAGTTAATAATTTGAGTGAAATCTTCTTCACTCGACAACACAGTTTACGATTGGGTTATACAGTGGACCCTTGCGTTTAGAACTTAATCCGTTCCAGGAGCTAGTTCTGAAGTCGAAATGTTCAAAAGTCGAACCAGTATTTCCCATAAGAAATAATGGAAATATAATTAATCCGTTCCAAAAACCCAAAAATATTCACAAAAAAATACATTTTATGGAGATTACATTATCATTTTACATACACACAACATATGTACATAGTATAATTAGTAATAAATTTAAATAAACATATAAAATAACATTTTTTACTTAGCTTTATTGAAGATTGGTGATGGCATCTGGAAGATAGGGAGGAGAGAGGGAGTTGGGGTTAGTGTTTGGAAGGGGAGTTCATTACTTTGTAATTTGTTCATGACTGTAACCATGTATAGGAGTGAGGCTGATTCATTACCTTTGTAACTTGCCATGATTGTGACCAGATCTACCTGGAGTTCATTACCTTTGTAACTAGTTCAGCTATCATAACTTTGGGGTCCAGTCCCTGGACCCATTATGTACCTTTGTAATCATTTGACTACCACCCACAGGATGGGTATGGGATGCATAATAAAGATATTAAACTAACAAAAACTAACTGTGTGTGTGTGTGTGTGTGTGTGTGTGTGTGTGTGTGTGTGTGTGTGTGTGTGTGTGTGTGACTCAACAATCAATATTTGCACCAATAACTCATTACAGTTGTGACCAGGTGTGGAAGTGTGAATTGCTCATTACTCTATAATTTGTTCATGATTGTAGCCATGTATAAATGTAAGTAATCATTCTTACAGGATTCATTACCTTTGTAAATTGTGAGTTCATCACCTCTGTAACTTGCTCAGCTATCAAAACTTTGGAGTCCAGTCCCTGGACCAATTATGTACCTCTGTAATCTTTTGACTACCGCCCACAGGATGGGTATGGGGTGCATAATAAACATATTAAACTAAACTAAGGACTTTAGGTATCAAAGCCCTCTCTGGGGTTACTTCCCTTCTTTGTCTTTTAATGCCACTAGGACCAGCTTTAGTCACTGGACCCTTGTCTCGCAAAATAACTGTCCACAGTCCTCTGTTTCTGGTGCCTCTTTAAGATTTCCCTAAAATGGGACATGGTGCTGTCACTGCACTTGTTGCAAGGATGGCTTGTTTCAGCATTCTCAGGGTGGTACTCCTCCACCAACATTTGGACATCATTCCACTTAGCACAAATCTCCTTAATCTTTAAAGAAGGCACCTCATCCACTCCCTCTTCCTCCTCCTCTGAAGCAAGTTCCTGAGCTGTGGTGTGATACTGTTCCAGATGAAGCTCTTCCAGCTCTTCAGTGGTTAGGTCTTCCCTGTTGTCCTCCACCAACTCTTCCACATCCTCGCCACTCACCTCCAGCCCCAGGGTGTTCCCCAGTGCCACAATAGTCCACAACAGGCCTGTTTCGTCACAATTAAACACTCCTGTACAAACTTCTCAGCTGCCTGTTTATCTGAACTGGCTGCCTCACCATGCCTTACAACATGCCACTACGCTTCTTAAATATTTCAAACCAGCCTTGTTGGCCTTATATTCACTGGTTCCAGGAGTTTTCTTTGCCAGGTCGGCATGTAACTTCCTTGCCTTTTCACAAATAATTGTCTCCGAAACACTATCACTTGCCATCTCTCTATCCTTGATCCACACCACCAACAACTTCTCTAGCTGATCGACTGTCTGTGGTCCGTTTTTGATTAGCATATCAACACCTTTCATAACATCAGCTTCCTTGATTTGTTCTTTCTTTGCCAGGATAGAAGCGATGGTTGAATTGCTTTTGCCGTACATCCTGGCAAGCTCAACAAGTCTCACACCACTCTCATATTTTTGCATTAGTATTTCCTTCTTCAAGTCTATGGTGTTTCTCACTTTCTTTATCACAAGGGTACCACTAGCAAGTTTCTTTGGGCCCATGGTAGCTTATTTCAGTCGCACAAGCACTAAACACAATGAATTAATTGTGAAATGTTTGAATGAGCACACAGGTTAGTGTTCACTCAAGCATCAACAAAGCCAGAGTGCTCATGATGCCTGCATGGGGACGTGGACAGAGTGGGCTGGCAGCCAGGTCCGGTACTCTGCGGTTCGAACGACGAGTAGAGTTCGATACTCGGAACAAAATTGGTTCGAAAAGAGCGGTCGAAACTCGGAAAGTTCAATAATTGGTAGGTTCGTAACTCGAGGGTCATTTGTATATACAGTATGCTAGGTCAGTGGTTGCTGATGATAATGTTGAGTTTAGTTGCTTGGTTTTTATTGTGTAATTTTTTAATTTTAAAGTTGTCTGTGGTAGTAGACAGTTTTTTATATTTTGGGTAAATAGGATTAAACCTACATTTTTTTGGTAATAAAACATGTAGCTACTGGTATTTTAACTCAACCTAGCCTAAAATTACTGCTCTTTAAAGTTAAGTTGGGTTAGGTTAATTACATTATTAGAATTGTTTACCAAAATATTCTTTTTTCCTTTGTGCCACCTATTTTTAAAGATAGCAAAGGTGTTATCTTCATTGATGCTGTGGTGCTTGGATGATTGTGCTACCTAACATCATTATAGCCATACCAATGTACCAGGTATACTATACAGTGGACTCCTGGGTATTGGCCGGTGCGGATATCGGCCAAATCGGATTTCGGCTGCTTTTTTGGCCTAAATTCCATCCTGGATTTTGGCCAACAACTTGGAAATCAGCCGTATTGGACGCGTCTGCCCACCACGCTGCATGCATGAGTCAGTCTGGCTGTGCCTCTCGGTGAGTGAGCAACACTCCGTGCATTCGCCCAAACATTTCGTTAACTCCATTGTTTTTTGTGGTTGTTTATTGAGTGCGACTGCTACTTGTGGAGAAATATCATCCTGACCAAGCTGAAACAAGCCATATCTGCAACATGTTCAGTGACAAAACCTTGTCCCATGTCAGGCAAATCTTAGAGATGCCAGAAACAGACCTCTCCAGACAATTTTTTTGTGCGACGAGGGTGCAGTGACTCTCAAGCTGGTCCTAGT
Source organism: Cherax quadricarinatus (assembly GCF_026875155.1). Classification (NCBI taxonomy): domain Eukaryota; kingdom Metazoa; phylum Arthropoda; class Malacostraca; order Decapoda; family Parastacidae; genus Cherax; species Cherax quadricarinatus. The sequence continues at coordinate 8,323,710 of NC_069424.1, read as the reverse complement.
GCCAGTAAAAGACAAAGAAAGGAAGTAACCCCAGATAGGGACTTGATACCTGAAGTCCTTATGGAGGGGAATTCCCCTTCCAAACAATAATCAGTCCTCCCTCCCTCCCTGTCTTCCATATGCCAACAAAAATCTTCAATAAAAGTAAATGTAATGTTAAATGTTCATTTATCCATTTCATTAGTCATTTTATTTAGTTCTCGTTGTTTCTGTTTGTAAAACTATAGTTAATCTTTAAAAAATGTGTTTTTTGTTAATATTTTTGGGTGTCTGGAATGGATTAATTGTACTATTTACATTAATTCTTATGGAAATATTACTTTGGCTTTCAACCTTTTCGGATTTAGGCCGCCCTTCTGGAACAGATTGCAGCTGAAATCCAGGGTTTCACTGTATTTATCATATCCTTTCTGAATTTTTTTTTCTAACTTGAAACCATTATTTTGATCTTTTCCTAGTTAGGTATCCTCAGTATCTCCCTGATACACCCCACCAACTAACTACATAAAAACCACCTGGTGGTCCACAATTACACTCACTCACTTACCCATTTGACTATAAGCACAGAAATGCATATCCTAATCTTAAAATAATGACTCCTAAATAGTCATAAGTTTGCCTGTGATACTCCAATATAGAAACTATGTATTGTGCCAAAACAAAAGCATTCACATTGCTAAACTCACAAACTAGTATTTGTCACTTAGTATTTAGCCACTTAGTACTGAGTCAACTTACTCCACAATTTGTTATAATTTAGGGTTAAGAATTAATCTAAGTTTGCCCGAAATGCCTAGCCATGCTGGGTGTTCTAGTGGCCCCCTCTGTAATTAGTACTTTACTACATGTAAACCACACAATAACCAAAATCTGTAAACCCTGCATTGTAATCCCTATAGATAATAAACTTTGATTTGATTTAATTTACATTTTCATTATATAATAGGGATGTGATACCAAAATTATTGCCGATACCGATACCCACCTTTAGGCTAATACTGATGGCTTGTTGTAGTGTTTTAGAATCTCAGATTCAAGTGTTGAAAAAGGAGATTATAGTTCTTCAGGAGGAAAATAGGAGGCTGAAGCTTCGCATAGATGAGTTAGGGAGCGAGTGTGAGAAGGATTTAGCTAGTAAGGAGGAAATGGTCACCAGCAGTCATAGTGGCAGCTGCTTTAAGTGGCAAGTGGTTCACAGTTCAGGAAGAAGGAAGATGAGGAGAGTTAATAGAGAAGATGTGAAGGTAGGATATCAATTCTCTGTTCTCCAAGACGAGTGTACTTCAGTGGTTAATGAGGCTGAAGGTACCACTGATTCCCCTTCTAATCAAGGTAAGAATATTGTAATAGTAGATGATTCTCGGGTAAGATATATGGACCATGCATTTTGTAAGACAGAAAGGTCAGACAGAGAGTGTGCCTTCCTGGAGCTGGTGTTGGTGACATAGTCAGCAGGTTGGATAATATTATGGAAGGTAATGGGAACAAGCCCATTATCTGTCTTAGTGCTGGGGGTAATGACATTGGGAAGGGCAGGAGACAGGAGCTGCTGGATAAGTACAGGTCAGCCATAGAAGTAGTTAGGTCTAAGGGAGGAATCCAGGTCATATGTAGCATCTTGCCTAGAAAGGGAGTGGGCAATGAATGGATGTCTAGGGCAATTGGTATAAATTGCTGGCTAGACAGGTACTGCAAGGAACTTGCAGTCCCATTCATTGATAACTGGGACTTATTCTTTGGCAAACATGATATGTATGCAAGGGATGGGGTTCATCTCTGGGGATGGAGTGGTTGCATTAGCCAATTCAATTGAGAGGGTAATTGATGACTTGTCTAGGAATTTAAATTGATAGATTATAGAGATATGGGTGTTTGTGGGAAACAATCAGGCTGCAGCATTAGGGTTAAAAACGGCAGTTACTGTATTACCAGGATACCTCAGGGATATGTTTAAAAGACAATATTCAAAATAAAGTTGCTAGTACTGTAATGGCAAATCAATTGATAAACAAAGAGAGAGAGTAGAGGGCAACGAGTGACTAGCTCCCTTTAGGTTTACTATACAAATAGTAGGAGTCTAAGAAATAAGATAGATGAGCTAAGATTACTTGCAAGTGTAGGTAATATAGATATTATTGCTATAACAGAGACCTGGTTCAACCTGCAAGATAGAGAAATGCCTTTTGAATGCAACATACAGGGTTATAAACTATTCCACACTGATAGGGTCAACAGGAAGGGTGGTGGAGTGGTGATGTATGTCGAAAATTTAAATTGTTGTCTTAGACATGATATAAGATTAGAAAAAATCGAACACAGAACGTTTGGCTACATTTTTCTCGAGGGACGTGACAAATTAATTCTGGGTGTGATTTATAGGCCCCCCAAACCCTTTTGATAGGGAGGTGCAGTAAGCTGTTAGGGACGAAATTCAAAGGCATCTAGATATGAAAATGTTGTGATAATGGGAGATTTTAATTTTTAAGACAAATTGATTGGAAACAATAACAGGAAATCTTGAGTCTGGGTGACTTTCTTGATACGGTTCAGGATTGCTTTTAGAACAGGCTGTGACGGAATAGAGGAAACAATCTGCTTGACTTGGTTCTTGCCAACAAAGATTTCACTAATTAATAATCTTGAGGTTAAGATGAGCTTGGGGAAAGTGATCACAATCACTTAGTTTCAATATATCATGGAATTACCCAGATAACTGCAATCAAATCTCTGTCCCAGATTTTTTGCTTGGCCGACTTCAAGGGACTGAAAAATTTAAACCCTTTGGGGGGCTTTAAAATTGGATGTCCTAATATGCGTCAGGTAGGTGATCTTGGTTGCCAATATGACGTTTTTCAGAGCATAGTTCTAGCTGCCCAGACAACTTTTGTTCCGAGTAGGGAAATTAGATCTAACAAAAATGATCCCAAATGGATGAACAATAGATTAAAACATCTCATTGGTCAAAAGAGAGGCATATACGTATAGGCGTATCAAAGGAGGGGATGGGCAGTTAAGAAATCAATATATTAAATTAAAGAGAGAAAGAAAGGAATAAAAGCAAAAAGGGATTATGGGGCTAAGATTGCAAGGGATTCAAAGACAAACCCAAAAGGGTTCTCTCAGGTATATAGAAGTAAGATTAAGGACAAGATTGGCCCACTTAAGAGTAACTCGGGTCAGATCACTGACAGTGATAAGGATGTGTGTGAAATTCTCAATACCTACTTCCTCTCAGTTTTCACCCAGGAAAATACTAGTGATATTCCTGAAATAATAGATTATGTAGAACAGGATAATAAACAATGTACGATTGCGGTAACTAGTGACATGGTCCTCAGACAAATAGAGAAACTAAAACCTAACAAATCCCCAGGCCCTGATGAACTGTTTGCAAGGGTGTTAAAGGAATGTAAAGAGGAACTTAGGAGTGATTATGTCGGAGGATCTCACCTTCAAGGACCATAACATTGTATCAATCGCATCTGCTAGAAAAATGACAGGATGGATAATGAGGGAAACCCTTCAAAACTAGGGAGGGCCAACCCATGATGACACCTTCAGGGCATTGTTCTAATCAGGCTGAAATTGCTGCACTCTAACAGCACCCTTTTCAAGGCAGGTGAAATTGCGCCTAGAAATGTACAGAGAAACTTTCAAAGGGGCGCATACGGAGAAAACACCTCAATACTGGAAACGCTTGGGTTTCTAAAAACCCGTATTCCTGAAGCAGGAGGGAGAGATACATGATTATATACACCCGGAAAAATCCTGAGGGACTAGTACCAAACTTTTTCCACGAAAATTTTACTCATACGAAAGCAAAAGACCTTGGAGACGATGGACCATCCCCCAATGAAAAGCAAAGGGTGTCACTAGCACGTAAGAAAACCAACAATAATGAGGGGCCGAAAGGGCTGTTCAACTGCTCCAGCACACATAAGGGGGATTACCAAAAGACCCCGGCAGTCCTTCAAGCTGGCACTGGACAAGCACCCTAAAGACAGTTTCCCGATCAAGCCGGGCGTGGCTCTACGTTGGTTTGCGTGCATGCACGCAGCAAAACAGCCTGGGTTGATCAGGCGCTGATCCACCAGGAAGGCCGGTCACAGACCGGGCCGCGGGGCGTTGACCCCCGAAACTCTTTTCCAGGTAAACCCGTAATCATGGATAAATTGTCATTTTTGTGGGAAATGGTGTCACGGCCCCTTGTGCAAATATTTCAAGAACTACTACAACAGTAAAAACGAGAAGGGGTTTTTGGGTAGCCCCAAATAGGAAAATCGGTGGACTAAAATCCACAAGGGTATTAAAAGAGGACAAAATCCAAAGCTGCTTTCATAGGAAAACCCCGGAAACTTTTACAACAGATGGGAACATAAAAAGTCGGGTGAATGGTACTGCCCTTGATAGGGCCATGTGTCACAAACTGAAAGGGCTGGAGGTGATGCCCGGGTAGTCAGTAAATGTGGGGCGTAGTGCTGCCGGGGGAACAGAAAATGGTGAAGCTGGAGGGCGTCCGGGGAGACAAAAATGGTGAAGTGGAGATACTGCCGGGGGAGACAAAAAGGGGAAGTGGGGATTTTGTCCGGGGTATGGGGAATTATCGGGGAAGGAATACATATAAATGACCTCATAGGGGACGGGACCTAGTAGGGAAAAAAATTGTAGTCAAGTAAGATAAAACCAATATTGCAAACTAAAATACCGCAGGAAATCAAACAAGAGGACCCAATAGCAATAGTGAGGATTTTAAAATTTCCAAAAACAACTTTGGGGGGAGTCCATTGTTTTGGGGCTAGGGGGGATAGAAGTAAGACAGGGAAACATGCCCAACAGGGGAAAAACAGTCACAGAAACCCCAAAGGGAAGCGGAAACCAAACCTTGGCACATACAGTGGACCCCCCCCTTTTCCCCTCACCCCCCATGCAACCAATTATGAATTATTTTTTAATGTGTTTGTAGTGTATTTTGGGGGGCTGAAATGGACTAAAACTACTTCACAATATTCCTTATGGGAAAAAAATTCGGTCAGTACTGGCACCTGAACATTTCGGATTTAAAAAAAAAATTTGTTAAAAGGGGTCCCCCCGTACTATCACTTGGGATCTGTGGCAGGGAAAAATTGGAAAAAAAAAAGATGGGACATGCAACTATGACCCCCCTAGAAAATGCCATGCCCATATGACAACAGGAAAATGCAAACTCCCTTCCTGTAAGCTTTTTCACCCTGAAATGTGTACCTCTTCAGTACAGGAAAGACTGTGCTATAACTTAAATTGCCAGGCATACCATCTAAAGGGGACAAAAAGATACAAAACATCCAGGCCATGGGAAAACCTGGGTAGCCACAGCCACTCAAGAGGGAGAGGTTTTTTAGTGCCAGGAAGGAAAAAAAACTGGCAGGAAATGGCAGAAATCGTACACCAAATCCAGTCATTCCTGGAGTGGAACCACAGTCGATGGCCTCCACTCCAACCAACAGATACAGATACTAATGCCGGAAAAAAAAATCCCCCCCAGTACCAACAATACCACCAGTCCGATAACATTCTTCTTTGCAAATATACAGGGTCTAAAGCCAGCAACAAACTAACAAAATACCTTTCATCCGTGGACTGCTTGCAGAGGCAAAGGCAATGTTCGCGGCTTTCACTGAGACCCACATAAAGGATCACTTGGACAACGAAATATGGATCCAGGTTACAACCTATACAGATTGACAGAGTGAACAGGCAAAAGGGGGGGGGTTGGCCTTTTACATTGCAGAGTCACTTGTTTGCACAGAACTGCTTAATGCCTCAAATGATGTAGTGGAATTTTTTGCGGGTAAAGGTCGAAAACCCAAAAAACCTAGTCATTGTGGTAGTCTACAAACCTGGATGCAACATCCCAGCAATTTCCAGGAACAGCTGTTAAAAATTTGACCACTGTCTGGAAAAATTTTCCCCAGCTCCTGCACCCAACATCTTGCTCCTGGGGGGATTTCAACTTAAGGCACCTAAAATGGAGGAATATAGCAAATAATATTGTTGCAGTAATAACACCAGGAGGCAGCTCTGATGAAAAACTCACACTCCACGAGCTTTTAATCTCTGCACAAAATTCAATTTAAACCAGCAAATAATAGCCTACTAGACTGGAGAATACACTAGACCTCATCTTCACTAACAATGATGATCTGATAAGAAATTTTCACCATATCAAAAACAATATACTCAGATCACAACATAATTGAGGTTCAGACATGTATGCGTGGAGCCCCAGACCCACAAAATGAGACTAGTCCACGGGGGGGACATTCACCAAAATTCAAACTTCAATAACAAAAACATAAAGTGGGACCAAGTAAACCAAGTCCTAAACCGATATAAGCTGGGAAGATACACTAAGCAACACAGACCCCAACTTTTGCCTAGAACGATTAACTCGGTGGCACTCGATTATGCACAAGGGTTATTCCTCTAAGAAAAAGGAGGAGTAGATGTAAAATAGAAAGAGACAGGCGCTCCCTTTACAGGCGACGGAAAAGAATAACAGAGCGGCTTAAAAGAGGTCAATATATCTGAAATGCGTAGGGAGACACTGGTCAGAGAAATAGCAAGCATCGAACTTAAGCTAAAAGAATCCTTTAGGAGTCAGGAATCGCGGGAAGAACTAAAAGCCATAAATGAAATCGAAAGAAACCCAAAGTATTTTTCTCCTATGCCAAATCAAAATCGAGAACAACGTCCAGTATTGGGCCCCTACTTGAACAAGATGGGTCCTACACAGATGACAGCAAGGAAATGAGTGAGCTACTCAAGTCCCAATATGACTCAGTTTTTAGCAAGCCGCTAACCAGACTGAGAGTCGAAGATCAAAATGAATTTTTTATGAGAGAGCCACAAATTTGATTAACACAAGCCTATCCGATGTTATCCTGACGCCAAATGACTTCGAACAGGCGATAAATGACATGCCCATGCACTCTCCCCCAGGGCCAGACTCATGGAACTTTCATCAGTGCATACATCACGAGCCTTTTCCATCCTATGGAGAGGGAGCATGGACACGGGGTCGTCCCTCAGTTACTAAAAACAACAGACATAGCCCCACTCCACAAAGGGGCAGTAAAGCAACAGCAAAGAACTACAGACCAATAGCACTAACATCCCATATCATAAAAATCTTTGAAAGGGTCCTAAGAAGCAAGATCACCACCCATCTAGAAACCCATCAGTTACACAACCCAGAGCAACATGGGTTTAGAACAGGTCGCTCCTGTCTGTCTCAACTATTGGATCACTACGACAAGGTCCTAAATGCACTAGAAGACAAAAAGAATGCAGATGTAATATATACAGACTTTGCAAAAGCCTTCAACAAGTGTGACCATGGCGTAATAGCGCACAAAATGCGTGCTAAAGGAATAACAGGAAAAGTCGGTCGATGGATCTATAATTTCCTCACTAACAGAACACAGAGAGTAGTCGTCAACAGAGTAAAGTCCGAGGCAGCTGCGGTGAAAAGCTCTGTTCCACAAGGCACAGTACTAGCTCCCATCTTGTTCCTCATCCTCATATCCGACATAGACAAGGATGTCAGCCACAGCACCGTGCCCTTCCTTTGCAGATGACACCCAAATCTGCATGACAGTGTTTTTCCCATTGCAGACACTGCAAGGCTCCAGGCGGACATCAACCAAATCTTTCAGTGGGCTGCGGAAAACAATTAAAGTTCAACGATGAGAAATTTCAATTACTCAGATATGGTAAACATGAGGAAATTAAACTTCATCAGAGTACAAAAAAAATTTCTGGCCACAAAATAGAGCGAAACCCCAAATCAAAGACCTGGGAGTGATTATGTCGGAGGATCTCACCTTCAAGGACCATAACATTGTATAAATTTCGCATCTGCTAGAAAATGACAGGATGGTAATGAGAACCTTCAAAACTAGGGAGGCCAACCCCATGATGACACTTTCAGGTCACTTGTTCTATCTAGGCTGGAATATTGCTGCACTCTAACAGCACCTTTCAAGGCAGGTAAAAATTGCCGACCTAGGAAAATGTAAAAGAGAACTTTCACGGCGCGCAAAACGGAGATAAAAACACTCAATTACTGGAGCGCTTGAGGTTTCTAAACCTGTATTCCCTGGAAACGCAGGAGGGGGAGATACATGATTATATACACCTGGAAAATCCTAGAGGGACTAGTACCGAACTTGCCCCACGAAAATCCTCACTACAAAAGCAAAGACTTGGCAGACGATGCACCATCCCCCCCCAAAGAAAAACAGGGGTGTCACTAGCACGTTAAGAGACCATACAATAAGTGTCAGGGGCCCGAGACTGTTCAACTGCCTCCCAGCACACATAAGGGGGATTACCAACAGACCCCTGGCAGTCTTCAAGCTGGCACTGGACAAGTACCTAAAGTCAGTTCCTGATCAGCCGGGCTGTGGCTCGTACGTTGGTTTGCGTGCAGCCAGCAGCAACAGCCTGGTTGATCAGGGGCTGATCCACCAGGGGGCCCGGTCACATACCGGGCGCGGGGGCGTTGACCCCCGAAACTCTCTCCAGGTAAAACTCCAGGTAAATACCTTTGGCTAATCTTTTTAACATATCACTACAAACTGGCATAGTGCCTATAAGTGGAAAATGGCTAATGTAATACCTATTTACAAGGCAGGTGTCAGGTCCTTGGCTTCGAACTATAGACCAATAAGCCTTACCTCCATAGTGGGAAAATTTATGGAATCAATAATTGCAGAAGCAATTCGTAGCCATCTTGATAGGCACAGATTGATTAATGAATCTCAATATGGTTTTACAAAGGGACATTCCTGTCTTACGAATTTACTAACTTTTTTCACTAAGGTGTTTGAGGAGGTAGATCATGTGTAATGAATATGATTTTGTGTATATGGACTTCAGTAAGGCTTTCGATAGAGTTCCACACCAGAGGCTATTGAGGAAACTTAAGGCACACGGAATAGGAGGAGAAATTTTTCCTGGGTAGAGGCATGGCTGACAAATAGGCAGCAGAAAGTTTGCATAAATGGGGAGAAATCAGAATGGAGGCACGTCACAAGCGGTGTTCCTCAGGGGTCAGTGTTGGGCCCATTTTGTTCACAATTTACATAAACGACATAGATGAGGAAATAAATAGCGACATAAGCAAATTTGCTGATGACACCAAAATAGGCCATCCAATTCATTCTAATGAGGACACTAGAACACTCCAGGATGATTTGAATAGACTGATGGAATGGTCAGAGAAGTGGCAGATGCAGTTTAATATAGACAAATGCAGAGTTCTAAATGTTGGACAGTCAAATAACCATGCCAAATATAAACTAAATAATGTAGATCTTAATACTACTGATTGCAAAAAGGATTTAGGAGTTCTGGTTTGCAGTAATCTAAAACCAAGACAACAGTGCATTAGTGTTTGCAATAAAGCTAACAGAATTCTTGGCTTCATATCTAGAAGTATAAATAATAGAAGGCCTCAGGTTGTTCTTCATCTCTTTATATCTTTGGTTAGGCCTCATTTAGACTATGCTGCTCAGTTCTGGTCACCGTATTACAGAATGGATATAAATGCTCTGGAAAACGTACAGAGGAGGATAAGAGATAATCCCATGTATCAGAAATCTTCCCTATGAGGATAGACTGAGGGCCCTGAATCTGCACTCTCTCGAAAGGCATAGAATTAGGGGGGATATGATCAAGGTGTATAAATGGAAAACAGGAATAAATGAAGGGGATGTAAATAGCGTGCTGAAAATTTCCAGCCAAGAAAGGGCTCACAGCAATGGTTTCAAGTTGGAAAAATTCAGATTCAGGAAGGATATAGGAAAGCACTGGTTTGGTAATAGTCGTGGATGAGTGGAACAAGCTCCCGAGTACAGTTATTGAGGCTAAAACGTTGTGTAGTTTTAAAAACCGGGGGGGGGGACATGGACTTGCTCCGCATGGGTCAGTAGACCTGTTGCAGTGTTCCTTCTTTCTTATGTGTGCTCAAATTGTTAATAAATAAATAAATAAATGTTCTTATGATATTTTTTCAATATTTTTATTTATAAAATTATGATAACTATGTTCAGTATACTGTGGAACCTTGGTTGTCGAGTGCCGATTGTTGAAGAATTCGAGAATAAATGTCCTGGTTTTCGTGAGCTCTTGGTTGTTGACTGACAAGAGATAAGATAAGTTTTCGTTCGGATTTTTAACCCCGGAGGGTTAGCCACCCAGGATAACCCAAGAAAGTCTGTGCGTCATCGAGGACTGTCTAACTTATTTCCATTGGGGTCCTTAATCTTGTCCCCCAGGATGCGACCCACACCAGTCGACTAACACCCAGGTACCTATTTGCTGCTAGGTGAACAGGACAAAAGGTGTAAGGAAACGTGTCGAAATGTTTCCCTCCGCCGGGAATCGAACCCGGGCCCTCCGTGTGTGAAGTGGGAGCTTTAGCCACCAGGCCACCGGGCTCGGGTCACATGCTCACTAACTTGTGTGCTGTAAACATCTCTCGAGCTTTTGTTGTGCATCTTGTGAACTTCTTTTGTTTTGCAGTTTTGGTGCAATTTTTTTTATTGTAACTTAAGCCATCATGGGTCCAAAGAAAGATTAAGATATGAAAGCAAAAAGAAAAGTTGTAAACAGCACTGTTGAGTTTAAAAAAAGAAGGCACTTGAAAGTATGAAGATAGGCTGTATGTAGTTGATGATATAGCAAAATTTTTTGGTAAATCAAAGGTACCACTAGCACGATAGTGGGCCAAAGCGAGAAAATTAAAGCAGATGACCTTGCATAGGAGCACCTGTATAGTAGTTCAGAATTTGAGCAACGATTTCTCTGCATTATTGAACTGAATTACGTGACACATTTCCATTATACAGTTTAAAGTTCCTTCATGTTGAAGCAACACATTGAAAAATATAAAACATACATTATTCTAATACATGAAATTAAAAATTACCAGTATATGTACATTAATTGAATATCTAAAATGAAAAATCTCAATGAAGCTGAAGAACATTAACTTCTCATTTTTGGAAGTTAATCTGTGCCTGTGAGGGGAGCAGATGTTCCCTCCCAGAATATTTACTAGCTAGGTTTGCCAGAGATAGAAGAACTTATATTTTTTCTCCAAGATACTAGTGGACTTCCTTCTTTAGGCAGTTATGCCATTGTGAGACATGTATATCTGTTTCTGTGTTTAGGTTTGTGGTAACACAGATACTGGCACAGAAAAAATCTTAAGCAAAGTATTGCAGTGGGCAGTGGAAAATAACAAGGTTTTCATTAATAACAAGATCCAGCCACTTAGATGTGGAAAGAAAGAACTCGAAAGGGACACTAGATATCTATCAAAAGAGGTGCGCCAAATAAAACGAAAGGAACAGGTGTAGGATCTGGGTGTAATGTCAGCTGACCTTTCTTGTAAAGTTCAAAATAAGGCAATATCACGAGTCAGAAAAATGACTAGGTGGATAATGAGGACTTTCAGGACAAGAGAAATAATGCCACTGATGACACTTCAAATTTATTGTTCTCTCTTCCTTGGAGTTCTGTTTGATATTGGTGGCTCCATTCAGACCAGGAGAGTTATAGGAGGTGGAACAGATGTAAAGGTCATTAGTGGCCAGTATAGAGCCAGTACAGCATTTAAATTCCTGGGAATGTCTCAGTCCTAAATACGTATGTACTTTATGGACCGGAGAAAAGTACTTCAGTGTCAAATCCCAAATCTGCACAGTCATAGCAAGATACTAGAGCGAAAGATAATGGAGACATTGTGGAATAAACCCAGTGAAAGGCAGGTGTGTTGTGGGCACAGTAAGAGAATACTATAAAAATACATGGTCCCAGACTTCATAATATCTTACCAGAAGACATCAGTAACACTGCTGGAACAAGTGTAGAAGACTTCAAGAGAAAATTAGATAATTTCCTCCAGTTGCTGGATCAACCAGGCTGTGATAACTGTGTGCCAGCAGGCAATGAGCAACAGCCTGGTTGACTAGGCAAGCACCAAACAAGCTTGGCTTAAGGCTTGATTGCAAGAGTAGGAAAACTCGCAAAACCCATCAAAGGTTATATCAATGTGTGTGTGTGTGTGTGTGTGTGTGTGTGTGTGTGTGTGGTGTGTGTGTGTGTGTGTGTGTGTGTGTGTGCGCGCGCGTGCGCGCGTGCACACACATTTTTAACCTCAGATGGTTAGCCACCCAGAATAACCCCAGACACAGTGTGTCATCAAAGGACTGCCTGTCTTATATGTTTTCTCTCAGTTCACAGCAAGATTCTAACCTGCACACTGTATCAAAGTACACAGTAGTTTTGTCACTCGAGACAGATCCCAGATAAGTATGGCCGTCTGACTGAAGCTAGATGTCACTTCTCATACCCTGGGACACCAGGCTAGTGCTTAACATTTTGGAAACAGGGTATGGGGAGTGACCGTCTAGCTTTGGCTAGGCACCAATACTTATCTGGGATCTAGCTGATAGTGTGTGCAGGATCTGGCTGTGTGTTGTGTGTGTGTGTGTGTGTGTGTGTGTGTGTGTGTGTGTGCAGGATCTGGCTCATAGTTTGTGTGCAGGATCTGGCTGATTGTGTGTGTGTGTGTGTGCGCGCGCGCGCGCACGCTCAGGATCTGGCTGATAGTGTGTGTCTTGGTAGTACCAGTACCAGTAACCAGTGTCAGTAGTGACTCACTACCAACCGTATGTGTGAATCACTTGTTATTCACTGTTACCGCTGACCCTAGCATGATTTGAATGCCGCTCGCCCCTCCAAGGCACTCAGCAAGCCAGTTCAAGTAGAGACATTAGGACAGATGGCAGGTCAGGCATGGCGCTCCCCATGTATGTCATCCAATATACTAGAACATCCAATGCGAGTGCTTATTACCCAATCCATGTTTCGAACCCCACATGATGTGTGTGTGTCTACCTGGAGGTTATTCCGGGATCAACGCCCCCGCGGCCCAATCCACACCCAGGCCTCCCGGTGGATCAGGGCCTGATCAACCAGGCAGTTACTGCTGGCCGCACGTAGCCCAACGTACGAACCACAGCCCGGCTGATCCAGCACTGACTTTAGATATCTCTCCAGCTTCCTCTTGAAGGCAGCCAGGGCCTATTGGTAATTCCCCTTATGCCTGGTGGGAGTCTGTTGAACAGTCATGGGCCCCGGACACTTACGGTGTTTTCTCTTAGTGTACCAATGGCGCCCCTACTTTTAATTGTGTGCAGTATCTGGCTGATTGTGTGCGTGTGTGCAGGATCTGGCTGATAGTGTACTCACCTAGTTGAGGTTGCGGGGGTCGAGTCCGAGCTCCTGGCCCCGAGTCCGAGCTCCTGGCCCCGAGTCTGTGTGTGTGTGTGTGTGTGTGTGTGTGTGTGTGTGTGTGTGTGTGTGTGTGTGTGTGTGCGCGCGCGCGCGTGTGTGCAGGATCAGGCTGATAGTGTGTGTACTCACCTAGTTGTACTCACCTAGTTGAGGTTGCAGGGGTCGAGTCCGAGCTCCTGGTCCCGCCTCTTCACTGGTCGCTACTAGGTCACTCCCTGAATCGTGAGCTTTATCATACCTCTGCTTAAAGCTATGTATGGATCCTGCCTCCACTACATCGCTTCCCAAACTATTCCACTTCCTGACTACTATGTGGCTGAAGAAATGCTTCCTAACATCCCTGTGATTCATCTGTGTCTTCAACTTCCAACTGTGTCCCCTTGTTACTGTGTCCAATCTCTGGAACATCCTGTCTTTGTCCAACTTGTCAATTCCTCTCAGTATTTTGTATGTCGTTATCATGTCCCCCTATCTCTCCTGTCCTCCAGTGTCGTCAGGTTGATTTCCCTTAACCTCTCCTCGTAGGACATACCTCTTAGCTCTGGGACTAGTCTTGTTGCAAACCTTTGCACTTTCTCTAGTTTCTTTACGTGCTTGGCTGGGTGTGGGTTCCAAACTGGTGCTTCATACTCCAATATGGGCCTAACGTACACGGTGTACAGGGTCCTGAACGATTCCTTATTAAGATGTCGGAATGCTGTTCTGAGGTTTGCTAGGCACCCATATGCTGCAGCCATTATTTGGTTGATGTGCGCTTCAGGAGATGTGCCTGGTGTTATACTCACCCCAAGATCTTTTTCCTTGAGTGAGGTTTGTAGTCTCTGGCCCGCTAGACTGTACTCTGTCTGCGGTCTTCTTTGCCCTTCCCCAATCTTCATGACTTTGCACTTGGTGGGATTGAACTCCAGGAGCCAATTGCTGGACCAGGTCTGCAGCCTGTCCAGATCCCTTTGTAGTTCTGCCTGGTCTTCGATCGAGTGAATTCTTCTCTTCAACTTCACGTCATCTGCAAACAGGGGCACCTTGGAGTCTATTCCTTCCGTCATGTCGTTCACAAATACCAGAAACAGCACTGGTCCTAGGACTGACCCCTGTGGGGCCCCGCTGGTCACAGGTGCCCACTCTGACACCTCACCACGTACCATGACTCGCTGCTGTCTTCCTGACAAGTATTCCCTGATCCATTGTAGTGCCTTCCCTGTTATCCCTGCTTGGTCCTCCAGTTTTTGCACTAATCTCTTGTGCGGAACTGTGTCAAACGCCTTTTTGCAGTCCAAGAATATGCAATCCACACACCCATTTCTCTCGTCTTACTGCTGTCACCATGTCATAGAGCTCCAGTAGGTTTGTGACACAGGATTTTCCGTCCCTGAAACCATGTTGGCTGCTGCTGATGAGATCATTCCTTTCTAGGTGTTCCACCACTCTTCTCCTGATAATCTTCTCCATGACTTTGCTTGCTATACATGTCAGTGACACTGGTCTGTAGTTTAGTGCTTCATGTCTGTCTCCTTTTTTAAAGGTTGGGACTACATTTGCTGTATTCCATGCCTCAGGCATTCTCCCTGTTTCAATAGATGTATTGAATATTGTTGTTAGGGGTACACATAGCACCTCTGCTCCCTCTCTCAGGACCCATGGGGAGATGTTATCTGGCCCCATTGCCTTTGAGGTATCTAGCTCACTCAGAAGCCTCTTCACTTCTTCCTCGGTTGTGTGCACTGTGTCCAGCACTTGGTGGTGTGCCCCACCTCTCCGTCTTTCTGGAGCCCCTTCTGTCTCCTTTGTGAACACTTCTTTGAATCTCTTGTCGAGTTCCTCACATACTTCACGGTCATTTCTTGTTGTCTCTCCTCCTTCCTTCCTTAGCCTGATTACCTGGTCCTTGACTGTGGTTTTCCTCCTGATGTGGCTGTATAACAGTTTCGGGTCAGATTTGGCTTTCGCTGATATGTCATTTTCATATTGTTGTTGGGCCTCCCTTCTTATCTGTGCATATTCGTTTCTGGCTCTACGACTGCTCTCCTTATTTTCCTGGGTCCTTTGCCTTCTGTATTTCTTCCATCCCCTAGCACACTTGGTTTTTGCCTCCCTCCACCTTTGGGTGAACCATGGGCTCATCCTGGCGTTTTCATTATTCCTGTTACCCTTGAGTACAAACCTCTCCTCAGCCTCCTTGCACATTGTTGCTACATATTCCATCATCTCATTAACTGGCTTCCCTGCCAGTTCTCTGTCCCACTGAACCCCATTCAGGAAGTTCCTCATTCCCGTGTAATCCCCTTTCTTGTAGTTTGGCTTCATTCGTCCTGGCCTTCAAGCTTCCCCCTCCACTTGTAGCTTTACTGTGTATTCGAAGCTTAAAACCACATGATCGCTGGCCCCTAGGGGTCTTTCATATGTGATGTCCTCAATATCTGCACTACTCAAGGTGAATACTAAGTCCAGTCTTGCTGGTTCATCCTCTCCTCTCTCTCTTGTAGTGTCCCTTACGTGTTGGTACATGAAGTTTTCCAGTACCACCTCTATCATCTTAGCCCTCCATGTATCTTGGCCCTCATGTGGCTCCAAGTTCTCCCAATCGATTTCCTTGTGGTTGAAGTCACCCATGATCAGGAACTTTGCCCTGCATGCATGAGCTCTTCTGGCCACTGCAGTCAGTGTGTCAACCATCGCTCTATTGGTCTCGTCATACTCTTGCCTTGGCCTCCTGCTGTTCTGTGGTGGGTTATACATCACTGCAATTATCACCTTGGGACCTCCAGAGTGAAGTGTTCTAGCTATGTAATCACTTTGTTCTCCGCTGTCTCCTCCAGCTCATCAAAATTCCATCGGTTTTTGATCAGCAGTGCCACTCCTCCACCCCCCTGTTCCCTCTGTCTTTCCTCAGGATCTGGTATCCCATTGGAAAGATGGCATCTGTTATCATACCTGTAAGCTTGGTTTCTGTGAGAGCTATGATGTCCGATGATGCCTCTTTAACTCTTTCGTGCCACTCCTCCCACTTATTTGTTATTCCATCAGCGTTTGTGTACCATACCTTCAGTTTCCTTTCCAACACTGTGGCTTGGGGGGGCCTGTGAGGGTGGGAGACCTGGTAGCATACTGTGGGATTCTATAGCTCGGTGTTGGGTGGAAGCTGTGGGTATGGATTGTAGTGTGTGTTGGGATGGTGTGGTAGGTTGTGGGGTTCTGAGGATAGTTGTGTGTGTGCTTGCCCTTGCTGCTCTGACTGACCTCTGCTGGTTCCATCCTTGTCTCGTTTCCTAGCGCCTTTCGCTTTTTTGTCCTCTCCCTCAGCTGCTGTCGTTCTGTTTGTGTTCTGTCTCAGGCTAGGAACACCCTCTTGTACTCTTCCGAGTATTTCAACCGTGGTTTGTCTTGGAGGATCCTGTTCCGCACTGTGTGTGTGTGTGTGTGTGTGTGTATGTATGTGTGTGTGTGTGTGTGTGTTGTGTGTGTGTGTGTGTGTGTGTGTGTGCGCGCGCGTGTGTGCGTGTGCGCGTGTGCCGCGCGCGTGTGTGTGCGTGTGTGTGCGTGTGTGTGCGCGTGTGTGTGCGTGTGTGTGTGCGTGTGTAGGATCTGGCTGATAGTGTGTGTGTGAAGGATCTGGCTGATAGTGTGTGTGTGAAGGATCTGGCTGATAGTGTGTGTGTGAAGGATCTGGCTGATAGTGTGTGTGTGAAGGATCTGGCTGATAGTGTGTGTGTGTGTGGTGTTGTGTGTGTGTTGTGTGTGTGTGTGTGTGTGTGTGTGTGTGTGTGTGTGTGTGGTCGCGTGCGCGCGCAGGATTTGGGTGATAGTGTGTGCAGGTTCGAATCCTGCTGTGGACTGTGAGATAATGTTTATATAAACCTTATCGGTGACGGTGGTAACAGTGTTTCCTTGCCAACCATTCTTTTGACTCCGTGCCAGCTGATCTTGATGCTAACCGGCTAAATCCGTAATCCGTACACTTGAGATGGTTTTAGTTTTGCGTTATCACTACTGCGGGGACTTGTGAACATTATTATAACTCCACTTTGAACTGTGGTAAACGTTCACCTGTGTAACTTTGTCATACTCTGTTAAAATTTTATTGAAACTCAAACTTTTCTACCAAATGTTAACATTTGTTAGAATTGTTGAGAGTATTTGGGTAAATATTGGTTTTCTTGGAGATTATGGATAATATATGCATCACTCAGTTGGCCAGGTTGAGCACTGATGGGCGAGTTAGTAGAACCTCTGCGAGTTATAGGGTTCCAGAGCCTGACAGAATATATATTATACCATATGAAGTAGCTTTTGGAAAATTTTTCTTTATCCTCATAAAAGATTGCCATAGTGTAACTTTCCTGTGGTAAACCCAGTGACTTGTTCCTCAGGGCAATGTTCTGGCCTGGGAATGTTGATGAGCTCTTTGTGTTTCAGCAAATAGCAACTGTGACAGGTCTCACTTTGTGTTAGATTTTTTATCTTTTAACCCCCACACCTCTTGCCAACACCCGAGCATTCACTTCTCTTACACCCCCGTCTATAAATATATTGAACAACCATGGTGACGTCATACATCTTTGTCTAAGGCCTACTTTTACTGGGAAATGATCTCCCTCTCTCCCGCATACTCGAACCTGAGCTTCACCATCCTCGTAAAAGGTCTTTACTGCTTTCAGTAACTCCTCCCATTCCATACATTTGCAACATCTGCTACATTGCTCTCCCATCCACCGTCATACGCTTTTTCCAAATCCATAAATGCCACAAAAACCTCTTCGCCCTTATCTAAATATTGTTCACCTATATGTTTCACTGTAGACACTTGGTCTACTCACCCCAAAGAAACTTTTTTCATCTGTCCTACTATCCGTCTTACTCATTACTCATATATATATATATATATATATATATATATATATATATATATATATATATATATATATATATATATATATATATATATATATATGTGTGTTGTGTGTGTAATATGTGTGTGTTGCAGGCAATAGATATATCAAAGGTAAAACTCTGTAAATGAAACGTGAGGACCATTAGAACACTTCTACAGGACTATGCACAGTGATTAATAATAATGGAACCCGTACCAGCAGTTACCAACTACCCTCTCACCCATCTCCATGACTTCTTTTCCCGTCAGTTCCAATCTCTCTCAGGGCGTGAATATAGTATGCAATACAATTTTACATTTAGGTTATATAAGTTAGTGTTAAATGTAAATGTATATCTATGCATGAAATTCATTTTAAGTGAAAGGATAATGGAAGTGGTCCCTTATGGTTGAGTCACATTCTGTTTGCTGACACTAATATTTATCTTGTGTGTTTTTATGATTATAAAACTATTGGTTACAACCTTAGATTGATTTTAGAGTAAGATCGTAATATTGATTATGTAGAATTTTGGCTACATTTACCAAAAACCTCCAAGAATGTTGCTACGTCCATTCCTACTACAATAGTTATTTTGATTTTTCTTCTGCTTCCATTTTCTCCTTCCTCTTATCTGGCTCTCTATTGTATAGGTTCATAAGGAATATATTAGCTTTAGTAGGTCGGTGAATATGGTCATTAGTTATTTTACAGGTAATCATTGAACGTTGTGTTCTCTCTAAGATGTCGTTCCAGCAGTCTGGAAGATAATGCTGTGTAAATATTGGTAAAATTGCCAACAATATATTTGGTAAAACGATGCTAAAGCAACTAATGAGAAATTATGGTACTGGCTCGATAAAGCGCCTGAGGTGCGAAACATAGACGTAATAAACGTATTGTTAGTTGCTGTTTTTAGGTAAAAGTACACAGATGCAATAATGTGAAATTTTATTGTGGACACAATAAAATGTCACATTAGTTGCATCTGTGTTCTTTTACCTAACCTTTTGTCGGTAATTCTATCATTATTGCTCTTTAGTTGCTCTTGCGCCCTTTACCGAACAAGACAAATGTAATGGCAGTGCTGGTTGGCACTGGTACGGTTCTTGATAAACTTTGAGTACTCTGAGAGGAATGGTTTATCCTTCACACCTAATTCATAAATTTGATGAGAAACGACTTTTCATAAAAGTTGAAACTTGATAATGGGCCGAGACAGACCGAAATGTCTAGTTGCATCTCCAGTTTGTTGATTAGTTATTAATTACCTCAGCAAAAATTTAGTGACTTTTAGTCACCGTTTTTCATTGAGCATAGAATGTTGTTCAAACCAGAAACCTAAGACCGTCCTTGCAAGGTCACTGACAACCATGTTGGCTCAAACCAGAGACGAAGACCGTCCTTGCAAGGTCAATCACGACCATGATGGTTCTCACTGCTCTGGTTGTTTTATCCTCGCTATTTTTCATCCCATTAGGAAATGCCATTTTTTTTAGCGAATTAGTCTGTTTAGTGCCCTTCAAGAGGAAGGGCGGGGGTGGTATCTTGATGTTGGTGAGGGTCTCTTGATCCAGGAAATTGAAGTTGCTTTCTCCTACCAAGCCTGGTTGCCACCCTTTCCCTAAACCTGTTCCCTAAACCATGAACATAATATGTAAACCCGGCTCTTGTTTTTTTTTTAATATATCACGCTAACGTACGTCCTTATCAGATATTTTTTGTTACTTTGTTAACTTTACCAAACATAAGGGAGAAAGAAGTATAATAAACAATACGTTACAGCTGACAGATAAGTACAAGACGCTGAGAAAAGATCGTCTTTGTTTCAGTTATAGTATAAAAAAAACTATGCGAGTTGTTATCTAAGAACTGGTTTTACACTACCTGTGTAAAACCAGTTCTTAGATAACTAACGTTCGCAAACGTATGCAAAACGTTCTTTTTTTTCGATGTACATTCTCCGAGCTACTTTAGGCATGCCAAAAAGTAAATGGCTAATAATTAAGGTAATCTGGGGAAGAGAAAACTTGTGAAAACCAAGCTGTCGTCACGGCGAACACTAATTACTATTCTAACTGTTCCAATAAAAGTTTATATTTAGACAAAATATGTAGACTAACTTTTGATTTGGAAATGACATCACATCATTGTGGAACACTTTTCCGATTAATATCGTCTACGTAAATGTGTTGTTTGATGCTAGTTGCTGAGTACAAGTCATACTGCCTTCCCCTTGTGTCACCTTATCGCGAAGTTGAGCAACCTGTGCTATGTGGGAGAGGGGATGCATTTCTTCCCATGGAGGAGGGATTATATGTAGATTAAAACAATTGTGTCTCACTTGTGTCTGCTGCCTGCTTGTAAGTAATCTCTATGCATCTTTGGGGCATGCTGCTGCTGTGCTGCATATAATTTACTCTGGGGGGGGGGAGGGACTTACGTGCTTGCGTACATTTGTTTTTTTTAGGGAGGAGGGGTTGGTTTGGCTGTGGAGAGCAAGTTAAATTTTGCTTGAATTACTATAATTTGGTACAGTGATACATTTTACCCAGCACTTGAATATTTCCAGCAGGTACTGGAGTTTCTTGCTCACACGACCGGAGTGTTTTCTTATACATTTCAATTGAACTGAAGTTTTCTTACATTATTCCCTGCATGCGACCCACAATGTTCGCCTAACACACACTTACCTATTTTTGACTTTTGGGTGGGTAAGGGTTAGCAGGAGTGTAAGGAAATTTTCCCCGTGTATAAAATATATATTTTTTTGCGGAAGGAGGGGGGGGGGGAGTTAAAAGTGGATTACACAAGTGGGTCATGGTTTAGCTTGCAACCCTTTCCTCTCCTCCCCATCCCAGCCTCCACAATGTTGCTCACTACCCAGGGTGCCAAGGTGTTCCTCAGGCTTGACACCCCTTGCTTTTTTTTTGGCATTAGGATTTCCCTTCCCCTCACATTCCCTCACGTGCTTGGTATGTTGTACTGCACCTTGAGAAATAATTGTGATTCATTTTTTTTTTTCATTTTTCATTCCTCGATTATCACATTACATTTCTCACCCTCAAGTATTCATTTCTGGCTCGTTTCTCCAACTATTAGTTTTTGAATAGTCCCGTTTGTTGCCTTTCTCTCAACCACTTGATTGCATTTAATAAGTCACCTTTGCATAGTTCCCTCTCGTATGCTCCTTTAAGTTTCATTTTCACCGGAGTCTAATCTGTATCTCTTATGGCTAATGCATCTTGACTGAGGCTTAACTACGGTCTCCCAGGTCTTTTTTAATCTCGTCTTTGACTTGTTATAATAATAATAATAATAATAATAATAATTATTTCTACAAGTACATGTACAAGGTATACAGGCATAGCTGACATCAGTGACATACTACTATATATAAAGCTGCTTGTTATGTACATGGGGAACGCTAAACCCGTAGGATTATACAACGCATGTGGAAGGAGGGGGGTGGAAGGTATTCAGGCTCAATTCAGGGAACTGGAGCACAGATCCAATTCCCTAGATCAAGAGCCCCTCACCAGCGTCAAGGAAACTCTTGAGGGGCATGTTAGGTCAGTTTTGTCCCAGGATGCGACCCACACCAGTCGACTAACTCCCAGGTAGCCATTTTACTGATGGGGAACATAGACAACCGATGTAAAGAAACACGCCGAATGTTTTTACCCTCGCTGGGAATCGAATCCAGACCCTCGCCGTGTGAAACGAGAACTTTAGCCACCAGGCCACCGGGCACCAACAGTAATGTTGAAGTTTATATCATACTACTAACATTAACTTAAACCCTTTTTGTGTCAGATGCTACGGGTGGTACCCAGCTAATCACAGTTTCCTTGTGGTTAAAACCTTCAACGTTTAGTAGATCACCTTGACCTTGATTAAGTACACCACCACCCTGCTGCTGCCGCCGCTGCGGTGTGTAACATGGTCCTGTTGTGATGGTGCTGGTGTGAGCCAACTGCGCCACCCGTTGCCATGTGTGCGTGTGTGCACGTACGCTGCCTAAATGTCCGTGGTTTACTGTTAGGGTATTTACAAGTGTTTATGTGTAAGTTTACATAAATGTTGATCTTTTCTTTGTCTTGAAATATTTTGTTTTCAATTTAGGAAGTCTTGTCTGAAACCGGGCTGCGGGGGCGATCATACCTGAAGCCGTTAAGATATACTATTTTGTACACTGTCACGTATTTTGGCTCTTATTGTTGATACAAACCGTGGTGATGATATGACCAGCTGTATTTATCACACTGGATGTGAGACACATAACTCGTGCTCACCCTCGCTCTTGAAAGGTTAAGCAGGCTTTATTCAGGTCAGGTTTACATGTTTCCTCAGAACGCTGCTGTAAATTTCTTGTTTACCTTAAAACATAATTATTCCAGACATACAGGGATGGTGAGAGTTCTTACACATTGGTATGTTAAGCTAGCGGGAGGGATGCACAGTGTACAGCTGCCAATACTTTATAGTCATTAATGGTTTTTTCTTTTTTAAATTTTTTCCTCCCCTTTCCCCCTCCCCTCCCCGCATATCTATTTACTACTCTCAGACCCCGGGGCCTTTGGGGCCAAATGCTCTTTTTTGGTGCTTTCCGGGTAAACCCGGCTTTTGGTACTGGTACCCACTGCCCCAAACATGTCCCACAGGGGCCCTTCATTTCTGGTAAAGGGGCACCTATTGAAGATACTAATATCAGAAACAGGGCGGGAACAAATGTAGAATTTTTCAAGGGGAACGGGACAAGTATCTTACCATTGCCAAAATAAACCAGGCTGTGATGGATATGGGGGGCAGCAGGCCTCCACCAGCAACAGCCGGGTTTGACCAGGAAAAAGCACCAGACGACCTGGCCCATCCCCCGGGCTCAGAGATAGATTAACTCTCGAAAATCTTCAAAGGTAATCAAGGAAAAGGAATTTGGGTCCAATTTCCTTTTTAAAAAGTCTTCCCCACTTTTTCCCAACAGTGTTTTTTGATATTTTCGGTATCTTTGCAAGCAATGTTTTTTCGGGGAAAGGTAACATCAAAACGAAGAAGAGGAACAAACTTTGGGTTGCGAAGATGATACGAAGTGACACTTGCCAGGGAACCCGGGACATTTCTGAATTTTGTCTCTAAAAGGAAACAGAAAAAAGTCCCCCATTGTTTTTGCATTTTTTGTTTAAAAATTTAAATATTTTGAAGAAATCATATTTCTTTTTTCCCAAAAACGAAGGTTGAATGCACGGATGCACTTGCGGGGTTCAAAACCCCCAAACAATTAAGACCCACTTTAAAGTTTTTCTTTGGGGTTTAAATTATGTTTCTTTCATCCCCTTTTGCCCCAGTATTTTTTTGGCAGTGTCCCCAGTTTTTGGAAAAAGGCCCCCCTAAAAGCCCTTTCCCGCTTATGTTTTAAAATGGTCATAAACCAAAAACTCCCTTCCCCGAACCGGGAGTACCCTTTTCCCAAACAGTTTGGTCACGATGATGAATATAATGGTTAAAAAGTTTGTTTGCACTTTTTTTTCAAATACACCTACGGTAACAAACATTTCCAAAGACTTGTGGCGTGTGTTTTTTACCACACTTTCTCACTCCCCCTTCCCTTATTTTTTCCAGCACCCATAAAGGTGTTGTGATTTTGCAAGTTTTAAAGGGTGGGTTCAAATTTTTTTCTTAGCCAAACATTTTTTAAAACTTGTAATAAATATTTACTGACAAGCTTTTGATATACAAGTGAGGCATGTAAAGCTATTGATTTTCATGGGGGAAAAATTGAGCTACTGATTAAAATGGGGCCCATGTGAGAAAATTGATATCATGTGGGGCATGTGAGTTTAGATATGCATGTGGGGCATGGGGGGGGGATTTATAAGATTTTGGGGCCCATGGAGCTATTGTTTAGGGCATTTCAGGCATTTAAAGCATTGTCCCAAGAAAGGTAAAAAAATCCGCAATATGAAAGTTAGAAAACATTTGAAAACTTTGGATATTTTTAAATTGTAGACGTTTGGGCCACCCAGTGGCTTTATCAATACAGATTCTGGGACATAATGGGAAGACGGGAGAACTATATACAAAAGATAGGAAATCATCCCTCGGGCCTTGATTTTAGTGTTCAAAAAGAAAATGGGGGAGGAGGAAAATCTGAAGCAAAGGCAAAAAAGACTGACGTTTATATGGGCCCGTCAGGGAAGGGACGGGCACAAAACGAGGGGCAGTCAGGGTAGGCGGGTTTCCCCCCAGTGGAGTAGGCCCTTTTTTAACCAAAAAAAAAGGGTTGTTGCAGCAGCCGTAAAGAAGGTCTTGTAATTCCTCTGAACCAAATTCCATGATTTTTGCAGTGTCGGGAAAAAAGGTGTCCCAAGAAATTAAGACACATACCCAACATCAGTCTTCTTGCCTTTGCCCCAATTCTCCTCCCCCCAATGCTGTGAACCTAACCCCAAAGGGCCCGAGGGACTGATTACCTCTCTTTGTAATATTTTTCTACTGCCCTTCCTATTTGCCCCTAAATCTGTTTTATAGAAACCCAAAGGGGAGGCGAAACGTCACAAAAAAGTACCAAGTTGCCCCATGTGCCCTTAAACTTTCATGTGGGCTATTGAAAAGGCCATTTTCCGCTTTTGATTGCTTTGTGAGGCCCCCTTGTCAATCACTGGACCCCGGGATAAAAAATGTTCAACTTAAATTTCTTCATTAAACCAAACAAAATTTTGCTAAAACCAAATACTCATAAAACATGAAACTAAAAAGAAGGAACACTGCAACGGGCCCTTTCTGCCCCATGCGGAGCGGGCCCAAATGTCCTCCACCCCCCCAATTTCCCCAATGACCCCCCCATTCTGGGTCCCCCCCCCCAAAAAAGGGAAAGAGCACGGCCCCAAAGACCCAGCAGCACAAGTAGTCGGGTCAACCACACCCCCCCAAACCCACCCCATGTATTTATCTAATCTTTTTTTAAAACACAAAAACGTTTTAGCCTCAATAACTGTACTGGGAGTTTTTTTTCCCACTCAAAAAGAACATAAAAAAGTAGGAACACTGAAAAGGCCTACTGGCCATACGAGGAGGTCCTTACCCAAAAACGACTTTCCCTAAAGCTACTAAAGAAATAACTCCCGTACCCCCTTGACCCCAAATCAAACCCAGCCCCTCCCACCCCTAGAACATAAGAACATAAAAATTAGGAACACGGGCAAAGGCCTACTGGCCCATACGGGGCAAGGTCCTTTAAAAAAGGGAATCTCCCTAAACCCAAACTCAAGAAACAACTCCCCCCCCCCCCCCCCAACACCAATAAAACCCAGCCCCTCCCGCTCATATATTTTGTCCAGCTT
Organism: Cherax quadricarinatus; assembly: GCF_026875155.1. NCBI lineage: Eukaryota > Metazoa > Arthropoda > Malacostraca > Decapoda > Parastacidae > Cherax > Cherax quadricarinatus. The sequence goes on along the minus strand of NC_069424.1, from coordinate 8,298,155 downwards.
TCTTAAAGCTCCCCAAGGCCCTAGCCTCTATCACCCCACTGGGGACTTTTCCCCACGCAACTCCCAACTCTGTTAAAAACCCAGTACTTCCCCCCAGCCCCTTTCTAAATCTAAATTTATCCAATTTAAAATCCATTTTTTCCGGGTTTTCTTACGGGTTTCGACACCCTCAGTATTTATTAATGTCTCCCCTTGTTTATCCCCGGGTATCCCCTTATACACTTCAATGTATCCCCCCTCTTTCAAACGCCCCCCAGAGAGTGGAGTTTAAGGCTTTAAGTCATTTTTCATAGGGGGAGGTTCCTTACACAGTAAATCATTTTAGTCATTCTTCTCTGTATTTTTCTCTAATGAGTCTATGTCCACCCGTAGTAAGGGGCCCAAAAAATTTAGCAGCATAATCTATATGAGGCCCCCCTAGGATGTATAAGCTTTAAAAAAACGTTTGGACTTCTTTTACTTATCCCTTCTTGAGAAAAAATTCCAAGTAATCTTTTTGGCCCTTGTTGGCAAAACTGGGGCACTGCTGTCTTGGTTTTTGATTTTTTTGCTTACCAGACTCCCAAGCCCTTTTTAAACTTTCCCTGTTGCCCAAAGCTCTACTTCCCCTAGTTATAGCTTCGGGGGAAAAATTTTCATTCCAAAGGGCAAGTCCCTTTAAACATTTAACCCACATTAAACTTCATCTGCCATTTCTCGGGCCAAGCATTAATTTGTTCAAATGCCCCTGGATTTCTTGATACCCCTCCTCAAAAGTAAATTTATACGGCCTATGGGAAAATGGTTTTGGTGAAAAACCGGGGACAAGTGGGGAAAAAAGAACTTATGTACAGTTCGGGAAACATTTTTTAAAAGGAAACGTTCCCCACGAGGGGCCTTTCAGTCCAAATACAGAGAAACTAAGAAAACAAAATATATAGTGGGGGGGAGTCAGGTTTAGGGGAAGCGTTTGGGGAGAGGTGGGGAATAGTAGTAGTAGTAGTAATGGAACTAAGGAGTGAGGTTAGAGAGGGACCCGCTGGCTTTAAATAACACCAGTTTTCCCCGGATGGGTAATAACCCTTGCTTAGGGAATTTTGAAAAAACCCGTAACACCGGATTTTTTCCCTTTTGTGTTCTGACAGAAAATTATTTCAGCTTCAACGGGGGAAAATGCATTGAAACGCACTAATTTCTGTCCCGTAACATAAAAGCAAAAAAACCGGGAGTTTTTCAGTATTTCAAAATTAAAGCAAGAGGATATTAAACCCTCCTGGGAATGGTGTTTTTCTTTATGGCCCCGCAGGGCCCTCTCTAACCTCACCTCCTTAGTTCCATTTTCTACTACCACTACTATTACCACCTCTACCCCCGCTTCAAACCCCACTGACCCCACCACCATAATATGTGTGAGGGAAAAGGGGATGGTGTACCGACAAGATGTGGAAAAAAAACTTATGTACAGTTCAGGGCAATTTTTTTAAAAGGAAAATTTGCCACGAGTGGCTTCTTCCCGTCCTAATACTGAAGAAAACCATCGTGGCGAAACGTTTTTCCTTTTTTAAATGTCCTGAAAGTCATAAGTGTCTTTTTTCCCCTATATATGTGTGTTTTTCCCCCAAAATGGTAAAAAAATACCGACAGATTGTTTTGGTAAACACATATGCCCAAAATAGCAACAGTTAGACAATATACCCCCCAAAGTTTCGCCTACACAGTAGGCTTTTTCAGTCGAATTTCGAAAGTAGGGAGGAACTTTGAGAAAGTGAAGACGATTTAATCATCCATCACCCTTAAAATCGTAGAATTGGGGGTTGTCCCGTCCCTCGGCCTGAACTTCTCCAGGCCGAGGGTGGGCAACCTCAAATTCTACGACTTTTTAAGGGTGTGGACTGATTTCATCGTCCCTTTACAAACTCTACTGTTCCTGCCTACTTTTTGTTTTTCGACGAAGAAGCCTACGTGTTGGGGGAAACGTTTCGGAATAAAGTTTTGGGCTAACTGTTTCATATGGTCCTTAACCCCAAAAAACCCGTCGGGAATTTGGGAAAACCATTTTGATGTTCCCATATGCAACAGTTTTGGTATCTTTATTTTTAAACATTTCTCCAAAACAGGGCTTTTTGTCGGTACAAAAGTTGATGAAACAAAGATACTTTAAAACGAAGTAATCAATTTCCCTCACCCTTAAATTTTGAGGTTTTGGGCCCGTCCCTCAGTCTGGAGAAGACATTGTTCCGTTTTTTGAAAAAAAAATTTTAAGTGACAGGATGGAGCTTTTATAGTTCCAGGGTGAGACGTAGGTTCTTTTGGGGGGCAGGTCCCTTTCAAACCCAGCCGTTTTTCATAGTAGAGGTTGGGCGAAATTGTTTGGCTTTACCAGTTTCCCTTGTGTTGCAGTGTCTGACAAATGAAAATTAAAATTTTTAAAAAAATACCCAAAGATTGTTAGGTAAACACTTTTGCAACAGTTAGGTATTTTTTATTTTGAAAAAAGTTTTTGCCCACACAGTAGGCCCTTTTTCAGTCGGGGTGTCTTTCCCAAATATGTGTTTTTTTCTTAGTTTTCTCTGTATTAGGAGGAAAAAAGCCCCCTCGTGCGGGAAAAGTTTTCCCTTTTAAAAAATGTCCAACTGTACAAAGTGTCTTTTTATACGGCCCATCTTTGGGATCAAAAAGCAAACTTACTCATGTCACTTTGTAATCCCCCATTTAAGTCATTAATGTAAATTTTCCCGGAGGGCCCAAAAAAGATCCTTGGGAAAAGCCAAATAGTGGGCTAATCCCCATTAAAATTTTTACCCCCATTAATGGTAACTCTCTGTTTTTATTGGTAAGGCCCCTGCCCCAATCCATGCTAGAACTTTACCTCCTATACCAAGAGCTGCCCCTTTTTTTAAAAGGTTTCTTGTGAGGGTACTCGTCGAAAGGGTTTTCCCAAAAACCAAAAAAAACAATACATATTTCCCTTTTCATTTAAACCCGCCTCAAATTTTCATTGAAGAAGTCAGTAAATTTTTTCAGGCCGAACGACCTCTCGTGAATCCATGCTGAAAATTTATTTTTTCAAGTTATGCTCTTCAAGGTGGGCTTCTGATAATGTAGGGTATAATTATTCCCAATAACTTTCCCCCTATAGGTTTCAGGGTTATTGGACGGGAATTTGGGGAAAGGGGTGGACTTTTTCCCCCGATTTGAATATAGGAACCACATTAGCCATCTTCCCCCATCTCTGGCCCCAACACTGGTAAGGATGGACGCATTGAATACACTCGTTTAAAGGCCCGACTAAGCCCATCTTTTCATTCCTTTAAATACCCTTGGAAAAAAAATCATCGGGTCCCGGGGTTATTTTGTTTCAGTTTGTCTATCTGTTTAATAACCAAATTTCCCCCGTGACAGTAATTTTTAGTTTTCTTAAATTCATCAGGGAATAAATAATTGTTAATTACGGGAAACTCATTTACATCTTCCTGTGTAAAAACTAACAAAAAAATAAAATCATTAAATAAGGGAAAACATTTTTCCCGTTCATTTTCCGTCAGCTGTCCCATTCCCCCGATTTCAGAGGTCCCCACTTTTTTTTTTCCCTTTACCCTTGTCCTAACACTTGAAAAACCCCCCCCCCCCTTTTTAAGTTTTGAAATTTAATTTTGCAACTCTAATTTTCATGTACGTTTTTTTCCTTTTTAATTTGCCTTTTTTACTTCTCCCTTTTAAAACTAACATATTGGTCAGGAAGGTTTAACCTTCCCCCTTCTGATGCCCTAAAAATTCCCCCTTTTTTCCCCCAATAGCTTTTTTTTAAACCTCCTGTAACCCCTTTGGGGCCCTTATTAAATTTGACCCAATTTTTTTTCTGGGGAATTATATTTCTCTGGGGGACTGTGTACATTATTTAAAAAAACAATATAAAAACAGATCCTTTTATATTCATAATTTGATTATCGTTAATTAAAAACATTAGTAGAAAACCCAAACAAGATTGGCAGATTTCCCTAAGTCCATTAAAAATCGGGAGAACGAAAATCGGGTTTTACTGTTTATCATTATTCTTGGGATTCCCCCCAAATTTAAAGGGAAAAAGGGGATGGGTTTTTGATCCCCTTGCGGCAAGCTTTTCAGTGATCCAGATTATTCACGATGTTTCCTTATTTGCAAAAACTGGAAGCCCCCCCCCCCATTACCCCCGGTAGGTTCAGTTACACTCTTTTCAAAAACATTTTAAACTGTTTCCCTGAATCACTGGACTCTAATTCCTGTCAAGGAATTCCATCAATTTTGGTAAAATTTTTTGTTTCCCCCACTATGAAATACGTTACTGTTCCCAAAAACCCCAACAAAATTTTGTCCCAAAGAAGTTCTTCCCCCATCGGAACCAAACCCGGAGGTCGGTATATTTTCACCTAGAATTAGTTTTTCTTGACCCCCCCCCCCCTCTACCCAAACAGACTCTTTACTGCCCATCTATTTTTTTTACCTGTTTTTTTTTGCGCAAAATTTAAAATTTTTTCGAAAAATACAATGCAATCCTCCCCCCTTCCCCTTACATCTATCCACATTGAAAAAACTTTAAAACCCCGAAAAATTCCCCTCAAACAAATCATATCCCGACTCTTTTTAAAACATACCCCGTTTTGTTTTTGCCCAAAGAAAATCAAAGTTTCCCCGCACATGCACCAAAAGAGGGTTTTTAATTTTAAATTTTTTGCCAAATTTAAATGTTTTGCATAAAATCCAACCTATGTTTTTTTTTTTCTGCACATTTTTTTCCCATTTTTATCTTTGTTTTTTTCAAAAATTTCCTGAAATTACATTACCAAAGTTACTCCATGACAGGTTTTTTAAAATTTAAAATTTTTAATATCAGGCATAAGTCAATATATCCATAAACCCTTATTTAAATTTTTTCTAAACCCATCCTCTAACTAATCCCATTTAAAAGTCCCCAACAACCCCCTCCCCCGAGTTGCCAAAAAAACCCCCCAACCCGCCCTGGATTTAAATTAACCCCATCCCTGGCATAAAGTTTATTTTTGGCCATAGAAGTTGCCCCTTGTCAATGATGGTACTGCATTATCCTTACAGTGTTTACCCCAACAATTAATACCAATTCCCCTGGACAACCATTCATTACCCAAAACCTTTTCTTGGGAAAATGCCAATATTAAAAGGGGGGCCCCCCATTCTTCCTAATCATGTCATAGCTTCCTGAACTTTTTAAACCCCCAAAACCCCACTTTTTACGCTTCCCACATCTTGCCTTCCCGCACCCGAGCAAATAATGGAAATTTATCCCATTACCGTCATGGAAAGTTTTCAAGCCGGGAACAATGTCCCCATCCCCCCGGGCCCAGGAAAACATACCCTTTGGGCTCCTACTTTTCCCGTTTCCCTTTAAAACAGAAAGCCCTAAACCATTAAACTAACCTGGGTTTTCCCCAAAAACAAAAAAATTTTTCTTTCCTTTCCCTTTTCGTTTGTCGTGACGATCCCGGTATAGACTCGCAAATTTGGGCCCGGGGAGCAAACCCAGAATGGGTTGGAGGTTTTTCCCCGGGGGTTTCCACAGCAGTCTCTTTTTTCTTCATCCCTTTCTGGGTTTCCATTCGTCTTCGTGTCCCCTTTGAGTCCCCCGGGTGGGCCAGCCACTGACCACGATCCCTTCTTGGCCTAGGACCGCCCCCTTTTTTTAAGAATCCTTTGTTTTCCCCGGGAAAAGCCGTAACTCCATCTTTGCTGCCTCAAATTTTTCCTTAAGTTGCTGGGAAAAATTGCCCGGGTGGGGCCCCTTTGGTTTTCCCACGGTAGCAAAAAACACTTCTTAAAAGAGGGTTTAATAAGGTCCGCATCAAAGTTCAGGTCACCCCTCAAAGCCACAAACAGGTCTTTACGAGGACACACAAACCCGGTCTTCCCCAGAGGGCAAAAAGGTCTTCACAGAGGGGCAAACAGGTTTTTCCCCAGCTACCCAAGGGGCCTAACCTCTTATCACCCCCCTAAAACTGTTCCCCGCATCTACAACTCTGTTAGAAAACCCGTACTTACCTAGCCCCTTTCAAATCTAAATTTATCCAACTTAAACCTTTACCCCTGGTTCTTACCGGGTTCACCCCCTCAGTATTTTTATTAATGTCTCCCTTGTTTATCCCCGTACCCACTTATACATTTCAATGATATCTCCCCTCATTCTACGCCTCCTAGAGAGGGGAGTTTTAAAAGGCTTTAATCTATCTTCATAGGGAGGTTCCTTACACGTAATCATTTACATTTTTTCCCGTATGTTCCTAATGGTTATGTCCATCCGTGTAAGGGGACCAAAACTGAGCAGCAAAATCTATTGGGGCCCATATGAGTAAGAGCTGAAAATAACGTTTGGACTTCTGTTACTTAACTTTTTGAGAAAATCCAAGAAATCTTTTGGGCCCTTTGTTGCCACACTGAGGCACTGCGTCTTGGCTTTAGATTTCTCTTCCCTGACTCCCAAGTCTTTTTTACATTCGTATGACCAAACTCTACTTACCTAGATTATAGCTTCGAGGGGGTTTTTTTCTTACCAGGGCAATACCTTACACTTATCCCCTTAAACTTTATCGCCATTTTCCCGACCAAGACATTAATTTGTTCAAATCGTCCTGGAGTTCATTGATATCCTCCTCAGAGTGAATTATACGGCCTATCTTTGTATCATCAGCAAACTTACTCATGTCACTAGTAATCCCTTCATCAAGGTCATTAATGTAAATTATGAACAAGAGAGGGCCTAAAAAACAAGAGAGGGCCTAATGAACAAGAGAGGGCCTAAAAAACAAGAGAGGGCTTAAAAAACAAGAGAGGGCCTAATGAACAAGAGAGGGCCTAATGAACAAGAGAGGGCCTAAAAAACAAGAGAGGGCCTCATCCACTACTCTATTACCAAACCAGTGCTTTCCTATGTCCTTCCTGAATCTGAATTTTTCCAACTTGAAACCATTGCTGCAAGTCCTGTCTTGGCTGGAAATTTTCAGCATGTTATTTACATCCCCTTTATTTATTCCTGTTTTCCATTTATACACCTCGATCATATCCCCCCTAATTCTACGCCTTTCGAGAGAGTGCAGATTCAGGGCCCTCAGTCTATTTTTATAGGGAAGATTTCTGATACATGGGATCATCTTTGTCATCCTCTGTACGTTTTCCAGAGCATTTATATCCATTCTGTATTACGGTGACCAGAACTGAGCAGCATAGTCTAAATGAGGCCTAACCAAGGATATATAGAGTTGAACAACCTGAGGACTTCTATTATTTATACTTTTAGATATGAAGCCAAGAATTCTGTTAACTTTTTTTGCAAACACTAATGCACTGTTGTCTTGGTTTTAGATTACTGCTAACCAGAACTCCTAAATCCTTTTTGCAATCAGTAGTATTAAGATCTCCATTATTTAGTTTGTATGTGGCATGGTTATTTACCTGTCCAACATTTAGAACTTTGCATTTGTCTATATTAAACTGTATCTGCCACTTCTCCGACCATTGCATCAGTCTATTCAAATCGTCCTGGAGTGCTCTAGTGTCCTTGTTAGAATGAATTGGACGGCCTATTTTGGTGTCTTCAGCAAATTTGCTTATGTCGCTATTTATTCTCTCATCTATGTCGTTTATGTAAATTGTGAACAACAACAGGCCCAACACTGACCCCTGAGGAACACCGCTTGTGACGTGCCCCCATTCTGATTTCTCCCCATTTATGCAAACTTTCTGCTGCATATTTGTCAGCCATGCCTCTACCCAGGAAAAAATTTCTCCTCCTATTCAGTGTGCCTTAAGTTTCCTCAATAGCCTCTGGTGTGGAACTCTATCGAAAGCCTTACTGAAGTCCATATACACAATATCACGATCTACCTCCTCAAACACCTTAGTGAAAAAAGTTAGTAAATTCGTAAGACAGGAACGCCCCTTTGTAAAACAGGGTTGAGATTCATTAATCAATCTTTGGCTATCAAGATGGCTACGAATTGCTTCAGCAATTATTTTTTTTATTATTATTTATTTATTTATTTATTTAGTAATTTTAGCATACATACAGAGGTACAAAAAAAAATACAGGTAAGAGCAGCATGCCAAAGCCACTTACATGCATAGCATTACGGGCTGGCTTAAAATTAACTTAAGATTAACTAAGCAATGATGAAATCAGTGATAAAACATTATTTTAAACAGATAACTATAAAGCACAAATGAGTATTACAAAGACAGGTCATATGGTTGCATGCATTGCTGTACATTCAGTCGAATGGAGTATTCTGTTAGGTAGTGTATTTAAAAAAATAACAAAGTTAGATTGGGTCCTAGGTTTAACATTTGTGATATAATTGTGAGTAACATATAGGATATACAATTTATAAGGTTCAGTTATTCAGTATTTATTTGGTTTTGAGTGAGTAAGTGATCTTTGAGAAGAGACTTGAATTTATAAACAGGTAGTGTTTCTTTTATATTTACAGGTAATGAATTCCAGATTTTAGGGCCTTTTATGTGCGTTGAGTTTTTGCATAGCGTGAGATGGACACGAGGAACATCAAAGAGTGATCTGTGCCTTGTGTTATGGTCATGTGTTCTTTTGAGGTTGGCAAGGAGATGTTTGAGGGGAGGGTTAATATCAGAGTTAAGTGTTCTATGTATGTAATAGGTGCAGTAATAAGTATTGATGTTTTGTATGGTGAGTAGGTTGAGTGTTTTGAATATTGGTGGAGTGTGCTGCCTGTAGCGAGAATTTGTCATTCTAACTGCAGCCTTTTGTTGGGTAATTAGTGGTCTGAGATGGTTAATTGTTGTTGAGCCCCATGCACAAATTCCATAGGTGAGATAGGGGTAAATAAGAGTGATAGAGGGCCAGGAGGGCTGACTGTGGAACATAGTACCGTATCTTCGATAGTATGCCTACAGTCCAGGAAATTTTCTTAGAAATTTGTTGTATATGTGTATGAAATTTGAGTCTATTATCAAGGTGGATTCCTAAGAATTTCCCCTCTGTTAGCTTTGTGATAGGTGATCTGTTTATCGTTATGTTAAGAGGTACATCTGTAGCTCTGTTACCAAACTGAATGAAGTAGGTTTTGTCAATGTTTAGTGTAAGTTTGTTAGTCCTCATCCAGGTAGATATTTTCTGTAATTCGGTGTTGACAGTATTGGCTAGCGTGACTGGGCTCGGGTGAGAGAAGACGTATGTAGTGTCATCTGCAAAAAGTGTGGGTTTGAGTAATTGCGAAGCATTTGGGTTTAGGTCTTTTATGTATAGGAGAAAGGGAGAAGAGGGCCAAGGACACTTCCCTGTGGACACCAACTGTAATTGGTTGAGCGGAAGAGCTTGCCCCATTTGCGTCACATATTGGCTTCTGTTGCTGAGGTATGACTTGAGGTAGTTGAGGGAGTGCCCCTTATACCATAGTGTGACAATTTTACGTGGAGCAAGTCATGGTCAACTGTATCAAAAGCTTTACGTTAAGTCAATGAATCCCCAGTGGACTTCTTTTTTCTCTATTGCAGTGTTTTATATGTTAAGCATGGGGTATAATAGCATCTTTAGTATTTTTATTAGGCCTAAACCCAAAATTGGCGGGGGTTGAGAATGTTTTGGGAGATGAAGGTAGGAGTAGATTCGTTTATGAATTAATTTTTCGAAGATTTTGAGAGAGGGTGTAAATTGATATTGGCCTATAGTTATTCAACTCTGTTTGGTCTCCTCCTTTATGGATCGGGGTGACCCTTGCTATTTTGAGAACTGTAGGGAAGGTGGAGGATTCAATGGATTTGTTAAAGAGTGTTGCAATGATTGGTGATAGTACTTGTGACACTTTTTTGTATATAAAGGGTGGTAAGGTATTTAAATCTCCTGCCTTGTTTTTTAGTGCGTTGATAATAAGGGAGACTTCGTATGGGTTAGTCGGAGCTAGGAACAGTGTGTTCGGGTAGTTGCCAGTGAGGTAGTCATTTGGTGGGGTATCTGAGGTAAGGCTTGTTGGTCTATAGTTCGATGCCAAGACCTGCCTCCTGCATTGTAAATAGGTATTACATTTGCCATTTTCCACTTATCAGGCACTATGCCAGTTTGTAGTGATATGTTAGAAAGATGAGCCAAAGGTATGCTAAGTTCCTCTTTACATTCCTTTAACACCCTTGCAAACAGTTCATCAGGGCCTGGGGATTTGTTAGGTTTTAGTTTCTCTATTTGTCTGAGGACCATGTCACTAGTTACCGCTATCGTGCATAGTTTATTATCGTCCTGTTCTACATAATCTATTATTTCAGGAATATCGCTAGTATTTTCCTGGGTGAAAACTGAGAGGAAGTAGGTATTGAGAGTTTCACACATATCCTTATCACTGTCAGTGATCTGACCGGAGTTACTCTTAAAAGGGTCAATCTTGTCCTTAATCTTACTTCTGTATACCTGACTCACGAAATCGTAATGACCGGCCGGGGTATGGTTTGATTGGTTCTGTATACCCGAGAGAACCCTTTTGGGTTAGTCTTTGAATCCCTTGCGACCTTAGCCCCATAATCCCTTTTTGCTTTTCTTATTCTTTTCTTTATTTCTCTCTTTAATTGAATATATTGATTTCTTAACTGCCCATCCCCTCTTTTGATATGCCTATATATGCCTCTCTTTTGACCAATGAGATGTTTTAATCTATTGTTCATCCATTTGGGATAATTTTTGTTAGATCTAATTTCCCTACTCGGAACAAAAGTTGTCTGGACAGCTAGAACTATGCTCTGAAAAACGTCATATTGGCAACCAAGATCACCTACCTGACGCATAGTTAGGACATCCCAATTTAGCCCACCAAGGTAATTTTTCAGTCCCTTGAAGTCGGCCAAGCGAAAATCTGGGACAGAGATTTGATTGCAGTTATCTGGGTAATTCCATGATATATTGAAACTAAGTGATTTGTGATCACTTTCCCCAAGCTCATCATTAACCTCAAGATTATTAATTAGTGAATCTTTGTTGGCAAGAACCAAGTCAAGCAGATTGTTTCCTATAGTTGGTTCTGTCACAACCTGTTCTAAAAACCAATCCAGAATCGTATCAAGAAAGTCACTAGACTCCAGATTTCCTGTCATATTGTTCCAATCAATTTGTCTAAAGTTAAAATCTCCCATTATCACAACACTTTCATATCTAGATGCCTTATGAATTTCGTCCCATAACAGCTTACTGCACTCCCTATCAAGGTTTGGGGGCCTATAAATCACACCCAGAATTAATTTGTCACGACCCTCGAGAAACTGTAGCCTAACAGATTCTGTGTTCGATGTTTCTAATCTTATATCATGTCTAAGACAATTTAAATTTTCTCTGACATACATCGCCACTCCACCACCCTTCCTGTTGACCCTATCAGTGTGGAATAGTTTATAACCCTGTATGTTGCATTCAGAAGGCATTTCTCTATCTTTCAGGTTGAACCAGGTCTCTGTTATAGCAATAATATATATATTACCTGCACTTGCAAGTAATCTTAGCTCATCTATCTTATTTCTTAGACTCCTTCTATTTGTATAGTAAACCTTAAGAGAGCTAGTCACTCGTTGCCCTCTACTATCTCTCTTTGTTTATTTATCAATTGATTTGCCATTACTAGCAACTTTATTTTGAATATTGTCTTTTAAACATATCCCTGAGGTGTCCCGGTAATAACTGTTGTTTTTAACCCTAATACTGGGGCTCATGAAAGACTGTGAAAGCTATGGACAAATTCGGTCACGGATTAAAGTATTTAACATCAAAATTCCCCTCATTGAGCGACGCTAAGATAAGAAGGGGAGTCTTCAATGGTCTTCAGATTCGAGAGCTTCTTGAAGATGGTGACTTTGAATCAGACCTTCATGGGAAGGAGAAAGCTGCTTGGGAAGCATTCAAGTTAGTGGCGACGGGAAGGCAAGTATGAATAAGTGGTGGAAAACCTCGTCAAGGCTTACTAGAACATGGAATGTAACATGTCACTTAAATCCACTCTTTTGGACTCGCATTAATTTTTTCCAGTGAACTGTGGGGAAGTTAGTGACGAGCATGGTGAAAGGTTTCACCAAGATATTTCAACCATGGAGAAATGGTACCAGGTCAAATGGAGCACAAGAATGCTTGCAGACTATTGCAGGACATTGGCAAGAGATGGTTCTTTTTAGTTTAATATGTTTATTATGCACCCCATACCCATCCTGTGGGTGGTAGTCAAAAGTTTACAGAGGTACATAATGGGTCCAGGGACTGGGTCCCAAAGTTTTGATAGCTGAGCAAGCTACAAAATTAATGAATCATGTAAGTAAATTTACTTAGGTTTATACATGGCTACAATCATGAAAAAAAATAGAGTAATGAGCAATTCACACGTCCACATCCGGTGACAGCTGTAATGAGTTATCAGTGTAAATATTAATTGTTGGGAGAGACACGGGCAGACAGGCAGACAGACACACAGGCAGACAGGCAGACACAGACACACACAGGCAGACACAGACACACACAGGCAGACACAGACACACAGGGGCAGACACAGACACACAGGGGCAGACGCAGACACACAGGGGCAGACGCAGACACACAGGGGCAGACGCAGACACACAGGGGCAGACACAGACACACAGGGGCAGACACAGACACACAGGGGCAGACACAGACACACAGGGGCAGACACAGGCAGACACAGACACACACAGGCAGACACAGACACACACAGGCAGACAGACACACACAGGCAGACAGGCAGAAAGACACACAGGCAGACAGACACGCACAGGCAAACAGACACGCACAGGCAAACAGACACGCACAGGCAGACGACACGCACAGGCAGACAGACACACACACACACAGGTAGACAGGCAGAAAGACACACAGGCAGACACACACGCACAGGCAGACACACACACACACACAGGCCAGACAGACAAAACACACACAGGCAGACAAACACACACAGGCAGACAAACACACACAGGCAGACAGACACACACACAGGCAGACACACACAGGCAGACACACCACAGGCAGACCCCACACAGACAGACACACACAGACACACACACACAGGACACACACACACACACACAGCACACACAGAAACACACAGCGCGCACACACAGGCACAGGCAGACACACACACAGCAGACACACACACACACACACACACACACACACACACAAAACACACACACAAAACACACACACACACACACAACACACACACAACACACACACACACAGGCAGACACGCACACACACAAGGCAGACACACACACACACACAGCAGACAAACACACACACACACACACACACACACACAGGCAGACACAGACACACACACACAGGCGCGCACACACACACACACAGGCGCGCACAACACACACACACAGGCGCGCGCACACACACACACACACACACACTCACACAAAAGGCAGACACACACACACAGGCAGACACACACACACACACAGGCAGACACACACACACACACAGGCAGACACACACACACACAAAACAGGAAAGACAACACACACACACACGCACACACACACACATCACCACACACACACACACACAGGAGAGTGACCTAGTAGCGATCAGTGAAGAGGCGGGGCCAGGAGCTCGGACTCGACCCCCGCAACCTCAACTAGGTGAGTACACACACACACACACATGCAGCACCTGTTTGGAACCCACACTTGATCAGGCACGTCAAAGAATTAGAGTAAGTGCAAAGGTTTGCGACAAGGTTAGTTCCAGAGCTAAGGAAAATGTCCTACGAAGAAAGGTTAAGGGAAATCGGCCTGACGACACTGGAGGACAGGAGGGTTAGGGGAGACATGATAACGACATATAAAATACCCAGAGGAATTGACAAGGTGGGCAGAGACAGAATGTTCCAGAGATGGGACACAGCAACAAATTGGAAATTGAAAACAGATGAATCACAGGGATGTTAGGAAGTATTTCTTCAGTCACAGAGTAGTCAGGAAGTGGAATAGTTTGGGAAGCGATGTAGTGGAGGCATGATCCATTCATAGCTTTAAGCAGAGGCATGATAAAGCTCATGGTGCCGGGAGAGTGACCCAGTAGCGGCCAGTGAAGAAGCAAGGCCAGGAGCTATGACTCGACCCCTGCAACCACAACTAGGGGAGTAGAACTATGAGTACACACACACACACCCACACATAGCTCACGAGAAGGGAGGAGGGGTGGGGGAGGAGGCTGGAAGAGCTTGGCAAGAAAATGGAAGAGAAAATAGGTGAGGAGAGCAGGAAATGGGAGTTACAAATCACAGCAACAGAAGTTAAGATACAGAGCTTAGTATAAGAACTGAAAAGCCTGAAGCAGCCAAAAGAACCAAAGGACAGTACAGCCACGACACCAAGACCTTCATCAGTCACAGATGAGGGGACAGTAGGGAACAAAGGAGCTATACTGTATGCGATGACTCAAACCCAAGTGGGGCCTGGGAAAAGGTAGGAAGAACAGCATGAACTAATGAGGGGACCAAAGACAACGAAGGAGCTAAGCTATACACAGAGACTCTAACAGACAACTGCCATGTCCAGGAACAGATAAGCACAGGGACACTGGATAGGAAAGAGACAGTAGGAAGCAACGCGTCAATGGCAGGAACTACTTCGTATCGGAGGATGCTCAGAGAAGTACAGCTGTATAGCCCTTGTGGCTTAGCGCTTCTTTTTGATTATAATAATAATAATCAGAGAAGTACAGTGGGAGGACGAAAGGGAGAGGGCAGTTTCTGTCTATGGGCTCCAAGAAGTAGATGGAGAAACTTACGAAGCAAGGAAACAGGAGGAAAAAAATTATTGAAAGCATCATGAAAGCAATAGAAGAGAACGACATGACCCAGCTGACAAATTTTTCAGAGAATTCGGTGGTTTGCAAGAGGAAAAAAAAAAAGCGTCCAGTCAGTGATTTTCAAGGCAGTTAGCTCGAAACCGGATCCTGCAAGAGAAAGTGCACCTAAGGGACAAACTGGAGTTTCGGAGGATGATACTGAAAAAGAGGGTGCAACATCGCAAGGAGGAAGGGGGGGGGGCAAGGAAGGTGGGGAGCAGGGGAAACCAGGCCCAGGTGGAAGAACAAACACAACCTCCTCCAGTACCACCCACATAAGAAACCCAACCATGGCAGTCCCAAAGCAATCAAACAACCTAACCCAAAACCTGCTCACTGTACCCTCTGCCCCCATTCCCCTCAGCACAAACCCCACCCCCCACAGAAACCCACAGCAACCCACACACTGTACCCTCTATCCCCTACCCCCCTCACCACAACCCCACCCCCACTGTAACCCCCATAGGCCTCTGCCCCTACCCACAGACCCCACCCCCACAGCAAACCCCCCCATAGGCCCCCCCCCCCCCAAAAAACCCCCCAAAATCCCAAAAAACCCGGGGAAAAAAACCCCTTCCCCCCCCAAAAAAAAAAAAAGGGGGGGCCCCCCCCCCCCCAAAACCCCCCCCCCCCCCCCCCCCCCTTTTTTCCCCCCCCCCCCCCCCCCTTTTTAAAAAAGGGAAACCCCCAAAAAATTTTTCCCCCCCCCCCCAAAAAAACCCCCCCCCCCCCCCCAAAAAAAAAAACCCCCCTTAAAAATTCCAAACCCCCCCCAAAACCCCCCCAAAAAAGGCCCCCCCCCCCAAAAAAAAAAAAAAAACCCCCCCCCCCCCCCCCCCCCCCCCCCAAAACCCCCCCCCCTTTTAAAAACCCCCCCCCAAAAACCCCCCCTTTTCCCCCAAAACCCCAAAAACCTTTCCCCCCCCCCCCAAAAACCCCCCCCCCCCACCCCCAAAAACCCACCCCCCCCAAAAAACCCCCCCCTTTTCCCCCCCCCCCCCAAAACCCCCCCCTTTTAACCCCCCCCCCCTTTTCCCCCTTTAAACCCCAACCCCCAACCCCCCCTTTTGGGTTTTTAAAATTTTTTTCCCCCCCCCCTTTTTTTCCCCCCCCCCTTTTAAAAAAAAAAACCCCCCCCCTTTTTAAAAAAAAAAAAAAGGGCCAAAAAAAAAAAATTTTTGGGTTTTTAAAAAAAAAAACCCCCCCAAAAAAAAAATTTAAATTTCCCCCCCAAAAAAAATTTTAAAAAAAAGGGGGAAAAATTTTCCCCTTAAAAAGGGGGAAAAAAATTTTTTAAAAAAAAAAAAAAAAATTTTTTTCCAGTAAAAAAAAAAATTTTTGGGAAATTTCCCAAAAAACCCCCCCCCAAAAAAAAGGACAAAAAGATAAAATTGAAAACAGAGGAATAGGGGATACACTACTGGGGGCGGCAAAAAAAGAGCCACTCGAGTAGATGAAGTTACGGGTTTTATGGGCGACTTCAACCACAGGGAGATTGTTTGGGGAAAAACCCTGGGGGCCACAGGGGGGTCCCAAAACATGGAAAAAGCCAAGTTTATGGATGTGGTACTGAAAAACCTCATGCCCCAACATGTTAGGGACACTACCAAAGAAGAAAAGATGGGGGGGGGGGGGGATAAAACCGCAAGTTTTGGACCTTGTTTCCCCTTTGATACTCAAACATTGGGGAATCCCCACAAAAAGGGCCCCTTGGACAGTGGCCACCTTTGGTTCTGAATTTTTGAATACATGGGTGGGAGCTACAAGGGAGGGGTAACAGAAATAAAAAGGGGAAAACCAAAAACTTTTAAAAAGGGGGGGGCCCTAAAACCGGAAAGGGGGGACCTTCCCTACAGGGGGCCCAGGGGAAAGAGAGTTGGTAGAAAGCCCAGAAAACCCAAAATAAAGGACTAGGGAAAAGAGTAAAAATGCAAGGAGGCAAGGGAAATTTTTGTTCTAAAGGGTTTTTAACAAAATAAGGGGAAAACAGAATAAAGCTTGGTTTACCCAAAAGGGGTAGGGGGGAAAAAAACAAAGGGTGCCTGGGAGAATAAAAAAGGGTACAAAATTTGCAAAGGCCCTTCGGGGAAATTTAGAGATAAAAGTCGACAAAGCCCAAAAACCCGAAATATGCCCCAGTAAGGAGGGAGGCCCCAGCAACAGTACGAAAATGACATGAAACAAAAAGCCCAAGTTTTGACCCAAAAACTGCTTAAACACACACCCCAACACACACACACACACACACACACACACACATTATAAAATTTTTAATATATATTATAAAATAAAAATTTTAAATATATAAATATATTATTAAATAAAAATATAAAATATAATTTTAATATATAATAAAATATATATATTAAAAATTTATATTATGATAAAATAATAATATATTATATAATAATTTTAAAAAAAATATAAATTTAATAAGCCACAAAAAAACGGGTTTGATTTCAAAATAGGGCAAAACAACCACTCTGAAAAATAGAAAAAAATTTCCCCAACGCTTTCTGACAACTCAAAATTAACAAGGAACTATAAAAGTGAAGGAAACCCCCAAGGGAAAGGCTAATAAGGGTTTGGGCCGGACCATATCACTACAAAATCCCACAAGGGTTTTAAACACTTGAGGGCGCGGCGACCCAAAACTTGGACGGGTCCTTTGAAAAAAACCACCCCCCGAGCTTTTTAATTTGTCCAGTGAAATTAAATTAAATTCAAACCCAAATTCTATTAATTATAAATGGATCTAATTTATATAAAACCAAAAAAAAATTTTCATATTTTTGTAAAAAATTTGCTTTTTTATGAAAAAATTTTAAATTAAAAAACCCCTGTCGACCATGGACTTGATCCCTACTTTCTCAACTTTTTGAAAATAAATTGGGGAAAGGGTTTAAAATCTCTTTCAGGAATAAAAAGAGCATTGGAACCCTTGTCCAGTTCAATGCTATTTTTAGGGTTGGGTTTTAATCTAGTTCGAGTTTTTTAACCAGTTTTGACCGTAAAAAACCCTTATCGCCAAATTTTTTACAAGGGAAACTTAAGACCACCCATCGCTTTTTGTTTAAAAGAATTCCCCCCAAAATGCTAAATGGATGTGTTTTATAAAATCCTTGTAAATTTTTTGGCGAAAAAAGAAAAATTAAACGGTCAAACTGGAAAAAAATCTCGAACAAAAAAATTAAAACAACATAAATATAGCATTAGAACCGGACAAGTTTTCCAATGCTCAATTTATTCATGAAGAGTTTTTTAAAACCACCCAAATTTGGGAATTTTCAAAAATTTGGGGAAAAGTAAAATCAAGCAAGTCCATGGTCGACGGGAAAATAAATTAAAATCTTGTTTCATAAAAAGCATTTTTGACAAAAATTGAATATTTCTTTTGGTTTTATAAAATTAGATCCATTTAAATTAATAGAATTTGGGTAAATTTAAAAATACACTGGAAAAAATAAATACCCTGGGGGGTGATTTTTTTGAAAAGGACCTGTAAAAATTTTGGCTCGCCGCCCCGTCACTTTTGTTTAAACCATTTTTTTTGGAATTTTAAATTTTTTGGGAGGGGAAAAACCCCTTGGCCCCGGGGACCCATTTTTAAATAATTTTTCCTTGTTTCTTTTCATTTATATTTTAATAATAAAAAAAAATATAAAAATTTAAATATCTTTTTTTTAAAATTTTTTTTTTTTTAAAAATTTTAATATTTTATTAAAAATATTATTATATATATAATATAATAATATAAAAATTTAAAAATAAAATAATATAAAATATATATATAATATTTTATTTTAAAATATTTTTTAAATATATATATATATATATATTTATTTTATAATAATATATATCCTTTTATATATATATATATATATATATATTTATATTTTATTATATTTTTTATATATATATATATATATGAATATAATATATTTTATAAATATTATTTTAAATAATAAATTAATTTTATAAAAATTATATTTTATATATATAATATAAAATTATATTATAATATATAAAAAAATACTATATATATATAAAAATTTTTTTGGGGGATTATATTATATATAAATATAATAATATAAAATATAAATTTTAAAATTTTTATATATATAAAAATATATTAAATAATATATAAAATGTTTTATTTATATATATTTTATAAAATTAAATATAATAATATTTTTAATTTTAATAAATATAATATATAATATATTATTTATTAAAAGATATATATATATATTTTATTAAAATTAATATATATAAATATATATATATATTATATTAAAAATAAAATATAAAAAAAATAAAATAAAATTTTTATTTTATATAAAATATATATATATATAAAATTATAAAATATATATATATATATATATTAAATATATAAAATATAAAATTATAAAAATTATATATATTATATATATATATATATAATAATATTATAATTATATATAATTTTGTATATATAATATATTTATAAAAATATAATATTATATTGAATATATATTAATGTATATTAAATATTTATTGTATATATATATTATAATAAAAAAATAGTTATATATATATTTTATATATTTTAAATGTATATATAATATATGTATTAAGTAAAATTAAATAAGGGGTAATAATTTTTTAATATAATTTTTATATATAATGTAATATAAATATAAGAAATATTTTTAATAAAAGTATTTTAATATATGTATAATAAAAATTATATAATAAATATATTATATATAATTCATATTTTTATATATAATTGTAATATATAATTTTGTATAAAAAATAAAATTTATTATAAATGTATAAATTTTTATATTATAAATTAATATATATAAAATAAAAATTTTGTTTTATATATATATATGAATAATATATATATATATATGTATAAATTATAATATATGTATAAATTTATATATATGAAAAAAATAAATATTATTATGTAAAATATATTATTTTATTTTATAATATTTTATATAACTATTAATAATATATATATAAAATAAAAAATTGTAAAAAGAAATATATATATTTTATATAAAATAATAAGTATAAATAAAATATATTTTTATTTTATAAAATAAAAGAAAAAATATATAATTTTTATAATATTATATTTATGTAAATATATAAAAATTTTTGTTTTATAATAAATATTTGTAATAAATATAAATATTTTTTTATATTATATATAATGTAATATATAATAATTGTATATAAATAT
>NC_069424.1:8173056-8275556 GCF_026875155.1 Cherax quadricarinatus | reverse complement strand
AAATAAAAAGAAAATAAAAAAAAAAATTAAAAATAAAAATAAATTTAAAAACAAAAAAATTTTCTTTCCCCTTTAAATTCTTAAAATAAGTTTTTAATAAACCCCCCCCTTTAAAAAAATCCCAGGTAAAACCATAAAGGATAAATATATTATTTTTAAAACAATAAAGGGTTATAAAAAAAAACCCAAAAAAAAATAACTTTTTTCCCAAAAACCCAATTTGTTTTAAAAAAAAAGGGAAACTTTTTAAATGATGCAGAAAACAACAAAAAGAAATAATAAAAAAATTAAGCCGGGGACAAAGAGGGGAAGGAGGGCGAAAGGGTTTACCCTCGGGGTGGAAAGGCGGGGGATAAAGGGGTTTTGGGGGAGGGGTTTGGACAAGAGCATGCTGGGGCTTTTTGGGGTGGAATAATATGCAAAAGGAAATTTTACAACTTTAAAAACTTTTTGCCTGGGGGGAAAAGTTTGGTTGGGGGGTTTTCAACTTTTATGAAAGGGATTCAAAAACCCGGGCCGGTTTACCTTGATTGGGAAAAATGGGGAAAAGGGGGCCCCTGGATTAAAAAGGGAGGGGGAAAGGGAGTTTTGTGGGGAAAACCCCCTGGCGGACCGTTATGGGGGAATAAAAGGTGAAAATTTTTTTTTTTTGGGGCCCCCCGGGCCTTGGGGGAAAGGCCGGTGTGAAAAAAAAAAAAATTTAAAATTTTACCAAAAAAAATTATTTAATAAAAAATGTATTAAAAATAGTTAATTTATTTTATAATTATAAAAAGATCCTTTAAAATAAATTTAAAAGAATTATTGAAAATTTTTTTTTTGGGGAATGGAATTTATGGCCTTAAATAAAAAATAAAAAAAAATATATAAAATGATATTTTTAATAAAAAAATGATATATATATAAAATTGTTTTAATAAATATTAAAAAATTATATATATATGTATAAAAATATAAAATATATTATAAATAAAATTATAATGTAAAAAATTTTTATAAATTTTGTATATAAATAATATATTTTATTATATATGGGTATTATATATATATGAAATAATATAAATAAATAATTGTATTTTATAATAATATTGTATATTTTAAATATATATTGTAAATATATATATAATTTTAAATATATAAAATTATTGTATATATATATATATTATAATATAAAATTTTATATGTAAAATTTTATAAATTTTATATGTATATAAATAAATATTAAAAAAATTTTTATAAATATATTTATATATATATATATGTATAAAATAAAATAAAAATTTTAAAATTAATATATATGGTTTAATATATAAAATATATTGATATATAAAAATTTAAATATATAAAGTTAATAAAATAAAATATAATATGTAAATATATATATATTTTTGTATATATAAATATATGTTTTAAAATATATTATTAAATTTATATAAAATTTTATGTATAAAATATATATGAATTTTTATATATATTATGTATATATATAAAAATATTTATAAATATATATATGTAAAATATAATATTTTATAATTATATATATTTAAAAATATATTATAAAAATATAAATATATGTAAAATTAAATAAAATATGTATATATATATATATGTTTATATATTTATATGTATATATAAAATTTGGAAAAAAAAAGAACAAAAAAAAGTAAACAAAAAAAAAAAAAATAAAAACTATAAAAAAATAAAAAAAATAAAATAAAAATAAAAAAATTAAAAAAATTTTTAAAAAACAAAAAAAAAAATAAAAAAAAAAATACAATATAAAACAAAAAAAGAAATAAAAAAAAAAAAGAACCCAAAAATAAAAAATAAAAAAAACTTAAAAAAATATAAAAAAATAAAAACACAAAGAAAAATAAAATAAAAAAAAATAAAAAAAAATTTTAAAAAAAAAATAAAAAAAAAAAATAAAAAAAAATAAAAAAAAAAATTTTAAAAAAAAAAATAAAAAAAGAAATAAAATTAAAGAAAAAAAATTTTAATAAAAAAAATTAAAAAAAAAGAAAAAAATAATAAAAAAAAAGAAAAAAAATAAAAAAATAAACCAAAATTTTTAATAATATAAATAAAAAATAATAAAAAAAATAAAAAAAAACACCCCACAACTGCACAACACCCGCCCACACACACCACAAAAAAAACACACACAAACAAAACAAACACACCACAGAAAAACCCAACTCACAAACCATACACACACACACACATACAAAAAATCCCACACAACAAAACACACACACACACATACACACACACACAAGCAACAACAAACACACAACACACACACACCCCAACACACACACACACCCCCCAACACACACAACAGACCAAAACACCATACCCCCAAAACACAAAACCACACCCCAACACATCATTTACACCAAACACCCCACACACAACAACACCACACCACACCCACACACACACACCATACCCCACACACAAAAACACACATACAAACACACCAAATACACACACACACACATACAAACACAAACCCCAAATAAAACACACCCCACACTTTAACACAAAAAAACACAAAACACAACACACCCCCAACACACCCCATACCCACAAAACACACACCAAAACCATACACCCCCATTTACACAAAAAACATACCACACACCCCAACCCATCCCATCACAAAACAAAACCCAACACAAAACACACAAACACACAAAATAATACCCCACCACACCCACCCCCTTTACCACACACACACACACAACCCACCACAACAACACACACAACACCAACCACACCCACCCCATACACCCCACACACACACAAAACACACAAAAACACATACACAACACACCCCAAAAAATACACACCCACACACACCCACATCCACCCCACACCCCAACCACAACCCAAAACACACACAACACAACTCACACACAAAAATACACACACACCCCCCAAATACCACAACACACACACACATACACACCACACCCAAAACCAAAACCCCCACACATACAACCACACAAAACAATACACCACACACACAAATAAAACACCACACACACAATACCACACCCCTTCAAAACACACCCCCACACACAACCCCACACCAAACAACACAAAACACCACATACCCCCACACACAACATACACAACAACCAAAACCACACACACACAAACTCACCCCTCACACATACACACCCCCCACTACAACACACACACACTCACAACAACACACACACACGCACATAACACACACCCCAAACACATTACACACACACACACCTACACAAACACACACAAAAATACACACACACCCCCAACAAAACCCAAAAATACAAAAACCCCCCACATCACACAACACACCCCAAAACCCCCACCCCCCCACATAACACACAAACACACATACACCCACCCCACACACAAAACATACACACACACACACAAAACAACACCCCACAAAACACATACACAAAACCCCACACAATACCAAAACCCCACACCAGACACACCCCAACACACATACACCCACACAACAAAAAAACCCCACACACACATACACAAAACACCCCACAAACAAAAACCACCCCACCACAAAATCCCCCACACACACACCCCAATACCCACACACACCCCCAGAACCACCACACACAACACTCCCCCACACAAAATACCAAAACAAAAACAAAAACCACACACACCAAAACACCACCACACACACTAACCACACACAAACACTCAACACCCAACACACACAAACATACACAAAACACACACAAACAAAACACACACCCCTTCACACACACACCTACACACACACAAAACAACACAAACACACCCAACCCACACACACACACACAAACACCCCACACAAAATACCCCCAACACACACATACACACACCACACACAAAAACCCCCCAAAAACACAGACCACCACACCACAAAACACACACACCCCCCTTTAACACACAACCCCCCAACACACCCCAAAACACACAACACACACCAACAACACCCCACACACATCCCACACCCCACACATACACAACCCACAAAACCCCAAAACCCCACACACACACACATACACCCCACACACATACACACACCACACACATACCACCCACACCCCCACACTAAAACCCCACACACACACACATACCCCAAAACCCCACCAAAACACCACACACACCCAAACATAACCAAAACACCAACCCCCACAGACACACCCCAACCACAACCACCCCCACACCAACACTCCCCCACCCCATCCCACACACACACACACACCACACACACACAACAAAACAACACACAACACCACACATACCACACACACACAAAACACACACAAAATACAAAACCACACACACACATACACCCCACACAACACACATCACATACACACACAAAAATACAAAACCCCATCAACACACACAAACCAAAAGACCACACAAAACAAAACACAACACACACACACCCCCACAAAAACACACCACACCATACCCCCACACACACCCCTTTCCACAACCCCACACACAACCCAAAAACCCCCAACACCCCCCCCACATACCCACACCCCAAAACCCATCCCAAAACACCACAACAACACACAAACACAACCACACACACACCCCTACACACACACACCCAAAAACACATACCCCCCACAACCCACATCAACACACACACACACACACCAATACACCCCCACACACACACACACAACACACCACACACACCATACCCCACAACACACACCACAAAAATACACCCCCCCACCCCCAAAACTTCAACACACACACACACACAGAAAACACAAAACAACCCTAAAAACCACACACACACAAAAACCACACACACCCATAAACCCCCACACACACCACAAAAACACACACACAAATACACACACACCCCAACATACACACAAAAAACCAAATACACCCCCACCAACAAAATAACACAACCCCAAAACACCCCAAATCCCACACACACACCCCTACCACCCCACACCCCAACTTTAAAACACAAAACCCCAACTTTACACACAAAAATTTACAAAAACAACACCCAAACACACACACAAACACACAAACACATACACACCACACACAACAGCCACACAACACATACCACACAACACTAAAAACCCACCCCAACACACACACAAAAAAACCCACACAACACACATTTCACTCCCAAAACACACACAAACACACACCACACTACAACCCCCCAAAACACCCACCCCAAACACACACACACACATACACACACACAACAAACAAAACCAAAACACTTTCCCCCCACACACACCTACACCAAAACACACACATACAAAACCACACACACATACACACACAACACCCATCCCCACCACACACACATACACACACAAAACCAATACACACCCACACACAACAAACACACAAAACAACCCACACAAAACAAAACCCCCACACACACACCCCCATTCACACAAAACACCATACACAACACCCCCATACCACACACACACATACACCCACACAATACACACACCCCACACATACACACACAAAATCACACAAAACAAAAACCCCCAAAACAAAAATACCACACAACACACTTTTACACACCACACCCCTACACACCCACCCACACACACATACACACACAACACAAAAACACAAAACCCCACCCAACACAAAAACAACACACACCATATAACACACACACAAACATAAACACACACCACACACCCCTTATACACACAACACACACATAAAACACACACTCCACACCCATAACACCCCAAAAAACAACACTTTAACCCCAAAAAAAAAAAACAACACCCCCCGGGCCTCAACCCCCCCCTTCCTTTATTCCCTCCCCCGCCCCCCAAACCCCCACCAACCCCCCACCCGAAAACCCCCGCCGGGAGCTACCCCCCCCAAAAAAACCCCAGCCCCCTACCCCCCCCCCCAAACCCAAGCCTCCCAGTACCAACCCCCCCCCTCCCCGCCGGCCGGGCCGGGAAACCCCTGCCCCCCTACCCCCAAAATCCAAGCACCCCCACCCCCCCCCGCCCCGATTCCCCAACCCTTTAAGTCCCATACCCCAACCCAACACCCACCCAGCCAGCGGAAACCCCGCCCCTCGCCCACAAAACCCCCCCTTTCCCCCCTCCCCCCCAACCCTTCCTGGGTCCAAACCCCACCCCCCCTTTCCCTTTCCACTAAAAAAAGACTGAAACACTTTTGAAGCCCAATTTTTTTTCGCTCCATTCTCTCTACTTTTCCCGGGAACCCCCCCCAACCCCCCTTCCTCGGGCCCTCTGGAAAACCCTTTTTGGTAATCCCGCACCACCCCCCTAACTTCCAAACTCCCAAAATTCTCGCATTAAAATTCACACCAAACTTTGGCCCTCAGACATGACATCTCCACGCCTCCAGCCTTCCCCCTCGCGGGAAACTTTCCTCACCCACGCTTCCCCCCACCCATTAAAAAAACGTTTTTAAAACATACTCTCAACTTTCCCCCTTTTTGCCCCCCGGGAAACAAAGCCCTTTGTCTCCACAGACTCCTAAGTGCACCACTCACTTTTTTCCCCTCATCAATTCTATGTTTCCACCTCTTTTTTTCAAAAACCCATCCGCGAAAACCCATTTCCAAAATATCAATTACGTTCACCTCCTCCATACTCCCCCCCCCAATCTGATATTTCAATTTTCATCACCTAATTTTTTTGGTTATCCTCATAACCTTCCCTTTTTCCCTGTATTAAACCTTTTAAATTTTTTTTCTTCTTTTGAAACCCCCCTTTACCAAAATTAAAATCCACCAATCTCGGGCAACTTTTTCTTTCAGAATCCCCCAAAGACACAGGAAAACACCCAAAAAAGGCAGCTGTGACAACCCCCACTTTGTGTGTGTTTTCTTTATTTTTTTAACTCCCCGCCTCTTGCCAAGACCCCGCTTTTAAACTTCTTTTAAAACCCCCCATCAAAAAATATATTTAAACAACCAGGGTGACACCCACACACCCTTTGCCCTAAGGCCCCCTTTTACGGGGAAAAAATTTCCCCTTTCCTACATACCTAACTTGACCTCATACCCCTCGAAAAAACCCTTAAACTCTTCAGTAACCTACCCCTACACCAAAACATTTGCAACATCTGCCACTTTTGCCCCCCAAAATCCCACCCGTCATAAAAGGCCCTTTTTCCCAAAACCATAAATGCCACAAAGGGCCTCTTTAAGCCTTATCTAAAAACGTTTTACTTATATTTTTTCAACTGTAAACACCCGGCCCCCAACCCCTAAACCCTTTTCCCCAAAAACCTCCCTTTTTCATCTGCAAACCTATTCTCCGTCTTCCCCTTAATTCTTTCAATTATAACTCTACCATACACTTTTAAACCCGGTACACTCAACCGACTTATCCCCCTATAAAATTTTTGGGACTCTCTTTTTATCCCCCTTTGCCTTTTACAAAGGAACTATGCATGCTCTCTTCCAATCCCAAGGGACCTTTCCCTTTCCATACATTTATTAAAAAAATTTCACCAACCCCCTCCAAAACTAAAACCCCCCCTGCTTTTTAAAAATTTCTATTTTAATTTCCCCTCAATCCCCCCGGGTGCCTTAACCCCCCCTTTTTATTTTTCCCCACTGGCCCCACAAAATTCCCCCCCACTCCCCAACTGGCTCTTCCCCCACCCCCTACAAGATGTTTTTTTCCTCCTTTCCCTAAAACACGAAATCACAGCTTCCCTATCTTTACAACATTTTAAAAATTCCTCAAAAAAATTTCCCCCATCTTCCCAATACCTTTCTAACTCTCCATTTAAAAAACTCTCCTCTCCCATTTTTTAAATGACAAAAAAATTTGTTCTCTAGGCTTTCTTTTAAATTGTTAATCTCACCCAAAACTTTTTCCTTTTTTTTCAAAAATTTGTTGAAAACTCTCACCCCAATCTCTCATTTGGGTCTCTTTTTACATTGCTTCCCCCCTCTCTTAACCTCTCTCTTTTTTCTCCATTTACTCTTCCCCCCCTTTTCTCACCCTTCCTTTCTTTTTAAAAACTTCTCATATGCCCAAATTTTTTTCCCCCCTTTCTACCTCTTTACATCATCATTCCAAACCCAAACGCTCCCCCTTTCCCCCCTGCACCCCACTTTCCCGTAACCACAAACTTCGCTGAACCCCTTAAACACTAAAATTTTAAAACCTACCCCATACCCCTTCGGGCCCCCCTTGGGCCCATGCCCATTAGCCCCCCAAATTTTCCTCCAAAAGCTTTTTTTATCTTACCCTAACGCCCCTCTTTTTGTTTATAAACCTCCCCCTTCTTTTTCCCTGATCTTCTATTCTCCCCTTTTATCCCATCTAAACCCTTTTTTTCTCATGAAACTAAAAACTAGAAAAATGATCTGAAAATATCTGTGGCCCCTTTTAAAAAACATGTAAAATCCTGAAGTCTAAAAACAAAATCTTTTAAACACCAATAAACTAATCCAACAAACACTGTCATTTCCGGCCCTACATCATAAACGTGTATACTTATTTATCCCCTTTTTCTTAAAAAATTTTTATTACCTATAAATAAAAACCCCTTTTTAAAACAAAGTTCAATCAAAGGGGGTTTTCCCCTTAAACATTTTTTAAAAAAAACCTTTTGGCCCCCCCAAACTTCCTACCACCACCCTCTCTAAAAGTTTTCTCCTACTTTAGCATTCAAAACCCCCCACCACCCCTTACCTAATCACTTGGTTCAAAGGGTCCCCATAAAAATTTACTTAACATCTCCCAAAATCTCTCCCCTCCTCCTCTTTCATTCCTCTCTTCCCCAGGGCTTTCACGCTTATTATGAACCCCCCTTTTTCCATCCCAAACCCTTTTCTTTTAATTTCCCCATAATTCTTGAATTTTCCACATTTTTTAAAACTTTTTCCCCTTCCATAACTGATTTATTTTTAAAATTACAGGGTACCCCCTTCCTTTTCTTTTAACTCTCCAAAACCCCAGATTTAATCCCCCATTTATTTCCCCCCACTGAAAACCCCCTTTCCCCACCCCCCCCTTTAGCTTTTTTCGCTTAGGGCCCCAAAGGGCAACCAACCCTTTTTTTCATTCATAACAACAGCAAACATCCCGTTTTTGTTTTTTCATCCGCACTACAACCACGCACATTTAACAACCCCCATTTTAAAAAATTTTTTTTTCTTCCTTTTTTTGTAATTTATACAAAGGGGGAAGGAGTTAACCCACCCATTGCTCCCGGCCTTTTTGGCCCTCATACGACACGCATTTGGGTTACGGGGGAAAAAAATTCCCATTTTTTCCCCTTCCCCCCTGGACAATAGAAGAAATAAAAAGAACAAAAAAGGGAAATTTGAAAAAGGAGAAAAACCTAGGAAAAAGTATGATATATTAATGCCTTTTGCGTGTCTGGGAAGTGTGACCAAAGGTTTAAATAGGAGTAGCAAATACCCGTTTTCTTAGCTGTTTATGGAAAAGAAAAGAAACCAGCAACCTACCATCATGGCCCAAAAAAGTTACAGGTTTATTTTTTCCCCAGTCATCTGGCAAAGGGCGTAGTACTTCCCTGGGTGGTTCTGTTACCAACCCCCAAAAAAATAAAAAACCCTAATATTATAAAAATATTATAAAATTTAAAAAAATAAATATATATATGTGTAATTATATTTTTTAAATGTAAAATATATATATGTATATAAATATTAAATATGTATAAAATATATATGTATAATATAAAAATTGGGAAATATAAATATGTGATATAAAAATAATGGTAATATATTTTAATTTAAATATAATAAATATTTTAAATAATAAAAATATGTAAAAAATTTTTAAAAAAAATTTTGTATATATATATAAAAAATTGTAATTATATATGTAAAAAATATAAATTTTTGTATATATATATATCTAAATTTTATTTATATATGTATAATTTTATAAATGTAAACATAAATATATATGTAAATAAATATTTAAAAATGTAAAAAATAATATATGTATAAATAATATAAAATGAAAATATATATAATGTAAATATATAAAAAATATGTATAAATATATATGTATATAAAATAATTTTTAAAAATGTAAAAATAATATATATGGTTTTAAAAAAAATATATTGATATAATTATATTTATATATAAAAATGAAATAATAATGTATAAAAAATTATAAATATAGGGAATATATTATTGAAAATATAAAATTTTGTATAATATAAATATTTTAAATGAAAATATATATATATATGTTTTTATTTAAAATATGTTATAGTATATATATTTTAAAAGTATATATAAATAGATATTAAAATATTTTATTTTATATTTTTTTTATATGTATTTTTAAATTAAAAATTATATAAAAAATATAAATATATTATGATTAAAAATATATATATTTTATAATAATATATTTATATATATATATATATTTAATATATTATATATATATATATGTAAAATAAAATATATATAATGTAAAAAAATTTTATATAAATATATAAAATTTTTATAATATAAAATAAATAAAATTTTATATAATATAATTTTATTAAATATATAAAAATATAAAATTTCATATATATAATATAATATATAAAATAAAATATATATATACATATATAAATATATATACATATATAAAAAATATATAATATAAATAAAATATAAAAATAAAATATAAATAAAATATATAATATAAAAAAATTATTAAATATATACCTTTTAAATATATATATTAATACATATATATATATAAATAATATATATAATATATACATATATAAAAAATAAAAACATATATATATAATTTTAAAATATAAAAAATTAAAATACATATATATATATTAAAATATATAAATAAAAATTTTATAAAATACAAAAATATATAAAATAAAAAATATAAAAAAATTAAAAATACCCTAAAATATATATATACATATATATATAAAAAATATATATAAAATAAAATAAATATAAAAACATATACATATATATATACATATAAAATTTTTAAAACAATATATATATAAAATATAATAAAACATAAATAAATTAAAAATATAAAATAATAAATTTTACATAAACATATTTTAAAAATAATATACATATATTATAATATAAAAAATAAAAAAATATAAATAAAATATAAATATAAAAATAAACAAATAAAAAATATATATATAAATATATATTTTAAAAAATACATATATAAAATAAAATTTAAAAAAAAAAAAATATTATATATACATTAAAAATAAAATATACATATTTTTTATATATATATAACAAAAAATTTAATATATATATAAATATATTTACAATAATAATTTATAAATAAAAAATATAAATAAAATAAAAAGATATAATATATAAAATATAACAAATAATATATATAATAAACAAAATATAAATATATATATACATAAATATAAATATATACATAAAAAATATAAAATATAAAAACATAATATTATATATATAAATAAATTAAAAATATATATATATATAACATATATATATTTTTAAATATAAAAATATATTATATATACATTTTATTTAATATATTATATATAATATTTTAAAATAAAAAAATATATAAAATATATATTTTAAAATAATAAAATAATAAAAATATATGAAATTAAAATATATATAAAATAAAATTTTTAAAATAAATTTTTATATATTATATTAATAAATAAAATTTTATAAAAATAAAATTAAAAATATATATGTAAAAATATAAATATTAAAATTAAAATATATATATAAATGTATATATAAAAAATATATATATTTAAAAATATATTTATATATGTAAAATATTAATATTTAAAAAATATAAATATATAAAAAAGTAAATATAATATATTTAAATATAAATAAATATTAAAAATATATATTATAAAATAAAATTAAAAATAAATATGTATTATAAATAAATTTTAAAAAGAAAATATATTATATATAATATATAAATTTTAAATATTTATAAAATAAAATTTTTTATATATATATATTAAAGGTTTTAAAAATATAAAAATAATTATATTTTATAAAATTTTATATATATATATATATTATAAAATATTATATATAAAATTAAAAATTAAAACCCTTTTTTTAAACAAAAAATAATAAAACTATAAAACAATAAAATATAATAATAAAAAAAATATAAAAAAAAAAAAAATAAAAATAAAAAAAAGGGAAACATAAAAAAAAAAAAAATTATATAAAAATAATTTATATAAAAAAAAATATAAATAAAAAAAAATAAACAAAAAAAAATAAAAAAAAAAAAATAAAAAAAGGAAAAATATTTTAAAAAATAAAAAAAAAAATAAAAAACCAAAATAAAAAAAAAATAAAAAAAAAAGTTGGAAAAAAAAAATATAACAAAAAAGGAAAAATTTAAAATAAAAGGAAAAAAAAAAAAGTTTAAAAAATATAAAAAAATAAATAATAATGAAAAAATAAAAAATAAAAAAAAAATAAAAGAAAAATAAAAAATAGAAAAAAAAAAAAAAATAAAAAAAAAATATAGTAAATAAATAAATTTTAAATATATTAAAATAAATAAAATAAGTAAAATTTGTTTTAAAATAGAGATAAATAAAAATAAAGAAAAATTTTAAACAAAAAAGGGAAGGACAAAAATAGGAAAACACAAAATACACAACAACACCCATACACACACACATACCACACACCACACAACACACCGAAAACAGACCCCCACAAAACCCAAAAAACACATACACCCCACACTTAAAACACAAACCCCCACACCACAAAACCAATACACCAAAAACAAACCCCCCCCACAAAACAAAACACCCCCAAAACAAAAACACAACACACCACACACACACATAAAACACACCCCAAAACCCCCACACACACATACACCCACACCAAAAACACCCCAAAACACAAATCATACACACACACAACACCAAACCAAAAACACACAATTTCCCCACACACATACACACACAAAACCCAACCCCTACACAAAACAATTACACCCACACAACATACACCCCACACCCCCAAAAACACTCACACTACATCACACACCAACAACCCCACAACACACAACCCCACACACATAAACCCCACACACATAAACCACACACACCAATACACACACACAACCCACACACACACCCATTTCACACACCAACCCTAAAACCAAAAAACCCCACCAACAACATACACCAACACAACACACAACTTTCAACCACAACAGACACAACACACACCCAAAAAGACACACACACCACCAAACCAAAACACCCATACACACACACACCAACCCAAAACCACAATACCCCACACGAACCCTTACAACACCAACCAAAACCCTACACACACAAACCAAACACCCCACACAACACCACCCTCACACCACACACTTTCACACACACCACATACACACAAAACTTCCCCTTTCACACAACAACACACAACACACACACACAAACACACACCCGACAAAAAACAACAACACACAACACAACACAACACATATAAAACACCAAAGACACAACCCCACACACATAAACCCCACCCCCACAATTAAAACCCCAAAACTCCCAAAACCCCAACTCAAACCCCAACACACACCCCATACCCCCAAAACCACACATACACCCACACATAACAAAACACAACACACACACACACAAAAATCACACAAAACTCCCCCAAAACACACACACACATACACACACCAACCCCAAAAACACAGACCCCACACTACACAGACCCCACACACCCCAAAACACACACAACACCCCACAAACACCACACAACCCCACACACTACCCCCACAACACCAACAACATACACAACAACATACACACACACAACCCCCCACACAACCACACACCCCACACACAAAACCCCCAGACCCCACAAAACACCAAAATACACACACACGACAACACAAAACACAGGCCCCATACCCACAAAAAAACACATACACACCCACCATACACACACCCCAACTCAACACACCCATACCACACCACAAAACCCCATACACACCACACACATACCAAAGACACAAACCCAACACAAAACTCCAAAACCCAAAACACACACAAAGACACAAAACAGACCCCACACACACATAAAACACCACACAATTAACCCCACCACACACATACACACAAAAACCCTACAAAACAAACACCCAAATCAACAAACCACATACACCCAAAAACAAAAATACAACACACCACCCACTAGACGACACACACAAAACCCAAAAACACACACGCACCCCATAAACGACCCCCACAAACCTCCCAAACCACACCCACACAACACAAAACCCCCACACCCCAAACAAAATAACAACACCCCAACACAAAAAAACACACACAACACCCCATATACACACCCCCACACACCACTCAAAAACCCCACACAAACCAAAAAACCCAACACACACCCCACATAACACACACACAAAACAACAATACACACCCCCACCCCACATGTAACCACACAACACACACACACTACAACACACACCCACATACACCAACATACACACACCCACATAAACACCACAAAACACATAAAACACACCAAAAACAACACACACCATCCCAACAACACCAACCCCAAAACCACCACACCCCCAGAAAAAACACCACCACCCCCCAAACCACATAACCCCCCCCCCACAACCCCACCCACATACGGGCCCCCACCCCAAAATAACACCCCCCAACCCCCCAAAATAATACCACCCCACCCCCCAAAAGAGAAAACAAAACACCCACAACCCCCAATCCCCCCACTCACCCCAAAACCCCCTATAAAAATAAAACCCCAAAACCCACCTAAAAAAACTCCCACCCCCAAAAACACCCACCCCACCCCAATAAAAAACCCCCCCAACCCCCCCCCAAAACTCCCCAAACCTACTCCCCCCAAAAACCCCCCAACCCAAATACAACATCACCCCACCCCCAAAAAACCCCCACTCCCCCCACACCCGACCCACATACACACACACAACAAAACAGCACACACAAACAAAAAGTACCCCCATACTTCCTCCCAAAAGACAAAACAACCCCAACCCCCCCCCACCCCCCAACCCTAGTTTCCCCCTCCCCCAAAAAACCCACCAATCCCCCCAAAAAAGGCCCCATTGGGCCCCCCACACCCAAAAAAAAAGGCCCCCAAAAAGACCCCTACCAAAAAACCCCCCGAAAATCGTCAAAAAGGGCCCCCCCCCCAAGTCAAGGCCCTCCCCGAAGCCCCCAACCTAAAAATCACCCCAAAAAATTTCCCCCAAACCCCCAAAAACCCCCCCCCAAACCCTACCCCCTGGGTAACAAATTTTTTCACCGCCCCCAAAAAATTTTTTCAAAACCTATAAAAAAAACGCAAGTTAAACCCCCCTTTTAAACCCTTAAAAGCCCCCCACCCCCTAAAACCACCTTCCCAAAAACCCCCTTTTATCATTTCTTAAAACACAAAAAAACATGAAAACACCCCTAAACCTTAAAACTGGAAGATAATAACCCGGAAGCATTCCCTTCAAAAAATTACCCTTTCAATATTTTTCTACTGCTCTTGGGGGGAAAAGAACAACAAAAGGGGCCCCTTTTGGGGTTACCCAAAACCAAAAGGGGGCCCCTTTAAACCGAACAGAATGAACCTAAATTTTGGAAAAATTTTTGATTTCCTTTAAAAACCCGAAGGGCCCCACCCAGTGTGGGGGGGTTAAGTCACTTTTTAAAAAAAAAACAATAGCAAAAACCAAAATTTTTAAAACACTTCTTCAATTAAAATCTTAAAAAAACTACAGTAAATTTTTTTGTTTTGGGAAGTAACATGGTAAAAGGGTTTCCGAAAAATCCCAAATTAAAAACCAATTTTCCCTTTTAAAAATGAAAGTTTCCCGGGGACCACCCCCCCCGCGACCCCAACCCAAAACCGGCCCTTTTCCCGGGATTTCCCCTTTATTATTTTAGAAGGCCCTAAAAATACTAAAGTCCGTTCTTTAAAGCCTTTTTAAAATTTTCGGGGAAAATTTTAAAAAAAAGGATTTTTCATTGGGCAGTTTGGAAAAAAATTCCCTTTAAAGTGAATTAAATTTCAGCTTTGGTATGGAAAAATTAGGGGAAAAAAAGGGCATTTTTTACCAATCCTCAAAGGGGGGTGGTTTTTTTAAAAAAAAATTTAAAGAAAAGTTTTTCCCAAAATTTTTAAAATAAATTTATTGGGGCCAAATTTTCTTTTAAAACCAGGCCCATTTAAACCCCCGAAGCAATGAAAAAGGGGGGATAAAAAGTGAATCTTTTTTTCCCAAAAAAAAGCCAGTGCAAAAAATCCCCAAAAGCAGAAAAACACCGCTGGACAAGGTTAAAACAAGTCTTCAAGGGAAACTTGGAAGGTTCCCTTCCTTTACCAGGTTGGGCCCAAACTGGGCTTGTGCAAGGTTCGTAGTAAACTCTCGAAACTCATCAAAGGTATACGTCGCAGAAACTTAATTTTTATTTCCCCGATAAACTATTCAGTGCTATGACATGGGGGATCAAACACTAGGTACACTCACACATGTATATTAGTGGACACTAGGTACACTCACACATGTATATTAGTGGACACTAGGTACACTGACATGTATATTAATGGACACTAGGTACACTGACATGTATATTAGTGGAAACTAGGCACACTCACACAAGTGTATTAGTGGACACTAGGTATACTCACAAGTGTATTAGTGGACACTAGATATACTCACACAAGTGTATTAGTTAACGCTAGGTACACTCACACAAGTGTATTAGTTAACGCTAGGTACACTCACACAAGTGTACTAGTTGTGTGTGGTGGAACCATCAGTTATGATGTGTGTGGTGGAACCATCAGTTATGATGTGTGTGGTGGAACCAACAGTTATGATGTGTGTGGTGGAACCAACAGTTATGATGTATGTGGTGGAACCATCAGTTATGATGTGTGTAGTGGAACCATCAGTTATGATGTGTGTGGTGGAACCATCAGTTATGATGTGTGTGGTGGAACCATCAGTTATGATGTGTGTAGTGGAACCATCAGTTATGATGTGTGTGGTGGAACCATCAGTTATGATGTGTGTGGTGGAACCATCAGTTATGATGTGTGTGGTGGAACCAACAGTTATGATGTGTGTGGTGGAACCAACAGTTATGATGTGTGTGGTGGAACCAACAGTTATGATGTGTGTGGTGGAACCAACAGTTATGATGTGTGTGGTGGAACCATCAGTTATGATCATGTGTGTGGTGGAACCATCAGTTATGATCATGTGTGTGGTGGAACCATCAGTTATGATCATGTGTGTGGTGGAACCATCAGTTATGATCATGTGTGTAGTGGAACCATCAGTTATGATGTGTGTGGTGGAACCATCAGTTATGATGTGTGTGGTGGAACCAACAGTTATGATGTGTGTGGTGGAACCAACAGTTATGATGTGTGTGATGGAACCATCAGTTATGATGTGTGTGGTGGAACCATCAGTTATGGTGTGTGTGGTGGAACCATCAGTTATGATGTGTGTGGTGGAACCAACAGTTATGATGTGTGTGGTGGAACCATCAGTTATGATCATGTGTGCGGTGGAACCATCAGTTATGATGTGTGTGGTGGAACCATCAGTTGTGATCATGTGTGTGGTGGAACCATCAGTTGTGATCATGTGTGTGGTGGAACCATCAGTTGTGATCATGTGTGTGGTGGAACCATCAGTTGTGATCATGTGTGTGGTGGAACCATCAGTTGTGATCATGTGTGCGGTGGAACCATCAGTTGTGATCATGTGTGCGGTGGAACCATCAGTTGTGATCATGTTTGCGGTGGAACCATCAGTTGTGATCATGTGTGCGGTGGAACCATCAGTTGTGATCATGTGTGCGGTGGAACCATCAGTTGTGATCATGTGTGCGGTGGAACCATCAGTTGTGATCGTGTGCGGTGGAACCATCAGTTGTGATCATGTGTGCGGTGGAACCATCAGTTGTGATCATGTGTGCGGTGGAACCATCAGTTGTGATCATGTGTGCGGTGGAACCATCAGTTGTGATCATGTGTGCGGTGGAACCATCAGTTGTGATCATGTGTGCGGTGGAACCATCAGTTGTGATCGTGTGCGGTGGAACCATCAGTTGTGATTATGTGTGCGGTGGAACCATCAGTTGTGATCATGTGTGCGGTGGAACCATCAGTTGTGATCATGTGTGCGGTGGAACCATCAGTTGTGATCATGTGTGCGGTGGAACCATCAGTTGTGATCATGTGTGCGGTGGAACCATCAGTTGTGATGTGTGCGGTGGAACCATCAGTTGTGATCATGTGTGCGGTGGAACCATCAGTTGTGATCATGTGTGCGGTGGAACCATCAGTTGTGATCATGTGTGCGGTGGAACCATCAGTTGTGATGTGTGCGGTGGAACCATCAGTTGTGATCATGTGTGCGGTGGAACCATCAGTTGTGATCATGTGTGCGGTGGAACCATCAGTTGTGATCATGTGTGCGGTGGAACCATCGGTTGTGATCATGTGTGCGGTGGAACCATCGGTTGTGATCATGTGTGCGGTGGAACCATCGGTTGTGATCATGTGTGCGGTGGAACCATCGGTTGTGATCATGTGTGCGGTGGAACCATCGGTTGTGATCATGTGTGCGGTGGAACCATCGGTTGTGATCATGTGTGCGGTGGAACCATCGGTTGTGATCATGTGTGCGGTGGAACCATCGGTTGTGATCATGTGTGCGGTGGAACCATCGATTGTGATCATGTGTGCGGTGGAACCATCGGTTGTGATCATGTGTGCGGTGGAACCATCGGTTGTGATCATGTGTGCGGTGGAACCATCGGTTGTGATCATGTGTGCGGTGGAACCATCGGTTGTGATCATGTGTGCGGTGGAACCATCGGTTGTGATCATGTGTGCGGTGGAACCATCGGTTGTGATCATGTGTGCGGTGGAACCATCGGTTGTGATCATGTGTGCGGTGGAACCATCGGTTGTGATCATGTGTGCGGTGGAACCATCGGTTGTGATCATGTGTGCGGTGGAACCATCGGTTGTGATCATGTGTGCGGTGGAACCATCGGTTGTGATCATGTGTGCGGTGGAACCATCAGTTGTGATCATGTGTGCGGTGGAACCATCAGTTGTGATCATGTGTGCGGTGGAACCATCAGTTGTGATCATGTGTGCGGTGGAACCATCAGTTGTGATCATGTGTGCGGTGGAACCATCAGTTGTGATCATGTGTGCGGTGGAACCATCAGTTGTGATCATGTGTGCGGTGGAACCATCAGTTGTGATCATGTGTGCGGTGGAACCATCAGTTGTGATCATGTGTGCGGTGGAACCATCAGTTGTGATCATGTGTGCGGTGGAACCATCAGTTATGGTGTGTGTGGTGGTGTCATGTGGGGTTCGAACACGTGGATAGGGTAAAGAAATACTCACGTAGGCTGGTAGTACGTATATTACGGATAGTGTGGGAAGCGCCAAACAGCTGGTGACCTGCCTCCTTGCTCTCTCTCGTAAGACTGACTAACTCAGTGCCCATATGTGAGGGGGTGTTTGAAATCCTGCTATGGTCAGCAGCAATATGAATACAGTCAGTGATTCACGCAGAGACGCCATGTGTTCGAACCCCACATGACAAATGGTGGCAGCGGTGGGATTGAACTCTTGGATAGTCAAGGTCCATCTGGCTAACCTTCCAGTAGGTTGTTTGTTCTGGAATAAAGGTATCAGTGGAGCATGGTCTGTCAAGACATGAGCAGAGTAGTGATAAATAATGTCTCAGAAGTGCTTTAAAGACCATACTATTGCTAAAGCTTCTTGCTCAGTTACTGTATAATTACGTTCAGCCTTTGTAA
This sequence comes from Cherax quadricarinatus, assembly GCF_026875155.1. Classification (NCBI taxonomy): domain Eukaryota; kingdom Metazoa; phylum Arthropoda; class Malacostraca; order Decapoda; family Parastacidae; genus Cherax; species Cherax quadricarinatus. Next base: position 8,255,612 of record NC_069424.1, on the reverse strand, counting down.
GGACTCGGCTAGCAAATGCAACTGCGTTGTACTTGCCATCGGTCTTCTGAGCTAGTACAGCGCCTATGCCAATTGAACTAGCATCAGTTGTCAGATAGAAGGGCTTAGAAAAATCTGGAAATTTCAAAATTGGAGCAGATGTTAGCTTTTCTTTTAGAGTTTGGAATGCTCTTTCTTGACGGAAGGTCCAAACAAAAGGAGCATCTTTCTTGAGCAACTCAGAGAAGCCGCTGTGGAAGAAAAATTGGCAATAAAAGATCTATAAAAACCTGCTAAGCCCACAAAGGATCTTACGGCAAGAAAGAGCATTCCAAACTCTAAAAGAAAAGCTAACATGTGCTACAATTTTGAAATTTCCAGATTTTTCTAAGCCCTTCTATCTGACAACTGATGCTAGTTCAATTGGCATAGGCGCCGTACTAGCTCAGAAGACCGATGGCAAGTACAACGCAGTTGCATTTGCTAGCCGAGTCCTTACAAAGGCTGAACGTAATTATACAGTAACTGAGCAAGAAGCTTTAGCAATAGTATGGTCTTTAAAGCACTTCTGAGACATTATTTATCACTACTCTGCTCATGTCTTGACAGACCATGCTCCACTGATACCTTTATTCCAGAACAAACAACCTACTGGAAGGTTAGCCAGATGGACCTTGACTATCCAAGAGTTCAATCCCACCGCTGCCACCATTTGTCATGTGGGGTTCGAACACGTGGATAGGGTAAAGAAATACTCACGTAGGCTGGTAGTAAGTATATTACGGATAGTGTGGGAAGCGCCAAACAGCCGGTGACCTGCCTCCTTGCTCTCTCTCGTAAGACTAACTCACAGTGCCCATATGTGAGGGGGTGTTTGAAATCCTGCTATGGTCAGCAGCAATATGAATACAGTCAGTGATTTACGCAGAGACGGTTGGTAGTGAGTCATCTACTGGTACACTGGTTACTTGTAACTGGTTACTACTGAGAGTGGAACCAACAGTTATGGTGTGTGTGGTGGAACCATCAGTTATGGTGTGTGTGGTGGAACCATCAGTTATGGTGTGTGTGGTGGAACCATCAGTTATGGTGTGTGTGGTGGAACCATCAGTTATGGTGTGTGTGGTGGAACCATCAGTTATGGTGTGTGTGGTGGAACCATCAGTTATGGTGTGTGTGGTGGAACCATCAGTTATGGTGTGTGTGGTGGAACCATCAGTTATGGTGTGTGTGGTGGAACCATCAGTTATGGTGTGTGTGGTGGAACCATCAGTTATGGTGTGTGTGGTGGAACCATCAGTTATGGTGTGTGTGGTGGAACCATCAGTTATGGTGTGTGTGGTGGAACCATCAGTTATGGTGTGTGTGGTGGAACCATCAGTTATGGTGTGTGTGGTGGAACCATCAGTTATGGTGTGTGTGGTGGAACCATCAGTTATGGTGTGTGTGGTGGAACCATCAGTTATGGTGTGTGGTGGAACCATCAGTTATGGTGTGTGTGGTGGAACCATCAGTTATGGTGTGTGTGGTGGAACCATCAGTTATGGTGTGTGTGGTGGAACCATCAGTTATGGTGTGTGTGGTGGAACCATCAGTTATGATCATGTGTGGTGGAACCATCAGTTATGGTGTGTGTGGTGGAACCATCAGTTATGGTGTGTGTGTGGTGGAACCATCAGTTATGGTGTGTGTGTGGTGGAACCATCAGTTATGGTGTGTGTGGTGGAACCAACAGTTATGGTGTGTGTGGTGGAACCAACAGTTATGGTTTGTGTGGTGGAACCACAGTTATGGTGTGTGGTGGAACCAACAGTTATGATGTGTGTGGTGGAACCATCAGTTATGGTGTGTGTGGTGGAACCAACAGTTATGATGTGTGTGGTGGAACCAACAGTTATGATGTGTGTGGTGGAACCATCAGTTATGATGTGTGTGGTGGAACCATCAGTTATGATGTGTGTGGTGGAACCAACAGTTATGATGTGTGTGGTGGAACCAACAGTTATGATGTGTGTGGTGGAACCAACAGTTATGATGTGTGTGGTGGAACCAACAGTTATGATGTGTGTGGTGGAACCAACAGTTATGATGTGTGTGGTGGAACCATCAGTTATGATGTGGTGGAACCATCAGTTATGATGTGTGGTGGAACCAACAGTTATGATGTGGTGGAACCACAGTTATGATGTGGTGGAACCATCAGTTATGATGTGGTGGAACCATCAGTTATGATGTGGTGGAACCATCAGTTATGATGTGGTGGAACCATCAGTTATGATGTGGTGGAACCATCAGTTATGATTGGAACCATCAGTTATGATGTGGTGGAACCATCAGTTATGATGTGTGTGGTGGAACCATTATTCAGATTTATTATTCTGAGCACAGTCATGTACTGATATCCTGCCTAAAGTTTATATTTTATCCCGATAGTGAACGAATTAGTCAAGAGTAACGTTTTCTGTGTTTTTTTTTTTTTTGTTTTTTTTTTGGGGGGGGGGACACTTACCTAATTGCTATCGTAATTGCAATAGAAATTATGGACAAGTTAGATTATAGTGGAAAAAATGAATATGTTATTAGAAGACGGGGGAACTTATGTGACTCTTAAATCTGTTGTTAAGGTATATCTGCGGAAGAAAAATGACTGTGATATACAAAAATGAATAATAGCAGGCTGATAAAACATTGGTGATTGTCACACACAACCCACATGGAGACAGTAAAACAAAAGATAAGAGTATTTCCTAGCCTGTGTTTTATTGTGTGTGTGTCGGCTGTCATTATGCTTTATTTGCTTTCCCATTTTGTACAAATTTATAAATAAAACAAGACCGTGTTTAGCCAAGCAACTCTAAAAAAAAAAAAAAAAAAAAAAAAAAAAGACCGTTCAGTGAATGTTTGAGCGCCGTCAGTAACATTACCTCAGAACTCAGTTATTGTTCAGAATGTTAGAGGAAACTTTAGATCATCTAAAAGCCAATCATTTGATTTTTAGTTATCAACGTAATTGTATTCTGAGCGTGGGTGATGTTCTTTATGAAACTGATTTGTACGTTGGACTACGTGCGGCCATCAGTAACAGTCTGGCTGATCATGGCCTGATCCACCGGGGGGTTACCTGGTTAAATGGAGGTTATTCCGGGGATCAACGCCCCCGGGGCCCGGTCCATGACCAGGCCTCCCGGTGGATCAGGGCCTGATCAACCAGGCTGTTACTGCTGGCCGCACGCAGTCCAACGTACGAGCCACAGCCCGGCTGATCCGGCATGGACTTTAGGTATCTGTCCAACTCTCTCTCTTGAAAGCAGCCAGGGGTTTATTTGTAATTCCCCTAATGCTTGATGGGAGGCTGTTGAACAGTCTTGGGCCCCGGACACTTATGGTGTTTTCTCTTAGTGTACCAATGGCGCCCCTACTTTTAATTGGGGGTATTTTGCATCGCCTGCCCAGTCTTTTACTTTCGTAGGGAGTGATTTCTGTGTGCAGATTCGGGACCATTCCCTCCAGGATTTTCCAAGTATAGATTATGATATATCTCTCTCTCCTGCGTTCCAACGAGTACAAGTCAAGTGCTTCCAAACGTTCCCAGCAGTAAAGGTGCTTGACAGAACTTATACGTGCAGTGAAGGATCTCTGTACACTCTAGATCTGCAATTTCACCTGCTCTGAATGGAGATGTTAATGTACAGCAGTATTCCAGCCTAGAGAGAACAAGTGATTTGAAAAGGATCATCATTGGCTTGGCATCTCTCGTTTTGAACGTTCTCATTATCCATCCTATCATTTTCTTTTCACTTGTGATTGTGGCACTGTTGTGATCCTTGAAAGTGACATCTTCAGACATTACTACTCCCATGTCCCTTACATTATTTTTCCTCTCTATTGTATGGCCAGAGTTTGTAGTATAGTCTGTTCTAATTATTATCTCCTCCAGTTTTCCATAACGGAGTAGTTGGAATTTGTCCTCATTGAACATCATATTGTTTTCCGTTGCCCACTGGAAAACTTTGTTTATATCTTCTTGGAGGTTAACCGTGTCCTCAGCAGATGACAGCCTCATGCAGATCCTAGTATCATCCGCAAAGGATGATACGGTGCTGTGGTGTATATCTCTATGTCTGATATGAGGATGAGGAATAAGATGGGGGCGAGTACTGTGCCTTGTGGAACAGAGCTCTTCACTATGGCAACCTCTGATTTAATTCTGTTGACCACTACTCTTTGTGTTCGATTTGTTAGGAAGTTGAAGATCCATCCCCCCACTTTCCCAGTTATTCCTTTAGCGCGTATTTTGTGCGTTATTACTCCATGATCGCATTTATCAAACGCTTTTGCAAAGTCTGTGTATATTACATCTGCATTCTGATTTTCTTCCAGTGCATCCAAGGCCATATCATAGTGATCCAGTAGTTGTGAGAGGCAGGAGCGACCTGCCCTGAACCCATGTTGCCCTGGGTTGTGCAGATTTTGGGAATCCAGGTGATTTGCAATCCTGCTTCTTAGCGCTCTTTCAAAGATTTTTATGATGTGGGACGTCAGACCTATTGGGCTATAGTTCTTAGCTAATGCTTTGCTGCCACCTTTATGGAGTGGGGCTATATCCGTTGTTTTACGTGACTGGAATTTCACCCATGTCCAAGCTCCTCCTCCATAGTGTAATTAGGGCACGTGAGAGGGGTTTCTTGCAGTTCTTAATGAATACAGAGTTTCACGAGTCTGGGCCCGGGGCTGAGTGCATGGGCATGTTGTCAATGGCTTTTTCGAAGTCTATCGGAGTTAGGGTAATGTCGGAAATCTGGCATACATTTATGGAGTTTTGAGGCTCATTTATGAAGAAATCATTTGGGTCGTCGACCCTCAGACTGATTAGTGGCTCACTAAACACAGAGTCGTACTGGGATTTCAGTATTTCACTCACTTCCTTGTTGTCGTCTGTGTAAGTCCCATCCTGTCTGAGTAAGGGCCCGATACTAGATGTGGTATTTGCCTTGTTTTTGGCATATGAAAAGAAATATTTCGAATTTCTTTCAATTTCACTAATAGCTTTAAGCTCCTCCAGTCTCTCTGGTCTGGTCAAGGAGTGGGCTGCTGGGGCGTTGACCCCCGGAACACCCTCTAGGTCAGTGGTTCTCAACTGGTGGTCCATGGTGACATTTTGGGTGGTCGACAAAACGTTCACTATTTTTTGTAATAAATAGAAAATAAAGTGTGGATCAGCGATATACGCATTGACCAGTGTGAATGGGGGTGATCGGATAATGGATTCGCCCGTGTTAGCTGCAGCCACAGTCAAACTGTCAAATTGCGGAAGCCATATCACGTGGATGAAAAAAACACCAATGCAGTGCGCGTTTCCTACAGTGTCGCATACAAAGTCGCACAGGCCAAGAAGCCTCATAAGATTGTAGAGAAACGTGCTATCCTGTGCAAAAGAAATGGTAAATTAGACACATGTACAACACTTGGGTATCTCTATTGGTCAGTCCATCAGTCTTTTCAAGATCGATGGACTGACCAGATCGACTCAAGGCTGAGGGACTGATTACCTCAAACTTCTGTTCTTCAACGTTCTTTGTATGGACTGATGAAGCCACTGTGTGGCGAAACGTTTCCTCAAAGATACCCAAGTGTTGCACATGTCTAATTTATCAACTTGTCGGTTCTCTGAACCATTCATCTACAAAAGGAATGGTGAGGCTTGTCGGTGAGGACGCAGCACGGAAGCTAAATGATGTATCATTTTCTAATGACAGTGTCAAAACGGATAAATGAGATTTCACCAAACATCGGTGAACAAGTTGTGGATGAAATAAAGAAATCTCTGTTGTTTGCTATACAGTTGGATGAATCAGCTGATATTTCACTGTCTTCTCAGCTATTGGCATTTGCACGATGCATGTCTGATTACCGCCCAATAAGCCTGACCTCAATTGTAGGCAAATTACTAGAGTCAATTATAGCTGAGATTATAAGAAGCCATCTCGATAAGCATAGCTTGATTAATGATACTCAGCATGGATTCACAAGAGGCCGGTCTTGTCTAACTAATTTATTAACTTTCTTCAGTAAAGCTTTTGAGGCTGTTGACCACAATAAAGAATTTGATATTATTTACTTAGATTTTAGTAAGGCTTTTGATAGAGTTCCGCACCATAGACTGTTAAAGAAAGTGGCAGCTCATGGCATTGGGGAAAAGTGCTCTCGTGGATCGAGTCATGGCTCACTGACAGGAAGCAGAGAGTGTCCATAAATGGGGTTAAGTCCGAGTGGGGATCTGTAACAAGTGGCGTTCAACAGGGATCAGTCTTGGGCCCGTGGTTGTTTATAAATATACAATGATCTTGATGAGGGAATTACTAGTGATATAGCAAATTCGCCGATGACACAAAGATAGGTAGGATATTGATTCAAATGTAGATGGTAGGGAACTTCAGGAGGATTTAGACAAACTCTATTCTTGGTCAGAAAAGTGGCAGATGCAGTTCAATGTAGATAAATGCAAGGTTCTGAAGCTTGGGAGTGCCCATAACCCTAGTACTTGTAAGTTAAATGATGTAGAACTTAGCCATACAGATTGCGAAAAGGACTTGGGGGTTATGGTGAGCAGCAACCTTAAACCAAGACAGCAATGCCTAAGCGTACGTAATAAGGCAAATAGATTACTGAGATTTATATCAAGAAGTGTGTAGATGAATGGTTCAGAGAACCGACATGTTGATAAATTAGACACATGTGCAACATCTGGATATCTTTATTGTAGACGTTTCGCCATCCAGTGGCTTTATCAATACAGATTCTAGGACATAATAGGAAGACAGTAAAACTATATACAAAAGATGAGGTAATCAGTCCCTCGGCCTTGGAGTTAGTGTTCACAGCATCGTATTCTATTTAAGATTGATGGACTGAACACATCGACTCAAGGTTGAGGGACTGATTACCTCATTCTCCTCCTGTTCTTCAAGTTTCTCCTACGTATGGACTGATGAAGCCACTGTGTGGCGAAACGTTTCCTCAATAAAGATACCCAAGAGTTGCACATGTGTCTAATTTATCAATAAGTTAAATGATGTAGAACTTAGCCATACAGATTGCGAAAAGGACTTGGGGGTTATGGTGAGCAGCAACCTTAAACCAAGACAGCAATGCCTAAGCGTACGTAATAAGGCAAATAGATTACTGGGATTTATATCAAGAAGTGTAAGCAACAGAAGTCCAGAGGTCATACTGCAGCTTTATACATCATTAGTAAGGCCTCACCTAGATTATGTAGCTCAGTTCTGGTCTCCGTATTACAAAATGGACATAAATTCGTTAGAAAACATTCAGCGTAGGATGACTAAATTAATACATAGCATTAGAAATCTTCCTTATGAAGAAAGATTGAAGACTCTTAAGTTACATTCACTTGTGTGACGTGTACTTAGCTCTGTGAAGACCTGTTTGTGTGCTCTTGAGTGGTGACCTGTACTTAAGTCTGTGAAGAAGTGTCTTGTTTGCTCCCGTGGACTGAACCAAGATGCCCTCCATCGAGCAACTTTACCAGCAACTTAAGGAAGAATTGAGGGCAGCGAAGATGGAGATACGGCGACTGACCGAAGAAAACAAGAGGATTCGTAGTAGTCCTCCTGTTTCGAGTCCTCAGGTCAAGAAGGGATCGTGGTCAGTGGTTGGACAGCAGGGGACGACGAAGTTGACGATCAAGAAGACGAATGGAAAACCCCGAAACGATGAAGAAGAAAAAGACTGCTGTGGAAACTCCCGTGGAAAACCTCCAACGCATTCTCGGTGCTACCCGACGAATGTGAGTCTACTACTGGGATCGTCACGAACGAACGACAACAAGGAAGGTAAGAATATTGTTTGTTGTTGGGGATGCCAGGTTAGATACATGGATAGGGCCCTTCTGCTTGAAGGACAGGGGTAGGGGAGACAAAGGGTATGCTTTCCTGGGGGTGGGATGGAGGACATTGTTAGCCGGCTTGACAACATCATGAAAGGTAATGGGATCAATCCTATTATTTGCCTCAGTGCTGGAGGCAATGATTTTGGCAAGGTAGAAGTGAGGATTTAGTTAGAAAGTTTCAGGACAGCTATAGACATGATTAGGAAGAAAGGGGGGCGCCCTGTTATATGTGGCATTTTGCCAAGAAGAGGTGTTGGTAATGAATGGTTGTCCAGAGCAATTGGTATTAATTGTTGGCTGGATAAAAACTGTAAGGATAATGCAGTACCATTCATTGACAACTGGAAACTTCTATGGCCGAATGAACATGTATGCCAGGGATGGGGTTCACTTATCCAGGGGAGGTGGGGTTTTCTTGCTAACTCAGTTGAGGGGGTTGTTAGGACTTTAAACTAGGATTAGTTAGAGGTATGGGTTTTTGAAAGGAAACTTTAAGTCGCAGGGTAGTAATATGAGTACTAGGAGAACTAGTAATAGGCAAAATGAGGTGGATATTGGAAAACCAGGGCACTAATTGACAAGGACAGTAATTTGGTTTAGTGGAATAATAGAAAAAAGCAGGAAGGGGAAGAGAGAGGAGGGTCATTAAAAGTTTATTACACAAATAGCGCAGTGCTAGGAATAAGATGGACGAGTTTTTAGACTAGTTGTAGTGCAGGTAAAAATAGATGTATTTGCCATTATGAACGTGGTTTAATTCAAAAAATCGGACATGCTGCAGAATGTCACATTCAGGGTTTTTTAAATTGTTCCAAGTAGTAGAAGTATCGGGAAGGGGGGTGGGGTGGCATTGTATGTCCGAGATCGCTTGAAAATGTTTTCATAAAAAGGGTATTAAGTCTGAAGTAACACATACAGAGTCTGTTTGGATAGAATTTTTAGAGGGGCATGAAAAATTAATTTTAGGTGTGATATACCGTCCCCCAAATTTAGATAGGGACCAAGGGAGACTACTATGGGAGGAAATTGTTAGGGCCACAAGGCACGATAATGTAGTAATTCTAGGAGACTTTAACTTTAGTCATATTGATTGGAATTTCTTGACTGGGAATTTAGAATCAAAACGATTTCTTAGAATAGTTCAGGATTGTTTTTTGAAGCAGTTGTGACAGAACCTACAAGGGGAAATAACCTGCTTGACTTAGTTCTGGCAAACAATGAATCCCTTGTTAAAAATTTTAGAAGTTTCCCGAGAACTGGGTGCTAGCGACCACAAATCAATTACATTTAGAATTTTAATGGAAGTATGATAGTAGGGATAACTCAGTAACAGTCCCAGATTTTCGCTTAGCAGATTACGATGGGCTTAGAGAAACACTTAATCTGTTGACTGGGGTAACGAAGAGAGCTATCAGTTATGACAGTTTTCTGAACACAATACATTCTGCTCAAAGAACGTTTTATCCCTTATAAAGGGAAAATTTGATCAAATAGAAATGACCCTAAATGGATGAATAATAGGCTGAAATATTACTAGGGCATAAGAAAGGAATTATAGGCGTATCAAAAGAGGCGAGGGTTATCTTATGAATCAGTATATTGACATTAAGGGGACATTAAAAAGGGGATAAGGAAAAGCTAAAAGGACTATGAAATTAAAGTTGCTAGGGATTCTAAACTAATCCAAAAAGTTTTTTCCAGGTATATAGAACAAAAGTCAGAGATAAGATAGGTCCCCCTTAAAAAATAAAATATGGGCATCTTTCTGACAAAGAGAATGAAATGTGCTCGATTTTAAATAATTATTTTTCTCTCGGTTTTTACAAAAGGAAGACACTAATAATATCCCGGTAATTAATTTTTATAGTGGATCAGAAGAAGATAAATTATGTAACATCACAGTCACTAGTGAAATGGTTGCGAAGCGATAAAACCGACTGAAGCAAAATAAGTCACCGGGTCCTGATGAGGTTTTTTCAAGGGTTCTTAAGGAATGCAAAAAAGGAAGTCTGTGAACCATTAACTAAAATTTTTAATTTATCTCTTCAAACAGGTGTAGTGTCTGATATGTGGAAGATTGCTAATGTAATTCCCATTTTTAAAACAGGGACAAGTTTACCTCTTAGCCCAATAAGGATCAATTTGGAAGTTGAACTTAAAAATTTTAAAAATACCACGGGTTTGTAGTAAGAAATTAAATTAGGTATCTTTTTTGAAATTTCGTAGGTCAAACGCCAATAAGCCTAACTTTAAATTGTAGGCATTTTCAAAGGGTAAATTATAGCTAAAATATAAGAAGCCACTCGAAAACATACTTGATTAAGAACTCACAGGGATTCACAAGGGGCCCGGGCTTGTCTAACTAATTTATTAACTTTTTCAGTAAAGTTTTGAGGCTTTTGACCACGAAAAAGAATTTGAATTTTTTAATTGATTTTAGTAAGCATTTAAAAATTCCGCCCCAAAGACTGTTGAAAAAAGTAGCAGCTCAGGATTGGGGGGAGGGTGCCTCGGGATCGAGTCATGGCTACGACAGGAAGCAGAGAGTGTCCATAAATGGGGTTTAAATCCGAGTGGGATCATAACAAGGGCGTTCCACGGGGATCGTCTTGGGGCCCGTTGTTTTTTTATAATAATATCAATGATTTTGAGAAGGAATTGCTATGATATGACAAATTCGCCCAGACACGAAGATAGGTAGGATAATTGATTAAACGTAGATGTTAGGGAAATTCAGGAGGATTTAGACAAACTCTACTCTTGGGCAGAAAAATGGAATGAGTTCAATGTGGTAAATGCAAGGGGTTTTGAAGTGGGGGTGTCATAACCCAGCATTATAAGTTAAAAAATGTAGAACTTAGCCATACAGATTTCGAAAAGGGCTTTGGGGGTTAGGAAAACACAACCTTAAACCAAGACGCAATGCCTAACGTACGTAAATAAGGCAATAGATTACTGGGGTTTATATCAAAAAGTGTAAGCAACAGAATCGAGAGGCCATACTGCATTTTTAATACATCTTTAGAAAGGCCTCACCTAGTTTAAGGCACCCAAATTCTGGTCTCCATATTACAGAATGGAAAAAAAATTCGTTGAAAACATTCAGCGTAGGAAACTAAATTAATACATAGCATTAAAAATCTTTTTTTAATGAAAAAGTTTGAAGACTCTTAATTACTTTCCCTTTGGGTTAACGAAGAATGGGGGGAGACCTGATCGAATTTGTATAAGTGGAAGTGGGTATAAAGGGGGGGAAAATTTAACAAGGTCTTGGGGATATCTCCCCAAAGAAAACCCCGCCAGTAAATGGATTTAAATTAGATAAGTTTAGATTTAAAAGGAAATGGGGAAAGAAATTGGTTTGGAAATAGGTTTGGGATATTGGAACAGTTTTCCTATTTGGGGTTTTATTGAGGCTAATTTTTGGGTAGTTTCAAATTTGGGTTGGAAAAAGTACATGAGTGGGGGGGGGTTGGATTTGAGTGGGGACTTGCACATCGAGCTTTTTTCTTGGGGGCATTGAAAATTGGTTGGGGAAATGTTTTGTTAGTGGGGTTTAATTGGGAAAGGACCTCCAGTAAAGGGGGCCCAAAAGGGCCCCTTTTTGCCCGTGTTTCCTCCTTTCTTAAGTTTTTTATGTTCTAAAAATTAGGGGGGACCCATCGAAGTGTAAAGTGGAAGACAGGTATTAATAAAGGGGGTATTAAAAAAGGCTTGAGGATTCCCCAAGGAAACCCGCAGTAATTTATTTAAAAATTTGAAAAATTTAGAATTTTGAAAAAGGGCACAAGGGAAAAAATTGGTTTTAAATAGGGTAGTTGAAATTTGTGGAACAGTCTACCTAGTTTGGGGTTTTTGAAAGGGTAGCCCTTTGGGGTATTTTCCAAAATTTTGGTTTGGAAAAAAGTACATGATGGGGGGGTTTGGGGTTGAGTGAACTTTTACATCAAGCTTTTTTTTCTTGGGTAGCATTGAAAATTGGGTTTGGGCAAATGTTTTTTTTGTGGGATGAATTGTAAAGGACCCCCGCCAGGGAAAGGGGGAACAGGCCCGCTGCATGGGGTTTCCTTTCCCTTTTTTATTTCTTAAAGGTTTATTCCTTAAAATTCCCTGGAAAAAAACCATCGGGGCCCGGGGGCTTATTTTGCTTTTATTTTTTCTATCTGTTTTTAAAAACCCCTGTCCCTCGTTACAGTAATATTAGTTTAATTTTAAATTCCCCATGAAAAATAAAAATTGTTTAATTTCTGGGAAACTCATTTTTCAATCTTCCCCGGTAAAACGACAAAAAAAAAGTCATTAAATAAGGAACACATTTCCAGTTCGTTATCTGTCAGCTGTCCATTCCCAATTTTCAGAGGTCCAACTTTTTCCTTCACCATTGTCCTATACGCTTGAAAGAACCCCTTTTGATTAGTCTTTGATTCATTAGCAACTCTAATTTCATAGCCACGTTTAGCCTTTCTAATACCCTTTTTTACTTCTCTTTTAAGTTGAACATATTGGTCAGTAAGGTTAACCTCTCCTCTTCTGATGCGCCTGTAAATTCCCCTTTTCTCCCCTAATAGATGCTTTAGCCTACTGTTAACCCATTTGGGATCGTTATTATTAGACCTAATTTCTCTCTGGGGAATGTATATACTCTGGGCACGGTGTACATTATTAAGAAAAAAATCATAAAAGCAGATAAGAACATAAGAATGTAGGAACACTGCAGAAGGCCTACTGGCCCATACGAGGCAGGTCCTTATCAAAACGATCTCTATCTAAAGCTACTCAAGAAACAACTCCCGCACCCCCCAACACCAATCAAACCCAGCCCCTCCCACCCATATATTTGTCCAGTCTCTTCTTAAAGCTACCCAAGGTCCTAGCCTCTATCACCCCACTGGGAAGACTGTTCCACGCATCTACAACTCTGTTAGAAAACCAGTACTTACCTATGTCCTTTCTAAATCTAAATTTATCCAACTTAAATCCATTATTCCTGGTTCTTACCTGGTTTGACACCCTGAGTACTTTATTAATGTCTCCCTTGTTTATGCCCGTCATCCACTTATACACTTCAATGATATCTCCCCTCATTCTACGCCTCTCCAGAGAGTGGAGATTTAAGGCTTTAAGTCTATCTTCATACGGGAGGTTCCTTACACAGTAAATCATTTTAGTCATTCTTCTCTGTATGTTCTCTAATGAGTCTATGTCCATCCTGTAGTAAGGGGACCAAAACTGAGCAGCATAATCTAAATGAGGCCTCACTAGTGATGTATAGAGCTGTAAAATAACTTTTTGGACTTCTGTTACTTATACTTCTTGAGATAAATCCAAGTAATCTGTTGGCCTTGTTGCGCACACTGAGGCACTGCTGTCTTGGCTTTAGATTTCTGCTTACCATGACTCCCAAGTCTTTTTTCACATTCTGTATGACCAAGCTCTACTTCACCTAGATTTAGCTTCGAGGGTTATTTTCATTACCAAGGGCAAGTACCTTACACTTATCCACATTAAACTTCATCTGCCATTTCTCAGACCAAGACATTAATTTGTTCAAATCGTCCTGGAGTTCATTGATATCCTCCTCAGAGTGAATTATACGGCCTATCTTTGTATCATCAGCAAACTTACTCATGTCACTAGTAATCCCTTCATCAAGGTCATTAATGTAAATTATGAACAAGAGAGGGCCTAAAACTGATCCTTGTGGAACGCCACTAGTGACTAATCCCCATTCAGATTTCACTCCATTAATGGTAACTCTCTGCTTTCTATTGGTAAGCCATGCCTCAATCCATGCTAGAACTTTACCTCCTATACCATGAGCTGCCACTTTTCTTAAGAGTCTCTTGTGAGGTACTCTGTCGAAGGCTTTACTAAAATCCAAATAAACAATATCATATTCCTTATCACTGTCAATTTGCCTCAAATGTTCTATTGAAGAACGTCAGTAAGTTTGTCAGGCAGGAACGACCTCTCGTGAATCCATGCTGAGATTCATTTATCAAGTTATGCTCTTCAAGGTGACTTCTGATAATGTCAGCTATAATTGATTCTAATAACTTGCCCACTATAGATGTCAGGCTTATTGGACGGTAATTTGAAGGAGTGGACTTATCCCCTGATTTGAATATAGGAACCACATTGGCCATCTTTCCACATCTCTGGCACAACACTGGTAAGGATGGACGCATTGAATACACTCGTTAATGGCTGACTAAGCTCCATCTTGCATTCCTTAAGTACCCTTGAAAACAACTCATGGGGTCCAGGGGACTTATTTTGTTTCAGTTTGTCTATCTGTTTAATAACCATGTCCCTCGTGACAGTAATATTAGTTAACTTAAATTCATCAGGAACTAAATAATTGTTAATTACTGGAATCTCATTTACATCTTCCTGTGTAAAAACTGACAAAAAATAGTCATTAAATAAGGAACACATTTCCAGTTCATTATCCGTCAGCTGTCCATTCCCAGATTTCAGAGTCCTACTTTTTCCTTCACCTTCGTCCTATACACTTGAAAGAACCCCTTTGGATTAGTCTTTGATTCATTAGCGACTCTAATTTCATAGTCACGTTTAGCCTTTCTAATCGCCTTTTTTACTTCTCTTTTAAGCTGAACATATTGGTCAGTAAGGTTAACCTCACCTCTTCTGATGCGCCTATAAATTCCCCTTTTCTCCCCCTAATAGATGCTTTAACCTCCTGTTAACCCATTTGGGATCGTTATTATTAGACCTAATTTCTCTCTGGGGAATGTATATACTCTGGGCACTGTGTACATTATTAAGAAAACAATCATAAAAGCAGATCCCTTCATATTCATAAGTATGATTATCGTCAATAAAATCATTAGCTAGATAACCCCAATCAAGATTAGACAGATGTTCCCAAAAGTCCATTATAATCGGCAGAACGAAAATCGGGGATTTTTACTGTTTTAAATCATTATTCTTGCATTCCCAATTAATGCTAAAGGTGATGGATTTGTGATCACTTGCGCCAAGCTCTTCAGTGATCTCCAGATTATTCACTAGTGTTTCCTTATTTGACAAGACTAGGTCTAGCAAATTATTACCCCTGGTAGGTTCAGTTACACTCTGTTTCAGAAAACAGTCCTGAACTGTTTCCATGAAGTCACTGGACTCTAGATTACCTGTCAAAGAATTCCAGTCAATTTGGCTAAAGTTAAAATCCCCTACTATGACTACGTTACGTGTCCAGAAGCCCTAACAATTTCGTCCCAAAGAAGTCTCCCTCTATCGTGATCCAAGCCTGGAGGTCGGTATATTACACCTAGAATTAGTTTTTTTTGACCCTCCACGAACTCTACCCAAACAGACTCTGTTACTGCTCCATCTATTTTTATACCTTTTTTTTATGCAACAATTAATATTTCACGAACATACAATGCAACTCCTCCCCCCTTCCCATTACATCTATCCACATTGAATAACTTAAATCCCTGAATATTACACTCAGTAGTCATATCCCGACTCTTTAAATCATACCACGTTTCAGTTAATGCAATGATATCAAAGTTTTCCCAGCACATGCTACCAAACGTAGTTCATTAATTTTATTTCTTGCACTTCGACTGTTAGCATAAAATACCATCATATGTTTTTTCTTCTGCACATTTTTCATATTCATCTTTGTTTTTAAAACAATTTCTGAAATTATCATTACCCAGAGTTACTCCATGACAGTTACTATAAAGATTCTTAATATCAGAGCATAAGTCAATATATCCATACTCATTATTAATCATTTTTAAAACCCATACCTCTAACTAATCCTAGTTTAAAGTCCTAACAACCCCCTCAACTGAGTTAGCAAGAAAACCCACACCTGCCCTGGATAAGTGAACCCCATCCCTGGCATACATGTCATTTCGGCCATAGAAGTTGTCCCAGTTGTCAATGAATGGTACTGCATTATCCTTACAGTGTTTATCCAGCCAACAATTAATACCAATTGCTCTGGACAACCATTCATTACCAACACCTCTTCTGGCAAAATGCCACATATAACAGGTGCCCCCCCTTCTTCCTAATCATGTCTATAGCTGTCCTGAACTTTCTAACTAAATCCTCACTTCTACGCTTGCCTACATCATTGCCTTCCCGCACTGAGGCAAATAATAGGATTGATCCCATTACCGTTCATGATGTTGTCAAGCCGGCTAACAATGTCCCCCCATCCCAGCCCCAGGAAAGCATACCCTTTGTCTCCTATTCCTGTCCTTCAAGCAGAATGCCCTATCCATGTATCTAACCTGGCTATCCCCAACAACAACAATATTCTTACCTTCCTTGTCGTTCGTCGTGACGATCCCAGTAGTAGACTCACATTCGTCGGGTAGCACCGAGAATGCGTTGGAGGTTTCCACGGGAGTTTCCACAGCAGTCTCTTTCTTCTTCATCGTTTCTGGCTTTCCATTCGTCTTCTTGATCGTCAACTTCGTCGTCCCCTGCTGTCCAGCCACTGACCACGATCCCTTCTTGACCTGAGGACTCGAAACAGGAGGACTACTACGAATCCTCTTGTTTTCCTCGGTCAATCGCCATATCTCCATCTTCGCTGCCTTCAACTCTTCCTTAAGTTGCTGGTAGAGTTGCTCGATGGAGGGCATCTTGGTTCAGTCCACGGGAGCAAACAAGACACTTCTTCACAGAGTTAAGTACAGGTCACCACTCAAGAGCACACAAACAGGTCTGCACAGAGCTAAGTACACGTATGACAGAGCTAAGTACATAATCATAAGTATGATCATCGTCAATAAAATCATTAGCTAGATAACCCCAATCAAGATTAGACAGGTGTTCCCTAAGTCCATTATGATCGGCAGAACGGAAATCAGGGATTTTTACTGTATTATCATTATTCTTGCATTCCCAGTTAATGCTAAAAGTGATGGATTTGTGATCACTTGCACCAAGCTCTTCAGTGATCTCCAGATTATTTACGTGTGTTTCCTTATTTGACAAGACTAGGTCTAGCAAATTATTACCCCTGGTAGGCTCTGTTAGGCACTGCTTCAGAAAACAGTCCTGAACTGTTTCCATAGTCACTGGACTCTAGATTACCTGTCAAAGAATTGCAGTCAATTTGACTAAAGTTAAAATCCCCTACTATGGCTGTGTTATTGTGTCTAGAAGCCCTAACAATTTCGTCTCGAAGAAGTCTCCCTCTATCGTGATCCAAGCCAGGAGGGTCGGTATATATAACACCTAGAATTAGTTTTTCTCTTCTTGACCCCTCTACAAACTCTAATACCCAAACAAATCTGTACTGTTTACCATCTATTTTTATACCTGTTTTTATGCAACACAAAAATTGAATGAGGGGAAAGGGTGAGCAGGTGCACTGAGGAGTCTGTGCTGGACCAAAGAACTGGTCCTTGGAGCAAAGAGGGAAATGTAGAGATTTAGTTTACCAACGCTTCTTATTATGGTGTGAAGTAATGGGTGATGATGTTGCATTCGAGGAGAGGCTGGAGGCATGTAGATGGCCATGTCTGTGGGCAATGTTTGGTGTGAATATAATGCAGAAATACGTCAGTTTGGAAGTTAGGAGGAGGTGCAGATTACCGAAACTGTGTCCAGAGGGCTGAGGAAGGGTTGTTTGAGGTGGTTTCGGACATGGGAGAGAATGGAGCGAGACAGAATGACTTCAAGAGTGTATCAGCTGTAGTGGAAGGAAGGCGGTGTAGGGTCGGCCCTAGGAAAGGTTGGAGAGGGGGAAAGGAAGGTTTTGTGTGCGAGGTGGGCTTGGACTTCCAACGGGCAGCGTGAGCATGTTTGATAGGAGAGAATGGAGACGAATGGGTTTTAATACTTTGACGTGCCTGTTGGAGTGTGAGCAAAGTAACATTTATGAAGGGATTCAGGGAAATCGGCAGGCTGGACTTGAGTCCTGGAGATGGGAAGTACAGTGCCTGCACTCTGAAGGAGGGGTGTTAATGTTGCAGTTTAAAAACTGTAGTGTAAAGCACCCTTCTGACAAGACAGTGATGGAGTAAATGTTGGTGAAAGTTTTTCTTTTTCGGGCCACCCTGACCAGTGTGTTAATAAAAAAAAGCTCACATGCCTCACATACATATCAATAGCTCACATGCCTCACATGCATATCAATAGCTCACATGCCTCACATGCATATCAATAGCTCACATGCCTCACATGCATATCAATAGCTCACATGCCTCACATGCATATCAATAGCTCACATGCCTCACATGCATATCAATAGCTCACATGCCTCACTTGTATATCAACAGCTTGCTCAGTGAATATTTATTACAAGTTTAAAAAGTGTTTGGCTAAGAAAAATTCGTACCTTTCACCTCAAAATATAAACTTGCACATCACAACCACCTTCTATGACTGCTGGAACAATAATGAAGGGCAGTGAGACAGTGTGGTAAGAAACACACTGCCACAAGTCTGTTGGAACATGTTGTTACACGTAGGTGTATATTAAAAAATAGTGCAAACTCTTTTAACCATTATATTCATTATCAGTGAGCTAAAACTAGTTGGAAATTGCTACTCTGGTCCTGGAAGCATTTTGTTGTTGACCAGTGTAACCGGAGTTCACTGTGTCAGTCAGAGAGGCTCTACATCAAAAATACTACCTGATCACCTGAACACCATTTTCAAAGGATTGGTGCAGGTGCTTAATTACATGAAATCGTCAGCAGTGAGTACCAGACTTCAGAAAATTATGCCAGGACATGGATTCCGACTTTGAGGTGTTGCTGTTCTACACTTCTGTACGGTGGTTGTCAGCAGGGAATGTAGTCAACAGAATTTTTGAACTGAGAGAGGAATTGAATTCTATTTCTCCAGTTTCAAGGGATAGAAGGTTTTACAAAGATGCTAGAACTGTCAGAGTTAGAACTAGCATATTTTGTTGATATTTTTGGTATCTTGAACAAACTGAATCTTTAGCTACAAGGGAAAGGAGCAAATTGTTCTCTCACCAAGGAATCATCAAGGCTTTTCTTAAAAAAATAGAACTGGATTGGAAGAGTCGAAGGTAAAAATTTAGTTCAATTTCTATGTGTGGATGCCATGCTAGGGAAAAAGAAAGCCATTCAGGTGCATATCCTCGAACATTTACAAAAGCTGCGGGATGAATTTCAGCGATAATTTCCGGAGGTGGACATAACAAGGGATGGGTTTTCTTTCATCAGGAATTCATTCGTAACAGATGTTCGTGGTGTTCCAGAGGCTGTGCAGGAGGAGTTCTTGATACGAAAAATGATTGTGGTACAGCTAAAGAAGTGTACCAGCGGTCTACCATGGAAAATTTTTGGGCAAGTATGATTGTTGCTTACCCAAATCTGTCAACACATGCAGTCAGATTTCTTTTGCCATTTGCATCGACTTACATGTGTGTGAGTGGATTTTAATTTTTGTTGCACATTAAGGCCAAACAGGGGAATCGACTTGCAGTTGCAAGCTATACTCGTTGTGCATTATCAAGTACCACTCCTAACATTGAAAAGCTTGTTAGTGAGAAGAGAATCCAAAAGTCTGGTTGCAAGGAAAAGTGAAATAATTATATTTCAGACCAAAATGTTAGATGTCTTAATTTATATAACTTCTCGAATTTCTGTTTATAAGAAATATATTCGAAATCAAATTCTGTTGTCTTTGTTTTGTATTTATATATCATTACTCAACATCTGAAATGGTCCACGATATTTTTATAATTGGGTTGGTGGTCCATGGGCTGAAACGAGTTGAGAACCACTGCTCTAAGTAATAAAAGTTCTCTTAAGGGTAGAGTTGGGGGAGGGGGTCAGAAAGGTAGGGGAACGAGTGGAAAAGAGCGAGGGAGGGGAGTGTGTCCTTAATCTACATTTGGCAAGTGACGTCAGGGATCGTTCTTCTTTCTCATTAACTGCACCATTGAGTCACCGTGTTTCTCAAGGGGAGAGAATAAAAAAAATATTCTTGATTTATACATGGCTGTGAAATATGACCACATACGATAAACTTTTTATGAGGTTCGATTGTGTACTTCGCCAGCCTGTGCCAAGCTGTGTTTTTGATGATTGCCTTAGGTGCCTGTTGTGCTGGCAGCCAGCTGACCCAATGTATTCTTCATAATGTGATATAGCACTTTGCAGAGGTACTTAAGTTGCCTACTGAAAACTTCTACACTTGTTCCAGCAGTGTTTTTGATATCTTCTGGTAAGATATTAAATGGTCATATGGTGCCCACGACGCCACTTTTTTCACTGCATTTTTTTACGTTTTTGTACCAACACTCTTCCAGTATGCTGTTTGTCACTGTACACATTTTGTACTGTTTCCCTCAAGTACTTTATCAAGTGTATATTACATATATCCTCCTCCGCTCCAGAGAGTACATAATTAGGACTTAGAGGCAATCTCTTAATTTTAAAAACGCTTTATCGACCTACAGGTCATAAGCGAATCTTCATTCTGTTCCTTGTCCGTTATCTCCTGCCCTGAACTGTACTGTTAGCACTGAACAGTCAACCCCTAAGCCAGAGAACAAACAATAAACCCCTCCGCCTTCCCGACGCTAGTGGGATTTTGTATGTTTGTTCCTTGGTGTGGAGGACTCATTGCGCTGGGGAGTCAACCTCCCCGACATGGTTTGCCTGACCAAGGAAACCCCAGCATATGTTATTGCATAAATGGTGGGGTTAATTTTTCATTCATTCTAAATTTGCTCACACTCCTGCTGATAACTGGAACATTTTATGGCCATGGTTTTGCGAGTGTTAAAAAATTTATTTTGAATATATTTTTTAAATTGCTTTTGATTATGATTATAATATAATAAGAGTCAACTGATGACAGTAACCTTTTATAGGTTTAGAAACCAATTGTTGAGAATCCTGAATACACTACGTACATAATATTTTAAAATATAGAACAACATCAACACACGCAGTTTTTGCATAGTGTCACCATCGGCATTATTTCCCCTCTTGTTTTGAAAGTTTTTCTTAATCCACACCTCTGTTATTTTTCTTTAACTTTTATTTCCTTTAAGAGACAGTTCAACTCGGGTGACATTATTACTTCTAGTCACCCATATATTCCCCTTTGTTTCTATTTAATTTAATCTTAAGTTTTGTATATAAGTGTTCATTTTGAATTATTTATTCTTGATTAATAATTACATATTCGTGTAAATATAATTGCAATAATTCTTGGTATTTAAATTCACCCTTCCAAGGATCCAGCTGTGTTTGATTCAACTCTTTTATGCTCAGTCCATTGTCTCTCGTACTGTGAGAGAGATCTCTCATATTATTGAATATATTGATATTACCTTGTAGTTTACCTGGAGAGAGTTCCGGGGTCTGCGCCCCCCGCGGCCCGGTCTGTGACCATTAAAAAAAACAACCCTCAAGGGAAATTCCCTGATGCAGGCAAGAGACTCCCATATCCCACTTCCGTGGATCGAACTGATTGCCAGCATTTTAGAAAGTGTATGACCCCTTAACGGTTTAGTGCTTCCCGCTAATGGTATTGCAGCATGTAAAGAATGATTACAGGAACAGGTAACGTGGAGAGCTGCTGCTCCTGCCTGCCCAGTTTAATAGTTTAATCAATAATATTGTCAGAGTTTACCACAGTGGTGGCACGACTCACGGGTATCACTCTGCACTGTACTAGACGTGCGCCATGAAAACAAATGTAAGATTCAAACAGGTGTAGGGAAACAGCGTAGAGAGGTGTGTGCACAAGCTTAAGCTGTCATTACTTGTTATGGCACGGTAATCCACACTTTCCACACCGACGAAATCATTAAAGGAATAAATTTTCCTTCAGCTAAACCGGGGTTTTGATCTGAAATTTGTTTTTTTTTGTATTGGCAACTCCTCGTATATTCATCTACTGCCTCTCAACTCCCCTCAACCCTTCAGTATCCATAGTATTACCTGGACAGTTCCAAGAGTCAACACCCTTGCGACCAGGTCCCAGACCAGGCCTTCCGGTGGATGGCCTAGCGTAGAACCAACAACCAGGGTGTTGGTTCAAGGCCACACGAAGTCACATGCATGCATCACAGCCCGGATGATCTGGAACTGACTGGAGGAACTTGTCAAATTCTCTCTTCAAAAGAGACCTCTTGGTAATCCCCCCCTATACATGAAAGGAGGATATTGGAAGTATTTGGTCCCTCCAAGCTTATTGAGTTTTCCCCAATTGTATTCACTACATCCCTGCTTTTCACTGAGGTATTTTGCACCATATACCTCTTTCTTGCATAGGAAATGATTTGTTTGCAGATTTGGGACTAATTCCTCAAGAAATCTCGTGGCGCACAAGTCCATTCGTTTCAAAGCACTCGTCTTTATTCTGAATGTTTTCTTATATATATATATATATAATAAAATATATATAAATATATATATATATTTATATATATATATATTATATATATATATATATAATGTTATATATATATATATATATATATATATATATATATATAATGTAAATAATATATAATATATATATATTATATATATATAGTAGTATGAAGTCAGGCCTCAGGCATCCCTTCTACAGAGCGGTCCCTCCCAAAGGGTCGCTGGCTCAGGCCATCCCCTTCTACAGAGCATCCCTCCTGCTGAGCAGTCCCTTTTTTTTCACACCTATGTGCTAATGAACTTAACCACGGCGCGCCCACGAGCCTGGCCCACGAACCCCCGCACACGACCCCCCCCCGCCCTACGACCCCCGCCCCAGCGACCCCGCCCACGACCCCCGCCCACGACCCCCGGCCCACGACACCCCGCCTCCACACCCCCACCCACGACCCCACCCACGACCCCGCCCCACCCCCACCCGGCGCCCCCCCGCGCCCCCGACCGTCGCGCGAACCACCCACCCCCCTCGCAGCACCCTGGCGCCCCTGCCCGCGCCCCTCCGCCCCGCCCGCGCCTTCTGCTGCGCCTTCTGCAGCCCCCGTCGTCCGGATCTCCCCGAAGTTTTTTTTTTCTTCCCCGATTTTTTTCAAATTTTTTTTTTGAATTTTCTTGTGCTCCTCATCTCGGATCAAATTTTTGAGTTTTCCCCCTCCCCATTTCACCCCCATCCCAATTTTTTTCGAATTTTTCATTTCTTATGAACTCCTCAGAACAAGTTATTCCTCGATAATACAAAGACTTCCAATTCCTCGGATCAAATTTTCTCGAAAATCAAAGTCCTACATCTCCCTTGGATCAAGTTTTTCTCCCTCCTCCATCTCCTTATCGAGTTTTTTCGGATTCCCCCTCTGGGTATAAGCATTCAAAATGGACTCGCCACTGCATCCCAATTTTTTTTCTCTCGATATTGACAAAGACTTCCAATTCCTTGGATCAAGTTTTTGGATTCCCCCCCTATGGGGTTTTTCGAAATACTTATGATCTCCTTGAATCAAGTTTTTCTCGATAATACAAAGACCTTTTCCAATTCCTCGTGATCAAGTTTTTCCTCGAAATCAAAGTCTCCATCTCCTCGATCAAGTTTTGGATTCCCCCCCTCTCAGGGTAAGCATTCAAATGAACCTCCTCCTATGAAGCATGGTACTTTCTCTTGTACTGACATACAGGTCTAAACAAGTTGACGTCAGTATTCCTCTCATTTAAGTTAAATGAACTAAAAAGTGTGTTTACTCCGGGCGGTCATGTGAACGTCACGTGATGACCGCACACATACAAGCTGAATCTTGTCGACTTCCCACTATGTCATACGACGTCACCGATTGCCCGCGCACACATGCTGAATCTTGTCGATTTTCCCCTTACACATTCATATACAACATAGGGAAAAACATTTTCACATCTTAACCCAGATAAACCAAATAATTTTCACATTTTTTTCTATCATACCCACAACAATCCACAATTTCTTTACAAAATACAACACAAGTCTAGACAATTATCTCGTTTTAAAAAACTATTTCATACTCAGGTCACTCCCCACGAAGCTAACCATCACATCTCTCCTCCTCCCCACCCTCCAGAACCCTCACACTCCAACAACACCTTCACAATTTACACTCATAACCCCCAATTTTCCTCGTTTTAAAAACTATTTCAACAGAAAAAGTCACCACAACAACGACTTTAACCACTTTTTCCATTAACTTCACTAGTCACAATTTACATATTTTTAACAAAGTTAATACGCATACACACACCTCACTTTGAAACACCTTCAAAACACTCATCATAAATCATTTTGAATACTTCACCAAAAATACCTTTGAAACATTTTTCCAAACAACCCTGAAACACTTCCAAAGACAACATTTGAGGTACTCTTTAACTCCCAAATACACATACTGAATACTACAAACACCACTGAATACAGTCAAAACCACACACCAAAATCACCATAAACTAAGATCAACACCCACATCCCACAACACCCACAACCCACAATTTTTGTTTCCTCGTGTTTAAACATTTTCAATTGGAAAAGATCCACAACACCCACAACTTATAACCACTTTCAGCATGCGTCTCTGAGGGGTGTTGTAGACACTGCCACCGGCCGCGTGCCGGCACACAAGATATAGTTTCCGCGGAGGGGGAGATGGAGGTGATAGCGGTGGCATGGGGAGGTCGCGTGCGGGATCTCGATTACAACTAATTCATCAGAAAAGGTCACAACAACCCACAACTTATAATAAACACTTTTAAACAACTCTATTCGACAACAACACCCACAAACCCACAACCACCCACACAACCCACAGATTATTTTACTCGTTTTTAAAAACTATTTCATATCAGAAAACTCACCACAACAACTTATAACCACTTTTTCAGAGCATCACTTAGTTCGACAAACAACACCCACGAACCCCCATCAATTACCAAAATATTAACATTTATTTCCCCCTTCTTTTTATCTGACTCTTAAATGTAAAACCAATTCCTCTTTACAATTACTAAAATTCTAAATAAATCCTCTCTGCATAACCCCATGTCCATTGTATCCACATAAAATGATTATTAATACTCGTATCAACAGATCACACAATCCAACTATTGGACAAATGTTTCAACACCCTCCCATTCTTTTCCAATATATCATAACTTTTCAATTTCTATAATTTCTTTTTAAAATAATTCACACATTACCTTTTTATTTTCAGTAAAATCTCCCCATAATTCATTAAATTTCTAATACAAAAAAAAAAACCCTCCCACATACCCCCTCTCCATCTCACCCTCATATCTTCTTCACATCCACTCACCACGCCTTTCCCAACACACCTCTTTCTGAACAAACACAAAATCCCATTTCAACATCCACAAATTGCATCTCATCACACCATCTTCAAATCCACAAAAAATCAATGCAACCAAGAATAAACACAAAAATTCTCAATAACCACCTAACACACACACACACACACACACACACACACACACACACACACCACAGGCACACACACACACACACCACAACACACAGCACACACACACACACACACAAACCTAACCGAACCTAGCCTAAGCCTAACCTGAACCGCACCGAACCTATCCTACCTAACCTAACCTATCCAAACCTCACTTAACCTTAGCTATAACATAACCTATCCTAACCTAAAAAAGCTTAACCTAACCTAACCTAGCTAACCTAAAACCGGAACCTAACCTAACCTAACTTATCCTAACCTAACCAAACTTTAACCTACCTAACCTAACCTTACGCTAACCTAACTTATCCTAACCTATCCTAACCTTAACCTAAACCTATGCCTAACCTATCTTAACCTAACCTAACCTAATCCTAACCTAACCTAACCTAACTTAATAACCTAATCCTAACCGTTTCCTAACCTATCTCACCTATCCTAACCTAGCCCTAACCTATCCTAACCTATCCAAACCTAAACCTAACCTAACCCTAACCTAACCTAACCTAACCTAAACCTAACCAGAGACACTAAAATCAACTGTAACCATGATATTCACAAAATTCATAACCACCTAACAACACACACACACACACACACACATACAAACATCACTATACTTTGAACACCCTCTGGACATCATTTGAACACCTTCAAAAAAAAAAATACCAAACACCCTCCGAATACCCAAAAACTCTACTGATTACTACCAAGATCACCGTCAAAATCACCAGAAACTAAGTTAACATCACTATCCAACATCCTTTTTATAGAATCATCCCCTCAAATCACTATAACCAAGAACTCTCCCTTCATTTTGTGCGCCTAAATAAAAACATGATACACAAACCTAAAATACGCAAAACACTTAGTACATGATCATCCGATCAACCTGAAAACATATCTTGTACACACACACCATAATCTAAACAACCAACCAACTACAATTCACCCATGTTCACTTACCTCAAAAATCACACTAATAATCACAGAAAACACTCATTTTATAAACATTTCACACAGAAAAAAATCATATTGACAATATCTAAGCGCACTCTCACCTCACTACCACCAACACACGAATGTCCACACACCTTAACACAGGCCCGACGAGCTCACCCACTCCAGTGGACGTCACATCCCACACTCCTCCCATTGTTTTACTTGCTGTTGGTTAACATCACACCCAACCCACCTTGTTTCAACCCTTGGGGGGTTTGTACCTCATTATCTAAGAACAATATATCCAAAGACGATTACCAGATTTATGAACCCACCACCAAGATCACAGAAAAGCACAACATTTTTTATAATTATTCACAGACCTAAATCACGATCACCATTTCCATATCACCCACAACTTATACATTTCAATCACAAATATTTAAGACATGAGACATACACACCAAATCTAGACATTGCATACCGATCTATGTTTGCATATCACATTTCCATTCACCACTCATCCTAAAACATCTTTCCTTATTCATTCCGTATTTCTCCTGAAGTTGTTTTTAACCCCGACGGGCCCATCACGAGTAGAAGCCAGAGTGTAGTATGGTGGTCCTAGTTGGAGTGGTGATGGTTGTCTGGCCTACTTACGTCGTGATGGGCCCGTCGTGGTTAAAACAACTCTAGGAGATATACGAAATGAATAAGGAAGAATGTGATTTGGTAGTAATCAGTAGTGTTTTGGGAGTATTCGGAGGTGTTTTGATGGTGTTTGTTGAAGGTGTTCAAAAATGATGTGCAGAGTATTTTTTGAAGAAGATCTGTGGTGTTCAGAGTTGGTTCAAAGTTAGTCAGTGTGTTAGATATGGTAATGTCTCATGACATAAGTGTCTGAGTTAGTTTTTGTGTTAATGTTGTAAAGTCTGGGAGACTGAGGAGTAGTATGGTGGATGTGTTGTATTTCAGTTAATGAAATGTGTTAAGTGTAGATAATGAGAGATGTATAAAAATCTTTATTTGGGTAATCAAAATGATATTTTGGAAAGTGCTTCAGAGTTGTTTGGAAATGTTCGAAGGGTTGTTATGTGAGTATTCAAATGATTTATGAGAGTGTTCGAACCCCCCCCCCCCCCCCCCCCCCCCCCCCCCCCCCCCAAGTAATCTTGGGGGTTGTTCTGTAGTGAGAGGATAAAGGTTGTGGATGAGAGATATTGAGGAAAAGGTGGTCTTAAAATGATGTATGAGAGTGTTTTGAAGGTGTTCAAAGTAAAGTGAGGTGTGTGTATGTGTGTGTGTGTGTGTGTTGTGTGTGTGTGTGTGTGTGTGTGTGTGTGTGTGTGTGTGTGTGTGTGTGTGTGTTCTCACCTAGTCTGAGGTTGCGGGGGTCGAGTCCGGGCTCCTAGGGCCCGCCTCTTCACTGATCGTACTAGGTCACTCTACCTGATCCGTTGTGCTTTATCATACCTCTTGCTTTTAAGCTATGTATGGATCCTGCCTCCATTACATTCGCTTCCCAAACTATTCCACTTCACTGTCTACTCTGTGGCTGAAATACTTCCTTACATCCCTTGTGATTTCTTCTGTGTCCTTCAGCTTCAAAATCTGTGTCCCCCCTTGTTACTGTGTCCAATATCTGGAACTTACTGTCTTTGTCCTCCTTGTCACAATTCCTCTCAGTATTTGTATGTCGTTATCTCATGTCCCCCTATCTCTCCTGTCCTCCAGTGTCGTCAGGTTGATTTCTCCCTTAACTCTCCTCGTAGGACATAACCTCTTAGCTTCTGGGATAGTCTTGTGCCAAACTCCTTTGCACTTTTCTCTAGTTTCTTCACGTGCTTGGCTAGGTGTGGGTTTCCAAAAATGGTGCCGCATACTCAATATGGGCCTAACGTACACGGTTGTACAGGGTCCTGAATGATTCCTTATTAAGATGTGAATGCTGTTATGAGGTTGCAGGCGCCCATATGATGCAGCAGTTATCTTGGTGATGTGCGCTTCAGAGATGTGCCTGGTGTTATACTCACCTCCAAGATCTTTTTCTTTGGAGTGAGGTTTGTAGTCTCTGAACCCCCCTAGACTGTACTCCGTCTGCGGCCCTTCTTTGCCCTTTCCCCATATCTTCATGACTTTTGCACTGGTGCGGATTGAACTCCAGGAAAGCCAATTGCTGGACCAGGTCTGTAGCCTGTCCAGATCCCTTTGTAGTTCTGCCTGGTTCTTCGATCGAGTGAATTCTTCTCATCAACTTCACGTCATCTGCAATCAGGGACTCCTAAGAGTCTATTCCTTCCGTCATGTCGTTCACAATACCAGAAACAGCACTGGTCCTAGGACTGACCCCTGCGGGACCCCGCTGGTCACAGGTGCCCACTCTGACACCTCGCCACGTACCATGACTCGCTGCTGTCTTCCTGACAAGTATTTCCTGATCCATTGTAGTGCCTTCCCTGTTATCCCTGCTTGGTCCTCCAGTTTTTGCACCAATCTTGTGTGGAACTGTGTCAAACGCCTTCTTGCAGTCCAAGAAAATGCAATCCACCCACCCCTCTCTCTCTTGTCTTACTGCTGTCACCATGTCATAGAACTCCAGTAGGTTTGTGACACAGGATTTCCCGTCCCTGAAACTATGTTGGCTGCTGTTGATGAGATTGTTCCTTTCTAGGTGTTCCACCACTCTTCTCCTGATAATCTTCTCCATGATTTTGCATACTATACATGTCAGTGACACTGGTCTGTAGTTTAATGCTTCATGTCTGTCTCCTTTTTTAAAGATTGGGACGTGTGTGTGTGTGTGTGTGTGTGTGTTAGGTGGTCATAGAGTTTTGTGAATATCATGGTTACAGTGATTTTAGTGTATTTGAGTTAGGTTAGGTTAGGCTAGGTTAGGATAGGTTCGGTTAGGTTAGGTAAGGTTAGGCTAGGTTAGGTTAGGATAGGTTAGGTTAAGTTAGGTAGGGTACAACAGGTTGAAACAAGGTGGGACTGGTGTGATGTTACCAACCACCAAGTAACACAATGGGAGTGTGACGTCACTGGAGGTGAGCTCGTCGGTCCTGTGAGGTGTGACATCGTGTGTTGGTGGTAGTGAGGTGAGTGCGCTTAGATATTGTCAAATATGATTTTTTTTGTGTGTGAAATGTTAATAAAAATGAGTGTTTTCTGTGATATTAGTGATTTTTGAGGTAAGTGAACATGGGTGATTGTAGTTGGTGGTTGTCTTAGATTATGTGTGTGTGTACAAGATATGTTTTCAGTTGATGGTGATCATGTACTAAGTGTTTGCGTATTAGGTTTGTGTTCATGCTTTTTTTTTATGCGTCAAATGGGGAGGGAGTTCTTGGTTATAGTGATTTGAGGGGATTTCTATAAAAAGGATGTTGGATAGTGATGTTAAAGTTAGTTTCTGGTGATTTTGACGGTGATTTGGTAGTAATCATTAGTGATTTGGGAGTATTCGGAGGTGTTTGATGGTGTTTTTTTTTGAAGGTGTTCAAATGATGTGCAGAGGGTGTTCAAAGTAAAGTGATGTGTGTGTGTGTGTGTGTGTGTGTGTGTGTGTGTGTGTGTGTGTGTGTGTGTGTGTGTTTTAGGTGGTTATAGAATTTTGTGAATATCATAGTTACAATGATTTTAGTGTATTTGAGTTAGGTTAGGCTAGGTTAGGTTAGGATAGGTTAGGCTAGGTTAGGATAGGTTAGGCTAGGTTAGGAAAGGTTAGGGTAGGTTAGGTTAAGTTAGGTTAAGTTAGGTTAGTTTAGGTTAGGATAGGTTAGGTTAGGTTAAGATAGGTTAGGTTAGGATAAGTTGGGTTAGGTTAGGATAGGTTAGGATAGGTTAGGTTAAGGTTAGGATAGGTTAGGATAAGTTAGGTTAGGTAAGGTTAGGTTAGGTTAAGTTAGGTTAGGTTAGGATAAGTTAGGTTAGGTTAGGTTAAGTTAGGATAAGTTAGGTTAGGTTCGGTTAGGTTAGGCTAGGTTAGGATAGGTTAGGCTAGGTTAGGATAGGTTAGGCTAGGTTAGGATAGGTTAGGCTAGGTTAGGATAGGTTAGGCTAGGTTAGGATAGGTTAGGCTAGGTTAGGAAAGGTTAGGATAGGTTAGGTTAAGTTAGGTTAGGATAGGTTAGGTTAGGTTAAGATAGGTTAGGTTAGGATAAGTTAGGTTAGGATAGGTTAGGATAGGTTAGGCTAGGTTAGGATAGGTTAGGTTAGGTTAGGATAGGATAGGTTAGGTTAGGTTAGGTTATGTTCGGTTTGGTTAGGTTAGGTTAGGTTAGGCTAGGCTAGGCTAGGTTCGGTTAGGTTAGGTAAAGATAGGCTAGGTTAGGTTAGGTTAAGTTAGGTTAAGTTAGGTTAGGTTAGGATAGGATAGGTTAGGTTAGGTTAAGTTAGGTTAGATTAGGATAGGATAGGTTAGGTTAGGTTAGGTTCGGTTAGGTGTGTGTGTGTACTCACCTATTTGTGGTTGCAGGGGTCGAGTCACAGCTCCTGGCCCCGCCTCTTCGCTGATTGCTACTAGGTCCTCTCTCTCCCTGCCCCATGAGCTCTATCATACCTCGCCTTAAAACTATGTATGGTTCCTGCCTCCACCACATCACTTTCTAGGCTATTCCATGGCCTGACTACTCTATGACTGAAGAAATACTTCCTAACATCCCTTTGATTCATCTGAGTCTTCAACTTCCAATTGTGACCTCTTGTGTCTGTGTCCCATCTCTGGAACATCCCGTCTTTGTCCACCTCGTCTATTCCGCGCAGTATTTTATATGTCGTTATCATGTCTCCCCTGACCCTCCTGGCCTCAGTGTCGTCAGGCCGATTTCCCTCAACCTTTCTTTCATAGGACAAATCCCCGTAGCTCTGGGACTAGTCTTGTTGCAAACCTTTGCACTTTCTCTAATTTCTTGACGTGCTTGACTAGGTGTGGATTCCAAACTGGTGCTGCATACTCCAGTATGGGCCTGACGTAGATGGTGTACAGAGTCTTAAACGAATCCTTACTGAGGTATCGGAACGCTATCCGTAGGTTTGCCAGGCGCCCGTATGCTGCAGCAGTTATCTGATTGATGTGCGCCTCAGGAGATATGCTCGGTGTTATACTCACCCCCAGATCTTTTTCCTTGAGTGAGGTTTGCAGTCTTTGGCCATCTAAATAATATTGTGTCTGCGGTCTTCTTTGCCCTTCCCCAATCTTCATGACTTTGCATTTGGCAGGGTTAAATTCAAGGAGCCAGTTGCTGGACCAGTCTTGTAGCCTGTCCAGATCTCTTTGTAGTCCTGCCTGATCCTCGTCCGATTCGATTCTTCTCATTAACTTCACATCGTCTGCAAACAAGGACACTTCTGAGTCTATCCCTTCCGTTATGTCGTTCACGTATACCAAGAACAGCACAGGTCCTAGGACTGACCCCTGTGGAACCCCGCTTGTCACAGGCGCCCACTCTGACACCTCGTCTCGTACCATGACTCGTTGTTGCCTCCCTGTCAGATATTCTCTGATCCATTGCAGTGCCTTTCCTCTAGCTTTTGCAGTAACCTCTTGTGAGGAACTGTGTCGAAAACCTTCTTGCAGTCCAAAAATTACGCAGTCGATCCACCCCTCTCTCTTGTCTTACTTCTGTCACCTTGTCATAAAACTCTAGTAGGTTTGTGACACAGGATTTTTCCTTCCCTGAAACCGTGCTGGTTGTCAATTATACACTTGTTTCTTTCCAGGTGCCCCCCACTCTCCTCCTGATGATCTTCTCCATGACCTTGCATACTATACACGTTAGTGATACAGGTCTGTAGTTTTAGTGCCTCATGTCTGTCTCCCTTTTTAAAAATTGGGACTACATTTGCCATTTTCCATACCTCAGGGAGTTGCCCAGTTTCAAATGATGTGTTGAAGATCTTTGTTAATGGCTCACACAATATCTCTGCTCCCTCTTTAAGGACCCATGGAGAGATGTTGTCTGGTCCCACCGCCTTTGAGGTGTCAAGTTCGCATAGCAGCTTCTTCACCTCCTCCTTGGTTATATGTAACCTCATCCAGCACTTGCTGGTGTGCCCCCCTGTTCTGATTTCTTGGAGTCCTACTGGTTTCCACTGTAAATACCTCTTTAAATCTTGTGTTGGCTCCTGACATACCTCTCGGTCGTTTCTTGTGAATTCCCCATCACCCTTCCTCAGTCTGATTACCTGGTCCTTGACTGTTGTTTTCCTCCTGATGTGGCTGTACAACAGCTTCGGGTCAGTCTTTACTTTTGATGCTATGTCTTTTTTCATATTGTCTCTGAGCCTCCCTTCTTATCTGTGCATTTTCGTTTCTGGCTCTTTCGGCCTGATTTCTTTATTTTCCTGAGTTCTCTGTTTCTTTTACCTTTTCCATTCTCTAGTACACCTAGTTTTTGCCTCCCTACCCCTTTGGGTGAACCAAGGACTCGTTCTGTTCTTCCCTTTATTTCTTTTTCCCCTTGGGAACAAACCTCTCCTCTCCCTCCTTGCATTTTGTTGCTACATGTCCATCATTTCTCTGTACTGGTTTTCCTGTCAGTTCCCTTCCCACTGAATGTCTTGAAGGAAGTTCCTCTTTGCCTGAGTAGTGTGTGTGTGTTGTGTGTGTGTGTGTGTGTGTGTGTGTGTGTGTGTGTGTGTGTGTGTGTTAGGTGGTTATAGAATTTTGTGAATATCTTGGTTACTTTGATTTTTAGTGGATTTTGAGATGAGTGATGAGATGCATTTGTGGATGTGAAATGTGATTTTGTGTTTGTTCAGAAGAGGTGTGATGGGAAAGGGTGAGTGGATGTGAAAAAATGCGGGTGAGATGGAGGGGGGTATGGGGAGGGTTTGTATTAGAAATTTAAGGGAAATATGGGGAGATTTTACTAAAAATAAAAGGTAATGTGTAAAATATTTTAAAAAGAAATTATGGGAATTGAAAAGTTATTGATATATTGGAAAAGAATGGAGGGTGTTGAAAATGTCGCAATAGTTGGATAGTGAGATTAGTTGATACGAGTATAATATCAATTTATGTGGATACAAGGACATGGGTATGGAGAGGATTTTATTAGAATTTTAGTAATGTAAAGAGGAATGTGTATTACATTTAAGATTCAGTAAAAAGAAGGGGGAAAAAATGTTAATAAATTGGTAATTGATGAGGGTTGTGGGTGTTGTTTGTCGAACTAGAGATGCTGAAAAGTGGTTATAAGTTGAGTGGTGACTTTTTCTGATTAAATAGTTAAAACGAGAAAAATATTGTGGGGTGTGGGTGTTGTGGGTTTGTGGTTGTTGCTGTCGAACTAGAGATACCGAAAAAGTGGTTATAAGTTGTGGGTTGTTGTGCCTTTTTCTGATGAAATTAGTTAAAACGAGAAAAAAATTGTGGGTTGTGGGTGTTGTGGGCGTTGTTGTCGAACTAGATTTTGTTGAATAGTGATTATAGTTGTGGGTTGTTGGGGACTTTTTGATGAAATTAGTTGAAACGAGAAAAAATTGTGGGTTGTGGGATGTGGGTGTTGATCTTAGTTTATGGTGATTTTGGTTGTGTTTTGACTGTATTCAGTGGTGTTTTAGTAGTATTCAGTTGTGTATTTGGGAGTAGGTAAGACACATATGCAACAGTTAGGTATCTTTATTGTGAAACGTTTCGCCAAACACAGTAGGCTTCTTCAGTCAAGTACAAAAAAAGTTGATAGAAGCAGAAGATACTTGAAGACGATGTAATCAGTCCATCACCCTTAAAGTTTTGAGGTGGTCAGTCCCTCAGTCTGGAGAAGAGCATTGTTCCATAGTATGAAACAATATTGTTTCATACTATGGAACAATGCTCTTCTCCAGATGAGGGACTGACCACCTCAAAACTTTAAGGGTGATGGATGATTACTCGTCTTCAAGTATCTTCTGCTTCTATCAACTTTTCTGTACTTGACTGAAGAAGCCTACTGTGTTAGGCGAAACGTTTCACAATTTAAAGATACCCAACGTTGCATTTTGGTCTTACCTAACAACCTGTCGGTTTTTTTTATACCATTTTAATGTTTATTTGGGAGTACTCAAAATGTTGTCTTGGGAAGTGTTTCAGTGTTGTTTGGAAAATGTTCAAAGGTATTTTTGTGGGGTATTCAAATGATTTATGAGAGTGTTTTGAAGGTGTTCAAAGTGAGGTGTGTGTGCGTAAATTTAAATTTGTAATATGTGAAATTGTGACTAGTGAATTAATGGAAAGTGGTTATAAGTGTTGTGGTGACTTTTTCTGATGAAATAGTTAAAACGAGAAAAATTGGGGGTTATGAGTGAAAAAATTTTAGGTGTTGGTTGGAGTGTGAGGGTTCTGGGGGGTGGGGAGGAGGAGAGAGAGAAGGTTACTTCGGGGGGGAGTGACCCGAGATGAAAAAGTTTAAAACGAGAAAAAAAGTCTAGACTTGTGTTGTATTTTGTAAAGAAATTGTGGATTGTTGTGGGTATTAAAGAAAAAAAAATGTGAAAATTATTTGGATTATCCTGGGTTTTAAAAGTGAAAATGTTTTCCCTATGTTGTATATGAAATGTGTAAGGGGAAAGTCGACAAGATTCAGCCTGTGTGCGCGGGCATCGCGTGACGTCACTGACATAGGGGGAAGTCGACAAGATTCAGCTTGTATGTGTGAGGTCATCACGTGACGTCACTGACCGCCGAGTAAACACACTTTTTAGTTCATTTAACTTAATGAGAGGAATACTGACGTCACACTTGTTTAGACCTGTAGTAAGAGAAAGTACCATGCCTCATAGGAGGAGTTCATTTGAATGCTTACCCTGAGAGGGGGGAATCCAAAAACTTGATCCGAGGAGATGGAGACTTTGATTTCGAGAAAAACTTGATCCGAGGAATTGGAGTCTTTGTATTATCGAGAAAACTTGATCCAAGGAGATCATAAGAATTTCGAAACCCCATAGGGGGGGAATCCAAAAACTTGATCCAAGGAATTGGAGTCTTTGTAATATCGAGAAAAAAAAATTGGGATGCAAGTGGGAGTCCATTTTGAATGCTTATACCCAGAGGGGGAATCCAAAAAACTCGATCCAAGGAGATGGAGGAGAAAAACTTGATCCAAGGAGATGAAGACTTTGATTTCGAGAAAATTTGATCCGAGGAATTGGAGTCTTTGTATTATCGAGAAAACTTGATCTGAGGAGTTCATAAGAAAATGAAATTCGAAAAAAATTGGGATGGGGGTGAAAGTGGGAGGGGGAAACTCAAAAATTTGATCCGAGGAGAGCACAAGAAAATTCAAAAAAAAATTTGAAAAAAATCGGAAAAAATTCGGGGCGATCCGGACGACGCTGCAGAAGGCGCAGCAGAAGGCGTGGGCGGGGCGCGAGGGGCGCGGGCAGGGGCGTCAGGGTGCGGCGAGGGTGGTGGGTCGGCGCGACGGTCGGGGGCGCGGGTGTGGGTCGTGGCGGGGTCGTGGGCGGGGGTCGTGGGTGGGGGTCGTGGGCGGGGGTCGGGCGGGGTCGTGGGCGGGGGTCGTGGGCGGGGTCGTGGGCGGGGGTCGTGGGCGGGGTTAAGGTCATTAGCACATAGGTGTGAAAAAGGTCATTAGCACATAGGTGTGAAAAGGGGACTGTCAGAGGAGGGACCGCTCTGTAGAAGGGATGCCTGAGCCGCCTTCATCACTACTTATATATATATATAATATATATATTATATATATATATATATATATATATATATATATATATATATATATATATATATATATATATATATCTATATATATATAATTAGGGTAGATGAAGTTATTTTAATTTAATCTAAATATACGTATAGTCACTAGATTAAATATAGAGACGGGACACATCTGACAATATGGTGGCGCCTTTTTCCCAATTTGTTATCAATATTTCTTTGAACAATATTTTGCGTAATCAAATACGAGTGACCTTAGCGCTTTGAATACCCATTCTTGTGTTTATTAGTTGTCTTTTGTCCTATAACATGCAACAATAAATATTCTTCAATGGTTTAGTGCTTTATTGTTAGCTATGACGTCTGACACTGGAACTGGACTGATGGACCAGTCCGTGTATGTATGAAAGTTAAGACACATGTGCAACATCTGGATATCTTTATTGTAGACGTTTCGCCATCCAGTGGCTTTATCAATACAGATTCTAGGACATAAGTGGAAGACAGTAGAATTTGTATAGATAAAGCCACTGGATGGCGAAACGTCTACAATAAAGATATCCAGATGTTGCACATGTGTCTTAACTTTCATATTGTCGGTATTTTATACCTTTCTTGCACATCCATGTATGTAGTTTGGGGGAAGAAGGCGCGCACTTAATACATAAGAACATAAGAAAGGAGGAACACTGCAGGAGGCCTGTTGGCCCATACTAGGCTGGTCCTTTACAATTCATCCCACTAACAAAACATTTGACCAACCCAATTTTCAATGCTACCCACGATGTACAAGTCTCACTCAAATCCAACCCCTCCCACTCATGTACTTATCCAACCTAAATTTGAAACTACCCAAAGTCCTAGCCTCAATAGCCCAACTAGGTAGACTGTTCCACTCATCTACTACCTTATTTCCAAACCAATACT
Source organism: Cherax quadricarinatus (assembly GCF_026875155.1). NCBI lineage: Eukaryota > Metazoa > Arthropoda > Malacostraca > Decapoda > Parastacidae > Cherax > Cherax quadricarinatus. The sequence goes on along the minus strand of NC_069424.1, from coordinate 8,218,781 downwards.
TTCCTGTGTCCTTTCTAAATCTAAACTTATCTAATTTAAATCCATTACTGCGGGTTCTCTCTTGGAGAGACATCCTCAAGACCTTATTAATATCCCCTTTATTAATACCTATCTTCCACTTGTACACTTCGATCAGGTCTCCCCTCATTCTTCGTCTAACAAGTGAATGTAACTTAAGAGTCTTCAATCTTTCTTCATAAGGAAGATTTCTAATGCTATGTATTAATTTAGTCATCCTACGCCGAGGTTTAGCAGTCGTTTACGACCAGTTCCCTGACTGGTCTGTGAGGTTTAGCAGTCGTTTACGACCAGTTCCCTGACTGGTCTGTGAGGTTTAGCAGTCGTTTACGACCAGTTCCCTGACTGGTCTGTGAGGTTTAGCACTCGTTTACGACCAGTTCCCTGACTGGTCTGTGAGGTTTAGCAGTCGTTTACGACCAGTTCCCTGACTGGTCTGTGAGGTTTAGCAGTCGTTTACGACCAGTTCCCTGACTTTTTTCATTCATCTACTCTGTTGCTAAACGAATACTTCCCTATATCCTTAATAAATCTAAATTTGTCCAACACGAATCCACTGCCGTCAGTCACACTCTCCAATACACTGCTACCACACTTGTTCTCCCCATCTCCCATACACCACAATTCTTCCTTCCCCCTCCCCATTCTCAATCCCCCATAACTCTTTTACCTTTTCTCTCACCTCCTAGAACTTTCTCTCACCTCCTAGAACTTTCTCTCACCTCCTAGAACTTTCTCTCACCTCCTAGAACTTTCGTCAGCAAAAAAACGAACATCACAGATTCCTCGCTGATTTTCACCAGAAGTGAAGTAGGAAAATTAACTGCCAGTAAAAAACAGAGACACGGAAGTGACACGACTGCAGATAAACTTGTCATCACCAGTTACAACAACAACTGGGAGAGGGAAGCTTCTTATAACACAGTTTACACTGATGGACCTTAAGAACAATATTGGCAAATGTAGACTTTAGTCTTTATATTAAGTTACAAAGCATGGCTTACTTCTGCAGTGTTTTAAAAATTGAGGTTGGAGAGTTGAAGGAGGAGGTCTTGCTTCTCCAGGAGGAGATTAGGAGGCTGAAGGGCCACCTCAATGGGTCTGGGAGAGAGTGTGAGGTGGCTGGAGTTGTGGGGAATGAGGCTTCTAGCAGTGAGGTGCAGTCTGTCTCTCGCTGTGAGGAGGCTGTAGTTGGGGAGGTAGCAACGGCTACCAGCAGTGAGGTGCAGTCCAGCACCTGCTACAAGTGGCGAGTGGTTCACAGTAATGGGAGGCGCATCAGAATAAGGAAAGTTAAGAGTGAAGATCTGAAGGTAGGAAATCACTTCTCTGTTCTTCAGGATGAATGTACTTCAGTGGCCAGTGAAGGTAAGGGTACTACTGCCCCTGCTAATGGAAGTAAGCGCATTCTTGTGGTTGGTGACTCTCAGGTAAGATATATTGACCGTGCTTTTTGTAATAGGAATAAGAAGATGAGAGATAGTGTGCTTCCCTGGAGCTGGTGTTGGGGACATTGTCAAAAGGCTGGATAATATCATGTCAGGTAATGGGAACAAGCCCATTATCTGTCTCATTGCTGGTGGAAATGATATTGGGAAGGGTAGGAGAGAAGAGCTGCTAGATAAGTACAGGTCAGCTATAGATTTCATTAAGTCTAAGGGAGGATCCCAATCATATGTAGCATCTTGCCTAGAAGGGGAGTAGGAAATGAATGGTTGTCTAGGGCAATTGGTGTAAATTGCTGGCTAGACAGATACTGCAAGGAACTTGCAATCCCATTCATTGACAACTGGAACAACTTTTATGGCAAACATGATATGTATGCAAGGGATGGGGTACATCTCTCTGGGGCAAGGGTGGTAGCACTTGCAGACTCGATTGAGAAGGCCATTGGCGAAATGCCTATGATTTTAAACTGATGGAAGATAGAGGTATGGGTGTGTGTGGGAAACAAGCAGGATGCAACACTTGGGTTAGAAACAGTAAATGTATAAAAGGCATTCAGCATGAAGTTATAAATAAAGACAATAGATCAGGTCAGCAAACAAAGGGGGACAGCAGAGGGCAGCAAGGGACTAGCTCCCTTAAGGTTTACTATACTAATAGCAGGAGTGTAAGAAATAAGATAGATGAGCTAAGATTAATTGCAAGTGCAGGAAACATAGATATTATTGCTATAACAGAGACCTGGCTCAATCTGAAAGAGAGATGCCCTCTGAATGTCACATACAAGGATATAAATTATTCCACACTGACAGGGTCAACAGGAAAGGTGGTGGAGTAGCGATGTATGTCAGAGACAATTTAAATTGTTGTGTTAGACAAGATATTAAATTAGAAGCGTCAGCCACTGAATCTGTTTGGTTACAGCTTCTCGAGGGCCGAGAAAAACTAATTTTGGGTGTGATTTACAGGGCCCCAAATCTTGATAGGGAGATAAGATAAGATAAGATTTCGTTCGGATTTTTAACCCCGGAGGGTTAGCCACCCAGGATAACCCAAGAAAGTCGGGTGCGTCATCGAGGACTGTCTAACTTATTTCCATTGGGGTCCTTAATCTTGCCCCCCAGGATGCGACCCACACCAGTCGACTAACACCCAGGTCCCTATTTGCTGCTAGGTGAACAGGACAACAGGTGTAAGGAAACGTGTCGAATGTTTCCACCCGCCGGGAATCGAACCCGGGCCCTCCGTGTGTGAAGCGGGAGCTTTAGCCACCCAGGCCACCAGGCCAGTAACTTCTATGGGACGAAATTCGTAAGGCATCTACATACGAAAATGTTGTGCTAATGGGAGATTTCAACTTTTAGACAGATTGACTGGAGCAATTTGACAGAAATTTAGAGTCAGGTGACTTTCTTGATACGATCCAGGATTGTTTTTTAAAACAGTTTGTGACAGAGCCAACTAGGGGAAATAACCTCCTTGACTTGGTTCTTGCCAGTAGGGAAACACTAATTAATAATCTTGAGGTTAATGATGAGCTTGGGGAAAGTGGTCACAAATCACTCAGTTTTAATATATATGGAATTCCCCTAATAATGGCAATCAAGTCTCCGTCCCTGACTTTCGCTTGGCTGATTTCATAGGACTGAAAAATTATTAGGTGGGCTGAACTGGAATGACTGACTAAGGGTCAGTAGGTGGTGATGGTTGCCGTATGATGCTTTTTCCCGGGCATAGTTCTAGCTGCTCAGTCAAATTATGTTCCAAATAGGGAAATCGATCAAACAAAAATGATCCCAAATGGATGAAAAAATAGATTAAAATATCTGATTGGTTAAAAGAGAGGCATATATAGGCAAATCAAAGAGGAGAGGGGCAATTAAGAAATCGATATATTCAGTTAAAGAGAGAAATAAAAAGGAATTAAAAAAACAAAAAAGAGATTATGAGATTAAAGTTGCAGGAGAATCGAAGACTAACCCAAAAGGATTCTTTCAGGTATACAGAAGTAAGATCAGGGACAAGATAGGCCCACTCAAAAGTTCCTCAGGTCAGCTCACTGACAGTGATAAGGAAATGTGTAGAATTTTTAACACATACTTCCTCTGTTTTTACACAGGAGGATACCAGCGATATTCAGTAATGATAAATTATGTAGAACAGGACGATAATAAACTGTGCACGATTAGGGTCACAAGTGACATGGTCCTTAGGCAAATAGATAAATTAAAACCTAGCAAATCCCCAGGCCCTGATGAACTGTATGCAAGGGTTCTAAAGGAATGTAAAGAGGAGCTTAGCACACCTTTGGCTAATCTTTTCAACATATCACTACAAACTGGCATGGTGCCAGATAAGTGGAAAATGGCAAATGTGATACCTATTTTCAAAGCAGGTGACAGGTCCTTAGCTTCGAACTATAGACCAATAAGCCTAACCTCCATAGTGGGAAAATTTATGGAATCAATAATTCCCGAGGCAGTTCGTAGCCACCTTGAAAAGCATAAATTAATCAACGAATCTCAGCATGGTTTTACAAAGGGGCGTTCCTGCCTTACGAATTTATTAACTTTTTTCACTAAGGTATTTGAGGAGGTAGATCATGGTAATGAATATGATATTGTGTATATGGACTTCAGTAAGGCTTTTGACAGGGTCCCACATCAGAGACTATTGAGGAAAATTAAAGCACATGGAATAGGAGGAGAAATTTTTTCCTGGATAGAGGCATGGTTGACAAATAGGCAGCAGAGAGTTTGCATAAATGGGGAGAAATCAGAGTGGGGAAGCGTCACGAGCGGTGTTCACAGGGGTCAGTGTTGGGCCCCCTGCTGTTCACAATCTACATAAAACGACATAGATGAGGGCATAAAGAGCGACATCGGCAAGTTTTCCCATGACACCAAAATAGGCCGTCGAATTCATTCTGACGAGGACATTCGAGCACTCCAGGAAGATTTGAATAGACTGATGCAGTGGTCGGAGAAGTGGCAGATGCAGTTTAATATAGACAAATGCAAAGTTCTAAATGTTGGACAGGACAATAACCATGCCACATATAAACTAAATAATGTAGATCTTAATATTACGGATTGTGAAAAAGATTTAGGAGTTCTGGTTAGCAGTAATCTGAAACCAAGACAACGGTGCATAAGTGTTCGCAATAAAGCTAATAGAATCCTTGGCTTCATAAGAACATAAGAACGGTGCTAGGGTTATGGACACTCCCGAGCTTCAGAACCTTGCATTTATCTACATTGAACTGCATCTGCCACTTTTCTGACCAAGAGTAGAGTTTGTTTATATCCTCCTGAAGTTCCCTAACATCTACGTTTGAATCAATTATCCTACCTATCTTCGTGTCATCGGCGAATTTGCTCATATCACTAGTAATTCCTTCATCAAGATCATTGATATATATTATAAACAACAACGGGCCCAAGACTGATCCCTGTGGAACGCCACTTGTTACTGATCCCCACTCGGATTTAACCCCATTTATGGACACTCTCTGCTTCCTGTCTGTGAGCCATGATTTGATCCACGAGAGCACTTTTCCCCCAATGCCATGAGCTGCTACTTTCTTCAACAGTCTTTGGTGCGGAACTCTATCAAATGCCTTACTAAAATCTAAGTGAATAATATCAAATTCTTTATTGTGGTCAACAGCCTCAAAAGCTTTACTGAAGAAAGTTAATAAATTAGTTAGACAAGACCGGCCTCTTGTGAATCCATGCTGAGTATCATTAATCAAGCTATGCTTATCGAGATGGCTTCTTATAATTTGAGCTATAATTGACTCTAGTAATTTGCCTACAATTGAGGTCAGGCTTATTGGGCGGTAATTTGACGGTAACGACTTGTCCCCTGTTTTAAAAATAGGAATTACATTAGCCTTCTTCCACATATCAGACACTACACCTGTTTGAAGAGATAAATTAAAAATATTAGTTAATGGTTCACAGACTTCCATTTTGCATTCCTTTAGAACCCTTGAAAAAACCTCATCAGGACCAGGTGACTTATTTTGCTTCAGTCTGTCTATCTGCTTCACAACCATTTCACTAGTGACTGTGATGTTACACAATTTATCTTCTTCTGGCCCACTGTAAAAATTAATTACGTTTCGCCACACAGTGGCTTCATCAGTCCATACGTAGGAGAAACTTGAAGAACATGAGGAGAATGAGGTAATCAGTCCCTCAACCTTGAGTCGATGTGTTCAGTCCATCAATCTTGAAAAGAATACGGCATATCAGCGGAGAAGCAGCTTATAAACCGTATGGCAGGAGAGGTGCAGCAGTCATAGGTCGTGTCACATTTGTTCAATGTTCGACTCAAGGTTGAGGGACTGATTACCTCATTCTCCTCCTGTTCTTCAAGTTTCTCCTACGTATGGACTGATGAAGCCACTGTGTGGCGAAACGTTTCCTCAATAAAGATACCCAAGAGTTGCACATGTGTCTAATTTATCAACATGTCGGTTCTCTGAACCATTCATCTACAAATCTGTCAGACACTGCAACTTCTTGGGATCTTAATACTTAGGAATTCTTCGCTTGCCTAATTCTTGGGCACGACCTACTTCCACATTGAACAAATGTGACACGACCTATGACTGCTGCACCTCTCCTGCCATACGGTTTATAAGCTGCTTCTCCGCTGATATGCCGTATTCTTTTCAAGATTGATGGACTGAACACATCGACTCAAGGTTGAGGGACTGATTACCTCATTCTCCTCCTGTTCTTCAAGTTTCTCCTACGTATGGACTGATGAAGCCACTGTGTGGCGAAACGTTTCCTCAAAGATACCCAAGAGTTGCACATGTGTCTAATTTTTCATTGCTGTGTTGGTTTAAGGTTGCTGCTCACCATAACCCCCAAGTCCTTTTCGCAATCTGTATGGCTAAGTTCTACATCATTTAACTTATAAGTACTAGGGTTATGGGCACTCCCAAGCTTCAGAACCTTGCATTTATCTACATTGAACTGCATCTGCCACTTTTCTGACCAAGAATAGAGTTTGTTTAAATCCTCCTGAAGTTCCATAACATCTACGTTTGAATCAATTATCCTACCTATCTTTGTGTCATCGGCGAATTTGCTCATATCACTAGTAATTCCCTCATCAAGATCATTGATATATATTGTAAACAACAACGGGCCCAAGACTGATCCCTGTGGAACGCCACTTGTTACAGATCCCCACTCGGACTTAACCCCATTTATGGACACTCTCTGCTTCCTGTCTGTGAGCCATGATTTGATCCACGAGAGCACTTTTCCCCCAATGCCATGAGCTGCTACTTTCTTCAACAGTCTTTGGTGCGGAACTCTATCAAAAGCCTTACTAAAATCTAAGTAAATAATATCAAATTCTTTATTGTGGTCAACAGCCTCAAAAGCTTTACTGAAGAAAGTTAATAAATTAGTTAGACAAGACCGGCCTCTTGTGAATCCATGCTGAGTATCATTAATCAAACTATGCTTATCGAGATGGCTTCTTATAATCTCAGCTATAATTGACTCTAGTAATTTGCCTACAATTGAGGTCAGGCTTATTGGGCGGTAATTTGACGGTAACGACTTGCCCCCTGTTTTAAAAATAGGAATTACATTAGCCATCTTCCACATATCAGACACTACACCTGTTTGAAGAGATAAATTTGTCTTTAGCGTTATCCTTCGTTTTAAGTCTTAACTTTGTATGTATATTTGGCAACAACAAGCTTGAAAATGAAGACAGGTGCAAGAAAGGTGAATGATAATTTACACAGGATAATCCTGAAGAGACTGGTCCCAAACCTGCACCAAAATCACTCCGAATTAAAGCAAGTGACTTAGCGGACAGTGCAGAGTACCTCCAATAAAAATGAGGAGCAATGATTTCTAGTTGGAAATAGATTCAGGAAAGATATAGGAAAGCACTGGTTTGGTAAGAGTTGTGGATGAGTGGAACAAACTCCCGAGTACCGTCATAGAAGCTGAAACCTGACTAGCTTGTTCTAGTAGGTCTGATGCCGTGCTCCATCCTTAAGTGGATGTGATCTGGACCTGACTAGCTTGGGTCAGTGGCATAAGCCGGTAGACGACTTGGACTTTGATGAAATTAAGACACATGTACAACATCTGGGTATCTCGCCATCCAGTGGCTTTATCAATACAAATTCCAGGACATAACTTGAAAGGTTGAAGGACTGATTACCTCATCTTCTGTACATAGTTCTACTATCTTCAAGTTATGTCCTGGAATTTGTATTGATAAAGCCACTGGATGGCGAAACGTCTACAATAAAGATACCCAGATGTTGCACATGCGTCTTAATTTCGTTCGTCTTAATTTCATCTTGTCGGTATTATATACCATTCTTGCACAATGCTAATGATACCAGGGAAAGATTGCATAGGCATAGAACAGAGGATTTCTGCTGTACAAGTTATTATATTATTATAATCATGGGGGAGCGCTAAACCCATAGGGATTATACAGCGCATGTAGGGGGAGGATGGAAGGTATTCAGGCTCAATTCTGGGAACTGGAGCACAGATGCAGTTCCCCAGATCAAGAGCCCCTCACCAACGTCAAGGAACCTCCCTTGAGGGGTACTGTACAGGTAACGTTTGATTCAGCCGAGACTCCTCTACATCTATCCACCTTGATGTTAATTTAACCGAATGACAATGTTTAAGGCAGCCTTAATATATGAGGCATAAGCCAAATGCGATAGTTTTTTGTTTTAAAACCGAAATTATGCGGTTGCTGTGAGATTTTTATAAGGTTTGAGCAAGATCTGCTTAACACCCATCACGCAGGATGGTTTAATACCCGGGAGGTAATGTCCATCATGTTATGTGGCAGACTGCACACCGACCATGTGAACATTCTCAGTATTACCTCATCCAAGCAAGTCTTGAGTGTCTTAAACATGGATATTACACAAATGCAACTAATGTGACATATTATTGTGGTAACGTTTCGCTTTAGGAGCTTTATCAAGCTGTAACGGCTTGACAAAACTTCTGGAGAGCGAAACGTTGCCACAATAAAATGTCACATTAGTTGCATTTGTCCTTTTACTTAACATATTGTCGGTAATTCTACCAATATTAATACAGGAGCTCGGACTCGACCCCCGCAACCTCAACTAGGTGAGTACATGTCTTTCATTACCCACAAACGCTATGACAGGATTACAGCATTTGTTTATAACGTTTATATGACTGTTTTAAGCATTTAAGATCGAGTCACACTTGGGTTATGAATTGGTAAGTTGTAAATACTGGTTTGTAATAAAATATAATTACTTGTGTATTAACGCACAAGTATACAATATAAGATTTTATAAGGGGTGGTATAAGAAGGAAAATAAATTAAGGATTAACTTAAGAAAATAGATTACGTAGATAAACTTGCAAATATAAACTGCAAGGGGTGATGGTGTGGCAAGAGTGGTAGTGGGTACAAATAGTTGCTGGCAAGGTTGTCTTGTTGGGTGAGAGCAGCACGCATGTAGCCCATTGTTGCCATACCATATATCCTTTTATTCTGGCTCGCTAAGTCTCTTTGTCTTGCACGACCTTCGCTCTTATCGCCTGGTTTTTACGCACTCGTGCTGGCAAAACTCGCAAGTTTATTCAGGTACAGGTACATATAGTTACATAATTATCATACATAACATGTGTAGGTTACCTAGGATAACCCAAAAAAGTCAGACTTATTTTCAAGAATAAATTTCCTAATACATTAGTGCAGAATATTAATTAAATCAGGTCGATATTTAGCATCTTTAATTTGAACATTAAAATGGTATAAAATACCGACAGGTTGTTAGGTAAGACACATATGCAACAGTTAGGTATCTTTATTATGAAACGTTTCGCCTACACAGTAGGCTTCTTCAGTCGAGTACAGAAAAGTTGATAGAAGCAGAAGATACTTGAAGACGATGTAATCAGTCCATCACCCTTAAAGTTTTGAGGTGGTCAGTCCCTCAGTCTGGAGAAGAGCATTGTTCCATAGCATGAAACAATATTGTTTCATGCTATGGAACAATGCTCTTCTCCAGACTGAGGGACTGACCACCTCAAAACTTTAAGGGTGATGGACTGATTACATCGTCTTCAAGTATCTTCTGCTTCTATCAACTTTTCTGTACTCGACTGAAGAAGCCTACTGTGTAGGCGAAACGTTTCATAATAAAGATACCTAACTGTTGCATATGTGTCTTACCTAACATCTTTAATTTGATTGAGGATTTTCCTTCTTATTTTTAGAATGAATGTATCCACGTTATATTGTCACTCGGTGTGAACATTTCACAGGCAAGATTGAACTTGTGAAGGTGAGTATGTAAGATGTATGGAAATATCAACTTTATATAACGTAACATCCGAGGCAGAGAAACCAAGACTAGAATTATTATTAATATTTTTACTGATGGGAAAAACTATTAGTTGTAGATTTTTTGTCTTGTGTACTTTGTCGTGCGTAATAAAATAAATTTTAGATAAGTTTACAATAATTTAACAAACACAATGAAATATTTTTTTTTCGTTAGGTTCAGAATGATTTTTGCGAAATTATTGCATACTCAAATTTTCGCTTGTCCTATATGGCAAGATGAACGTTGCTGTTTAAGCCAAGATCGCAAGTTCTGCCTATTCGGCACGACATTTTATATATGTGCCGAATATGTAAAACTGGTCAATTAGCAAGAACTCATTTAGAATTAAGTCCTCTCAGAAATTTTCTCTTATACATTTAAAGATATATTTTTTCATTAATGTTAATGTAAAAAAATTTAATTTTGCACAAAAGAATCTTAGAAAACTTACCTAACCTTATTATGACAAGAGCAATTTATTTTAGCTTAACCCAACTAAATATATTTTAGAATTGTTTACAGTAATTTAATACTAAACAAACACAGTGAAATATATTTTTTTCGTTAGGTTCAGGATGATTTTGGCGAAATTATTGCATACACAAATTTTCACTTGTCCTATATGGCAAGATGAGCGTTGCTATTTAAGCCAAGATCGCAAGTTCTGCCTATTCGGCACGACATATATATATATATATATATATATATATATATATATATATATATATATATATATATATATATATCAGTAACAACATTGCGACTAGCCAAGGACTCGAACCCATGCTGCTTTGGCCTGCCTCATGGTGGGCAAAAGCACATGACGACCTAATCCGCTGGACCATACGATCCTAAAGAGTAGCGCATCCAGCGGAACTAAATGTTGTACTCGCTACCCAAGGACACACGATGGTGTGGATGGCTCTAGGCTAATTTCATCCTAGTCCCTGTTTGGTATTCTAGTACAACGAGCAGTATACTAGGAAGAAATTAGCCTATAGTCATCCGCACCATCGTATGTCCTTGGGTAGCGAGTACAACATCCAGTTCCCCTGGATGCGCTACTCTTTAGGATCGTATGGTTCAGTGGATTAAGACGTTATGTGTTTTTGCCCACCTTGAGGTAAGCCAAAGTAGCATTGGCTCGAGTCCTTGGCTAGTCGCAGTGTTGTTATTGATATTGATTATATATATATATATATATATATATATATATATATATTATATATATATATATATATATATATATATATATATATATATATATATATATATATATAAACCAGTAGGATTCGAACTCTCGTTTGGACGCTATCCACGTAGGGAGCTAAACCTCACTCGTGCATAGCATCCAAACATGGATTGTAATTCTGCTGGCTGCGATCTGTGTGCGTGCGTGGGCGCGCGCGCCTACCTACAGTAAAGCTTAGTCAGGAGCAGGAAATCGTTCAACCCCCTCCCCCGCGCCTCCAACCAGTGGGTTATCTATGAGTAAATCATTATTGGCCAGCGTTGTGCGTCTGTACTGTTTATATTAGATGAAACAATTGTGAACTTGATATACAGTACCTACAAGTTAAGATGCATGTGCAGAAGTTAGGTATCTTTATTGCGAAACATTGCGCCTACATAGTAGGCTTTTTCAGTCCAATACAAAGGTGGCAACAAAAGTAATAGTTTTGGGGTTACCTGGAGGTTATTCCGGGGATCAACGCCCCCGCGGCCCGGTCCATGACCAGGCCTCCCGGTGGATCAGGACCTGATCAACCAGGCTGTTACTGCTGGCCGCACGCAGTCCAACGTACGAGCCACAGCCCGGCTGATCCGGCACGGACTTTAGGTATCTGTCCAGTCTCTCTCTTTTGAAGGCAGCCAGGGGTTTATTGGTAATTCCCCTAATGCTTGATGGGAGGCTGTTGAACAGTCTTGGGCCCCAGGCACTTATGGTGTTTTCTCTTAGTGTACCAATGGCGCCCCTACTTTTAATTGGGGGTATTTTGCATCGCCTGCCCAGTCTTTTACTTTCGTAGGGAGTGATTTCTGTGTGCAGATTCGGGACTATTCCTTCCAGGATTTTCCAAGTGTAGATTATGATACATCTCTCTCTCCTGCGTTCCAACGAGTACAAGTCAAGTGCTTCCAAGCGTTCCCAGTAGTTAAGGTAGTTGACAGAACTTATACGTGCAGTGAAGGATCTCTGTACACTCTCTAGATCTACAATTTCACCTGCTTTGAACGGAGATGTTAATGTACAGCAGTATTCCAGTCTAGAGAGAAAAAGTGATTTGAAAAGGATCATCATTGGCTTGGCATCTCTCGTTTTGAACGTTCTCATTATCCATCCTATCATTTTCGTTGCACTTGTGATCGTGGCACTGTTGTGATCCTTGAAAGTGAGATCCTCAGACATTACTACTCCCAGGTCCCTTACATTATTTTTCCGCTCTATTGTATGGCCAGAGTTTGTAGTATACTCTGTTCTAGTTATTATCTCCTCCAGTTTTCCATAACGGAGAGTAGTTGGAATTTGTCCTCATTGAACATCATATTGTTTACCGTTGCCCACTGGAAAACTTTGTGTATATCTTCTTGGAGGTTAACCGCGTCCTCAGCAGATGACAGCCTCGTGCAGATCCTAGTGTCATTCACAAAGGATGATACGGTGCTGTGGTGTATATGTCTGTGTCTGATATGAGGATGAGGAATAAAATGGGGGCGAGTACTGTGCCTTGTGGAACAGAGCTCTTCACTATAGCAGCCTCCGATTTAACTCTGTTGACCAGTCGCTCAGAACTACGTCTTCCAGGGTGATGGACTGATTACATCGTCTTTACGTTTATACCGCTTCTGCTATCTTCTCTCTTTTCAACTGAAGAAGCCTACTGTGTAGGCGAAACGTTTCGGAATAATGATACCTAACTGTTGCACACCTCTTACTTATTAAATAGTAGTAAATTATGTTGGACATTAATCTATTTTCGTTATATCCTAACAGTAAGTAAATACTGGTTTCATGCTATGTGTACTTTATATACTGAATTGCAAATTAATGATACTGCCCCTTACGCTGTGATTATATACATCGCATCCGTTCACCTTCCTCTCTCCCTCTCGTCATCCCTGAACACTTTGTTCAGTCTGATCGACTACTGATCTCAAGCACTGTCAATAGCGGACGTACATTTTTGGGGCCCCTTAAACTTGAAGTGCTATGGGGGTCCCTTCTCAACCCCTTCTCATACATTAGACTCAAAATTTTTAAGCAATATGGACTAAAGTCGCTTCTGGGGGCCTCCGGGATTAGGGGCCCTGAAGCTTAAGCTTCATTAGTTTCGTAATAGAACCGCCCCTGGGTACTGTACTTTTCAGTCAACACGGTCACTGTCTCTACTTATCCCTGACAGCACCTGTCAGGGATCAGTAGTGCAGCACAGGTTGATAACACACCTGGCATCTGTAATGATAGTATCTCAAGAATTCCCCTAGCCCATCCCCCCCATGTTCCCTCCCACATCCCGCATCCTACCCCCGCTTGTCCCACGATGCCATCTACCATCCTCCCCACCCTGCCTGCCTGGCCCCCGTGGTCCCATCAAGTTTGACCTCCCGTGCTGGAGACGTCTTCTTCAACGCTACATTTCTGTAATGTATGAGTTAGTCCATCCTAAGAGATTGTAATTCACAAGTGATAGTAACTCCAGCTCTGCTGGAAGGAAACCTTTGAAGCTCCGTAGTTCACTGGAACACTTGATAATATCCTCATTGTCCTTCTGAAGTCTGCCAGCTTACTACTGAAGTCTGCCAGCTTTACTACTGAAGTCTTCCAGCTCAGGCTGACACATGTCAACACCTTGTATGAGCACTATCAGGGTGGGTGATGGAATGTGTCACGGAAATTTTTGTTCCCACATTGTAAATATTGTAGAAAATAGCACCACACTGCTGATGTACTTAATTATGTTAACTGTTGTCCTGTCCCGTCCCTCTTGTCTGTCCCCTCCCCTCCCATCTGTCCCATCCCCTCCCATTTGTTCCAACCCATCTGTCCTCTCCCATCCCATCTGTCTTCTCCCATCCCATTTGTCCTCTCCCATCCCATTTGTCCTCTCTCATCTGTCTCCTCCCCTCCCATATCCCAACCCTCCCTCTTGCCTCATCTGTCCCTTCCCATCTCATCTCCCCATCTGTCCATTCCATCTTCTCTCCCGTATTCCACTTCCCCCTGTTCCATCTTCCTCTCTCATCTCTCCCTGTTAATACTGCATTTGTTATTATTTGGTTGTCCACAATGTGGATGAGGGAAAATAGAGGTAAAGTGGACTAGTGTAGATGTATCCCTGTTGTTGTGTGATCCAAGAGTGGCATCCCCATGTTGCATAACCCGTCACCTCTACCACAGTGCAGGTGATTGAAATAGTACATAATGCGGCATATGTTTGTAATGCAGTTGATTATTAGCCTTGAAGATTTGAAGTGAATCAGAAGACGCATTTACAGTGAGAGGGGCGAGATGTTTTGACCCCCCACTCAGTGATACCCACTCATTAACGCATCCTCCCACTCACTGATACACCCACTCATTAACGCATCCTCCCACTCACTGACACACCCTCCCACTCACTGACACACCCTCCCACTCACTGACACACCCTCCCACTCACTGACACACCCTCCCACTCACTGACACCCTCCCACTCACTGACACCCTCCCACTCACTGACACCCTCCCACTCACTCCCACTGCAGCTGTTGCTGCACCACGGTCAGCTGCTGCTGCTGCTGCACCATCAGCTGCTGCTGCTGCACCATCAGCTGCTGCTGCTGCACCATCAGCTGCTGCTGCTGCACCACCGTCAGCTGTACTACTCGAAGATGTGGAGAGACTTTTGTTGGTGTGGCTTAACGAGAAACAATTACATGTACCAAGAAACAATTAACCCCAGAGGGCTAACCACCCAGGATAACCCAAGAAAGTGAGTAATCGATGACTGTCTAACTTATTTCCATTGGGGTCCTTAATCTTGTCCCCCAGGATGCGACTCACACCAGTAGACTAACACCCAGGTGAACAGGAAAAAATGCCTGGAACTAGTGCTCATATTGGTGAGTTTAAGGCCAGCAAAAGTTGGTTTGAGAGATTTAAGAATCGTAGTGGCATACAGAGTGTGATAAGGCATGGCGAAGCTGAAAAAAATTCCAACCCCAATAAGTGTTCAGTTGTGACGAAACAAGCCTGTTCTGGAAGAAAATGCCAAACAGGACCTACATTACTCAGGAGGAAAAGGCACTCCCAGGACACAAGCCCATTCGTTTTATCTCGTTTACTCGCCTCTCACCCTACATTAAGACAAATATTTTAAGGTAAGTAAATGTCTTCGTATATTACGTGTGGATGGGGTGGACAGGCTGGCTACCATACATACCACACCTGATTTCTTACAATAAATACTACTCATCTCGCCCTACATTAAGACCGCAAATATTTTAAGGTAAGTAATGAGTGTACTATACGTATATTTTACTTTATTATTTTTAATGCCTAGTTCTATAGTTAACTTAATATTTGTTAGTGTTCCACTTTACGATGATTTCCACTTTACGGCGGTAGCCTGGAATCTAACCTGCCATATAAATGGGGCCCTCCTGTATATGATCCTGTATAATTACCTGGAGTTATTGTGTGACAATTTACCTGAGGCATTTGACAAGTGTGGGGCTATGGATTTTATGCAGGACAGTGCACTGTGTCATACTGCCAAATCTGTAGTTCATTGCCTTAAGGACTGTGATGTGAGGTTAATTAATGATTGGCCAGGCAGTTCCCCAGACCTAAACCCTATTGAGAACCTCTGGTCAGTAGTGAAACTAAGTTTACTGGGCAAGGATATCAGTTCCATCCTGCAGCTGGAGGCTGCTGTACATGAGGCAAAGAATAATATACAGTGGACCCTCGACCAACGGCTTTAATCCGTTCCAGAGACCTAGCCTTTAGTCAAATTTGCCGTTAGTCGAATTAATTTTCTCCGTAAGAAATAATGGAAATAGAATTAATTCATTCTAGACACCCAAAAGTATTAACCCTTACAGGGTCCAGAGGTCAAATTTCGAAGTGTGCAACCAGGGTCAAAGAATTTTCAAAAAATATTTTTGTTATTTTTTTCGTTTGAAATGGTAGAGAATTTTTTTCTGAAAATAATAAAACAAAAAGTATGAAATTTGATAGAAAATTGACAAAATTATGCTCTCGCGAAGTTTGATGTGTTGGCGATATTTACGCATCGGCGATTTTGCCGACTTTGACTCCCATTTTAGGCCAATTACAGTATTCCAGTCAACCAAATTCTTAGCTATTTCACCAGTGTTACTTCTATTCTATCGATTGACCACAAGAAATCGCAAAGTCAACTGTTTCAACAACAAAATAAAGTGACCAGAAATTGGTAATTTGGCTAATTTAATGCAAAGTTCAAAATATTACAATTTCAAAATAGGGTCCAGAATAAACAATGCAGGCATTCCTGGCACTAAACTAACATTTCCTCTGTTCATTAGTTACGTTTTCAGGTTTTACAAATGAATTCCATTTTTATTTTTTATTCACATAATGAATTTTTATTCAAGCCAAAAAATAGAAATTTACTGTTATGCATTACTGTAATAATTGTATAAATAATATTACCATATTTGTGAATGTATATTAGACCCACCAGCTGTCATGTACAGTATTAGACTTGTGAGGTCATTTGTTTACTCTTGAATATCGGCAAAAATTTAACATTTCTGCTACTTTGAGCTCAGTTTCAAGCCATTTCCAGTACTAAAACCAATCAAAACCATCTCTATTTCTGTAGTATATCTTCCATTCTATCAAATGAGACCAAGAAATTGCAGATACATCTATAAAAAACATACGAAAAAGCACTGCAAAGTCGCTGTTTTAATCGAAAATTACGGTCTCGGTTTTTTCTCTCTCATACACTGTGTGCTGCAGGATTTGTTTTATGTTGTGCACACATATCACAGAGACGTATTCTCTCGTATCTAGGCTCAAATTTACTGTTCACAGCTTATCAGAGTGAGCTGAGCTCATGACGTAGATCTACGGTTTGGACCCTGAACGTTAAGCCGTAGATCTACAGCACGGACCCTGAAAGGGTTAAACAAAATAATTTTTTTTTACGTGAAATATACATTTCCCTACACAAAAACGAATGGGACATGCAAAATAAACAATAATTAAATGCCACTTACCTTTATTGTGGAGTTTTTGATGAGTGATGTGCCAGCAGCAGGGGAGATTGAGGTATTTTATTGTTTGGAAGGGGAATCCCCTTCCATAATGACTTCAGGTACGTGTACTAAGTCCTTTGGTGGGGTTACCTCCCTTCTTGGTTTTTTAATGCCACTAGGACCAGCTTGAGTCACTGGACCCCTGTTGCGCCAAAAATCTATCCATAGAGCTGTTTCTAACGTACCCTTAGGATTTCCCTAAAATGGGACACAAGTGTCATTGTACATGTTGCCAATACGGCTTGCAACAGCTGTGACAGGATAAAATTCATCGATAAATGCTTGCACCTTTTGTAAACAGTGTACACATTTCCCTAATCCTTGACGAAGGCATCTTCCTCCGTCTCTCTTCCTCCTGCTTTGAAGAACATTCCTGATATGTGATCTGTTGCTGTTGCACCTCAAGCTCTTGCAGGTCTGCAGTGGTTAGTTCTTCCTTGTTGTTCTGCACCAACTCTTCCACATTCTTGCCACAAACCTCCAACCCCGAGGACTTCCCTAGTGACACAATAGCTTCCACTACTGGCATAGGCTCCTGAGGGTTAGCCCCAAACCCTTCAAAATCCCTCTCTTGTACACATTGTGGCCACAGTTTTCTCCAAGCAGAGTTCAAAGTCCTGGTAGTGACTCCCTTCCAAGCCTTACCTATAAGGTTTATGCAACTGATGATATTGAAGTGATCTTTCCAAAACTCTCTTAGGGTCAATTCAGTGTCTGAGGTCACTTCAAAGCACTTTTTAAACACTACTATGGTGTACAGTTTTTTGAAGTTTGAAATGACCTGCTGGTCCATGGGCTAGAGGAGAGGAGTTGTATTAGGAGGCAAAAACTTCACTTTAATGAAGCTAAACTCCCCTTCAATTTGCTCTTGCAAGTCGTGAGGATGAGCAGAGCATTGTCCATTACCAGGAGGCACTTGAGTGACAATTTCTTTTCCTGGAGGTAATTTTTCACAGTGGGGCCAAACACACCATAAAACCAGTCCATGAAAAGTTCCCTAGTGACCCATGCCTTAGTGTTTGATTTCCACAGCACACATATTGTTTTTCCTGAACACACTGGGAGTTTGAGTGATACACCAATAAAGGCTTCACTTTGCAATCACCACTAACATCACTACACAACATTAATGTCAGCCTGTCTTTCATAGGCTTGTGTCCTGAGAGTGCCTTTTCCTCCTGAGTAATGTAGGTCCTGTTTGGCATTTTCTTCCAAAACAGGCCTGTTTCGTCACAAACACTTGTTCAGGTTTTAAGTTTTCAGTGTCTATGTATTCCTTAAAGTCCTTCACATATTCTTCATTCGCTTTTTTGTCTGAACTGGCAGCCTCACCACGCTTTACCACTGTGTATGCCACTACGATTCTAAAATCTCTCAAACCAGCCTTTGCTGGCCTTAAATTCATCAATATCATCACTATTTTGAGGCATTTTCTTAACGAGATCATCATGCAACTTCCTTGCCTTCTCACATATTATTGACTGAGAGACACTGTCTCTTGATAATTGTTTTTCGTTTATCCATACCAACAACAGTCTCTCTGCCTCTTCAGTTATTTGCGGTCTCTGTTTTGAAAACATACTTGCACCTTTTGCAACAACAGCTTCCTTGATTGCCTTTCTGTTCGCCAGATACGTAGTACTGATGGTTGAATGAGGTTTGCTGTATAGCCTTTCCAACTCGGACATACGCACTCCACTTTCATATTTTTCAATGATCTCTTTCTTCATTTCCATCGTAATTTCACCCTTTTTACCACAGGCTTGGCACTAGAAGCTTTCTTGGGGCTGATGGTGGCTTATTTAGCGGTTACAAGCACTAAAAACAATGGAATAATACAAAATATATTGCAGGTACACGTGGAATCGACCGCAACAGCTTGTAAACAATGGCACACCGAGTCTTGGAGTGGCTGGGCCCACTCAGGCCGCACTCTGGCTGCATGGACACATTCAGGACGAACGCCGTTAGATGAGTTTTTCACCATTGGTAGAGCCATTTTTTTTTTTACACCAAAGAGCGCCGTTAGACGAATTTGGCATTACTTGGTCGGGGGTCCACTGCAACTCCCCAAATCCTCAAGAATTAAAAGCTCATTAAGTGTTCAAATATATGTACGTATATATAATCTTTCATGGTATGTGTTTGTTTTGGTACGTGTGTGGGAGAGGGGTGGCATAATGCCGTGACGAGCACTGTATGCATAAACTTACACAGTGGAACCTCAGTTGTCGAATGGTCTAGTTGTCTTTTGGAACCTCGACTTACGAATTTAATCTATTCTGTGACCTTGATCGTGTTCCGATTTGTTCGTATGCTGAGTCAATTTTCCTAGTTTAAATTAATTGAAATGGCATTAATCCGTTTCAGCGGAATTCCTGCTCTCAGGAGGCACGTCCAGATACTTTAATATGATGCTAATGTCAACTCTATGGCTTATTTATCTATCACAGTTCATATAATTTCACCATCACTCAAGGAACTCACAACAGGTGCATCATTGTCAGTGTTCAGCATTTCTTCGATGTCAGCTTCCTGTAACTCCATTAGCACACAGTCAAGATGAGTAAATAGAATTGTCAATGCTTATTGCTTGGGTTCATTCATTCTGTTAGTATGGTTGGATTTGTGAAGGACCTGCCTAGTATGGGCCAACAAAGAGGAAATGGTATGGTGATACCAACAAGATGTGGAAAAAGACACTTACGTATAGTTAAGGACATTTATTAAAAGAAACGTTTTGCCACGAGTGGCTTCTTCAGTCCTGATACACACACAAAAAAAAAAAAACTGAGAAAACGCGTATACAGTGGTCCCTCAATAATCGTCGGGCTTGATAGTCATCCTTTTTGGAAATCGTCGCGTTATTTTAGTCCAAACATTGGCTCGCAAATGGTCGGCTGACTCTCTAATCGTCGTTCGTCCTGGACGCGTACTCACGGCTCTGAGCTGCCTCGGCCTCCCTTCCCAGCCTGTGTGCCATTGTTTACCAGTGAGTGACGGTCCCCTCACTTGTTCATACGAAATATTTCATAATATTCCATTCATTTTAGTGCTTGCAAGTGCTAAATAAGCTACCATGGCTCCAAAGAAAGCTCCTAGTGCCGAGCCTTTGGTAAAGGTGAGAAATACGATTGAATTTAAGAAAAACATCATTGAACAATATGAAAGTCGTACGTGTGGCCAAACTGGCCAGGATGTATAACAAATCCCGTACAACCATATCTTCCATCGTGGCCAAGAAAAAAGGAAATCAAGGAAGCTGTTGTTGCAAAGGGGGTAAATATGCTGACAAAAATGAGATCACCAGTACTTGAAGAGGTTGAGAAGTTATTATTGGTGTGGATAAACGAGAAACAATTAGCAGGAGATAGTCTTATGACGTTGATCATTTGTGAAAAGGCTAGGCAGTTGCATGACGATATGGTAAAGAAATTGCCTGCAATGAGTACTGATATTTGTGAATTTAAGGCTAGCAAAGGTTGGTTTGAGAGATTTAAGAACCGTAGTGGCATACACAGTGTGATAAGGCGTGGTGAGGCTGCCAGTTCGGACAAAATTGCAGCTACAAAATTCGTAAGTGAATTCAAGGAGTACATAGAGGCTAAAGGACTGAAACCTGAACAGGTGTTCAGTTGTGATGAAACAGGTCTCTTTTGGAAGAAAATGCCAAAGAGGACCTACATTACTCAGGAGGAAAGGGACTGCCAGGACACAAGCCTATGAAAGATAGGCTGACGC
This sequence comes from Cherax quadricarinatus, assembly GCF_026875155.1. Classification (NCBI taxonomy): domain Eukaryota; kingdom Metazoa; phylum Arthropoda; class Malacostraca; order Decapoda; family Parastacidae; genus Cherax; species Cherax quadricarinatus. The sequence goes on along the minus strand of NC_069424.1, from coordinate 8,197,900 downwards.
TCATGTTGTGTGCTAATGCTAGTGGGGATTTCAAAGTGAAGCCGTTACTAGTGTACCATTCTGAAAATCCCAGAGTGTTCAGGAAAAACAATGTTATGAAGAGTAAATTGTGTGTGTTTTGGAGATCTAATAATAAGGTATGGGTCACGAGGGAAATTTTCGTTGAGTGGTTCAATGAAGTGTTTGGCCCTAGTGTGAAGAATTACCTCCTGGAAAAGAAATTGGATCTCAAGTGCCTCTTAGTAATGGACAGTGCACCTGCTCATCCTCCAAACTTGGATGACCTAATTCTGCAGGAGTTTGGGTTCATCACAGTAACGTTCTTGCCCCCGAATACCACTCCTCTCCTCCAGCCCATGGACCAGCAGGTCATTTCAAACTTTCAAAAACTACACCAAAGCAATGTTTCAAAGGTGCTTTAATGTGACCTCAGACACTCACTTGACCCTAAGAGATTTTTGGAAAGAACACTTCAGTATCCTCCATTGCATAAGCCTTGTATATACAGGTAAGGCTTGGGAGGGAGTGACTACCAGGACTTTGAACTCTGCTTGGAGAAAATTGTGGCCAGATTGTGTCCACAAGAGGGATTTTGAAAGGTTTGTGGCTGACCCTGATGAGCCTATGTCAGTTGTGAACTCTCTTGTGGCACTGGGGAGTTCCATGGGGTTGGAAGAGTTGGTGGAGGACCACAACGAAGAGCTAACCACTGAGGAGCTGCAAGAGCTTCAGCATGAAGAGCAACAGATCGCAGCTCAGAATCTTGCTGCAGAGGAGGAGGAAGAGAGATGGAAGAAGGTGCCTTCTTCAGAAATTAAGGAGATTTTTGAAATGTGGGGTAGGATGGAAAGATTTATGGAGAAACATCACCCTGAGAAGGATGTTGCAAGCCATATCGGCAACTTGTACAGTGACAGAGTCTTGGCTCATTTTAGGGAAGTTTTAAAGAGACACCAGAAACAGAGCTCTCTGGACACTTTTTTTTGCGAGACAGGACTCCAGTGACTCTCAAGCTGGTTCTAGTGGCATTAAGAAACAGAGAAGAGAAGTAACCCCAGAAAAAGACTTGGTACCTGAGGTGTTGATGGAAGGGGATTTCCCTTCCAAAGAGTAACTAATCCAATCTCTCTCCTCCTCCAGTTTTCCATACACTAAGAAGAATTGCCAATAAAGGTAAGTGTTATGCTGTTAATGTTTCATTCATCATGTCCCATTGTATTGTTTATGTACTACATCTATATTTCATATAAAAATTTTTTTTGTTTTAATACTTCTGGGTGTCAGGAACGAATTAATTGTATTTACATTATTTCTTATGGGGAAAATTGATTTGAAAATCGTCTATTTCGATAATCGTTGCACTTCCAGGAATGGATTAACAACGATAAATGAGGGACCTCTGTATATATAGTGGGAGGAGTCAGGTGGAGTGTCACGTGGATAGAGGTGGTAGTGGTAGTAGTAGCAGTACTAGTAGTGGAACTAAGGTGGTGAGATCGAAGGCTACTGAGGGACCTGTTCATATGTTACAGTAGTTTCCAGAATTCAAATTCAAATTCAAAGTTTATTCTCTATAAGGATTACAATGCTGAGTTTACAGAATTTGGTTATTTTGTGGTTTATATGTAGTAAAATAATAATTACAGAGTGTACCACTAGAACACCTAGCATGGCTAGGCATTTTGGGCAGACTTAGATTAGATCTTAAATTTAAAATATTACAAATTATTAGGTAAGTTGGTATTATGGCTAAGTGACTAAATACTAGTTTGTGAATTTAGCAATGTGAATGCTTTTGTTTTGGCACAATACATAGTTTCAGTATTGGAGTATCACAGGCCAACTTATGACTAGTTAGGATTCATTATTTTAAGATTGAGATTGATATTTCTGTTTATGGTCAAATGGGTGAGTGAGTGTATGTGTGAACTACCAGGTGGTATTCGTGTAATTAGTTGACAGGGTGTATCAGGGAGATAAGATGTTTTCTAATGGTAATTTTTAAGGTGATGAATGTGTCTGCAGTTCTAGAGTTTTCAGGTAGGGTGTTCCAGATTTTAGGGCCTTTGACGTACATTGAATTTTTGTAAAGGTTTAGTCGGACACTGGGAATGTCATAGAGATGTTTGTGTCTGGTGTTATGCCTGTGGGCTCTGTCACAACTATCAAGAAAGCATTTTAGGTTAAGGTTAATATTGAAATTTAAGGTCCTGTAGATGTAGATTGCACAGTAGTAAGTGTGGATGTACTGAACAAGGAGTAAGTTTAGATCTATGAAGAGTGGTGGGGTGTGATGCCAGGGATGGGATTTAGTGATTATTCTTACTGCGGTTTTTTGTTGGGTTATTATTGGCTTTAGGTGTGTTGCTGCAGTTGAACCCCAAGCACAGATAGCATAGGTGAGGTATGGATATATAAGTGAAGGGTATAGTGTGAGAAGGGCAGTTTGTGGCACATAGTATTGTATCTTGGAGAGGATCCCAACCGTTTTGGATACTTTTTTGGTTATGTGTTGGATATGGGTGCTGAAATTCAGGTTGTTGTCGAGGTATAGGTCTAGGAATTTGCCCTCATTATGTCTGGCAATTATAGTGTTGTTGATCTTAATGTTAATTTGCGCAAGTCCTGCTCTGCTACCAAACATAATGTAGTAGGTTTTGTCAGTGTTAAGCGTAAGTTTATTGGCTGTCATCCAAGTCGATATTTTGATCAGCTCCTTGTTAGCAATTGTGTTGAGGGTGGCAAGATTAGGGTGAGAGATGACATAAGTCGTGTCGTCAGCAAAGAGAATGGGGTTCAGGTGTTGAGATACGTTTGGAAGATCATTGATGTATATGAGGAAGAGCAGGGGACCAAGGACACTTCCCTGCAGAACTCCAGTATCAATTGGCCGTGTTGTTGATGCTGTGTCTTTAATGGTGACATACTGATACCCATTAGTAAGGTAAGATTTGAAATATGCAAGCGCATGGCCTCTTGTACCATAATGGTCAAGTTTGTGGAGTAGGATGCCGTGGTCTACTGTGTCAAAAGCTTTTCTTAGGTCAATAAAAATTCCTAGTGGATATTCCTTATTTTCCAATGCTGTGTAAAGCAGATCTTGCATTTTTATAATTGCATCATTAGTGCTTTTATTTTTCCTGAATCCAAATTGGCAGGGGTTGAGTATGTTTTGTGCCGTTATAAATGAATTTAGTCTCCTGTGCACGAGTTTCTCAAAGATTTTGGATAGCAATGGTAAGTTTGATATTGGCCTATAGTTGTTTAAATCTGTAGGGTCACCACCTTTATGTATTGGTGTAACCCTTGCCATCTTGAGTAGTTTCGGGAAAGTGCTAGTGACTTGTTAAAAAGTAATGAGATAGCATGCGAAAGGACATGGGCCGCTCGCTTGTACAATAATGGTGGGACATGAGACAGATTCCCCGAGTTATTTTTAAGTGACTTTATAATCTCGGTGACTTTCGTGGGCTCAGTTGGTGCAAGATAGAAGGAATTTGGGAAATTCCCATCTAGGTAGTCCCCGGCATGGGCATTGGTACGTGGGATTTTATTGGCGAGATTAGATCCTATGGTTGAGAAGAAGCCGTTTATCTTGTTAGCCGTGTCAGTGGGATGCAGTGGTGTTTCATTAGGTTTAGTTAGGACAATATTCTTGGTTTTTTTCAGTTTGTGGGTCCCTAGAATCTGAGAGAGTGTTTTCCAGGTCTTTTTTATATCTCCTCTTGTGTCAGTGAATCTACTGGAGTAGTATAGTTGTTTGGCTTTCTTTATTACTTTGGTGAGAACTGATGAATAGTGTTTAAGAATATCTTTGTATATTAACCCTTTGACTGTCGAAGGGCCAAATCCTGAAGTTGCTTCTGGTGTCGCAAAATATTCGAAAAAAAAAAAAATTATTTTTTCTTATGAAATGATAGAGAATCTTTTCCCGATTGTAAAGACACCAAAAAAACGAAATTTGATGGAAAACTGACGGAATTACGCTCTCGCGAAGTTAGCGACTTCGGCGATATTTAAAAATCGGCAATTTCGCCCACTTTGAGCCCTATTTTCGGCTAATTCCGTTATTCCAGTCAACCCAACTCATAACTATTTCTTCAGAACTCTATTTTTTCTATCGATTGAGTACAAGAAACTGCCCATTTACCGATTTCAACTACCAAAAAATAACATGGGCAGAAATTTGCCAAAATTTTGGCCAATTTCACGAAAATTAAAAAATACGACAATTTCAAAATAAGGTCCAGAATGAACAATGCAGACATTCCTGGCTCTAAAATAACATTTTCTTTGTTTCATCATCATGTCTCCAGGTCCCTGTGATATTACTCTTGCTTTTTATTTTGAAATTTTATTCAAACAAAAAATAGAAGATTTAAATTTTATGCAGACTACTGCATACTGTAATAATTGTAAAATTACATCAACCCATTTATGACTGCATATTAGAATGGCTATTTGGACATTTTTTGGACAATGACATCATTTGTTTACTTTTGAACATCGGCAAAAAATCAAACATTTCCTGTACTTTTTTGCTCCATTTCCAGGTTCTTTTTATAGTAAAATTAATCAAAATCACCTCCATTTCTATAATATAGTTTTCCCTTCTATCAAATGAGACCAAGAAAACGAGAATACAACCACAAATACTATACGAAAATAGACCACAAAGTCGGCATTTTAATTAAAAAAAACGGTCGGAGTTTTTTTTTTTCTCATTATGCACTGCGTGCTCCAGGATTTTTTTTATGTGGTGCACACTGACCACACAGACCCATTCTCTCACATGTGGGCCTACTAGCTTTCTCCTGCCTGATTTGAAGCCGCTAGAATTTATGAGTATATATACGTCAAACACGGTACCTCGCAAACGTATATATACGGCCGCGACAGTCAAAGGGTTAAGCCCTGTCTATATTGCTTTTCATATTGGTGTTTCTTATCAATGGATTTTAGAATTGTGCTGGTTAGCCATGGGCAACCAAGCCGTTTGTTTGTGATCTGTTTCGTTTTTATAGGACTGTTTGTTGTATAGTGTAAGTATTTTGTTAAGAAAGATGTCTGTAAAGTCATCAATACCATTGGCCTTGGAAAATTCTGTAGGCCAGTCAACAGTCTCTAGGTCAGCTGTGAACTTCCTTATTGAGGCCTCGTCATGGAATCCAGATGAAACTTTGTTGTATTCAAGTGGTGGTTTACTAATGTTTGTCAAGAGGAAGGTAGGGTAGTGGTCTGTAGTGCTATCTGTGATTATCCCTGATTTAAGGGGGGCTAGTATATTGGTCCATATGTGGCCTATTATGGTTGCACTTGTCTCAGTGAGCCTGGTTGGTTAGTTATTGTTGGTATGAGAAGTGTGTTGTTCATATTGTTGATGAAATAAGTTACAGGCTGATCATCTAGTATGCCAAGGTTGATGTTGAAGTCTCCAGCTAAGAGAAGGTGGTGCTTATTCATTTGTCTGTTTGTTATTAGTGCCTTTAATTTCTCACTGAAATTTGGGATGTTTGTGGGAGACAGTAATGGTGAAGCTGGAGATGCTGTCCTGGGAGACAGTAATGGTGAAGCTGGAGATTTTGTCCAGGTAGTCGGGAATTATACGCAGGAAGGAATACATATGAATGACCGCATAGGGGACAGGAGCCATAGTAGGGAAACAAGTGTAGTCAAAGATAAGATAAAACCAATATTGCAAACTAGAAATACCGCAGGAAATAGCAAACAAGAGGACTCCACTAGCAATAGTGAGGATATATTACCAAAAACAAATGGTGGGAGCTCCATTGTTGGTGCTAGGGAGGATAGAAGTAAGACAGGGAAACATGCACCAACAGGGAATACAGTCACAGAAACCCAAGGCAAACGGAAACCAAGCCTGTGCACATACTATGCACTCGGTATCTGCTGGCATGGGAAATCTGGAAAAACAGATGGGACGTGCAACTATGACCACCCTAGGAAATGCCATGCCCATATGACAACAGGAAAATGCAAACTCCCTTCCTGTAAGCTTTTTCACCCTGAACTGTGTACCTCTTCAGTACAGGAAAGACTGTGCTATAACTTAAATTGCCAGGCATACCATCTAAAGGGGACAAAAAGATACAAAACATCCAGGCCATGGGAAAACCTGGGTAGCCACAGCCACTCAAGAGGGAGAGGTTTTTTAGTGCCAGGAAGGAAAAAAAACTGGCAGGAAATGGCAGAAATCGTACACCAAATCCAGTCATTCCTGGAGTGGAACCACAGTCAATGGCCTCCACTCCAAACCAACAGATACAGATACTAATGCCGGAAAAAAAATCCCCCCCCAGTACCAACACCACCACCAGTCCGATAACATTCTTCTTTGCAAATATACAGGGTCTAAAGCCAGCAACAAACAACAAAATACCTTTCATCCGTGGACTGCTTGCAGAGGCAAAGGCAATGTTCGCGGCTTTCACTGAGACCCACATAAAGGATCACTTGGACAACGAAATATGGATCCCAGGTTACAACCTATACAGATGTGACAGAGTGAACAGGCAAAAGGGGGGGGTTGGCCTGTACATTGCAGAGTCACTTGTTTGCACAGAACTGCTAAATGCCTCAAATGATGTAGTGGAAGTTTTAGCAGTAAAGGTCGAGAACCAAAACCTAGTCATTGTGATAGTCTACAAGCCTCCGGATGCAACATCCCAGCAATTCCAGGAACAGCTGTTAAAAATTGACCACTGTCTGGAAAACCTTCCAGCTCCTGCACCCAACATCTTGCTCCTGGGGGATTTCAACTTAAGGCACCTAAAATGGAGGAATATAGCAAATAATATTGTTGCAGTAATAACACCAGGAGGCAGCTCTGATGAAAACTCACACTCACGCGAGCTTTTAAATCTCTGCACAAAATTCAATTTAAACCAGCAAATAATAGAGCCTACTAGACTGGAGAATACACTAGACCTCATCTTCACTAACAATGATGATCTGATAAGAAATATCACCATATCAAAAACAATATACTCAGATCACAACATAATTGAGGTTCAGTCATGTATGCGCGGAGCCCCAGACCGACATAATGAGATTAGTCACGAGGGAGCATTCACCAAATTCAACTTCAATAACAAAAACATAAAGTGGGACCAAGTAAACCAAGTCCTAACCGATATAAGCTGGGAAGATATACTAAGCAACACAGACCCCAACTTATGCCTAGAACAGATTAACTCGGTAGCACTCGATGTATGCACAAGGCTTATTCCTCTAAGAAAAAGGAGGAGTAGATGTAAAACAGAAAGAGACAGGCGCTCCCTTTACAGGCGATGGAAAAGAATAACAGAGCGGCTAAAAGAGGTCAATATATCTGAAATGCGTAGGGAACACTGGTCAGAGAAATAGCAAGCATCGAACTTAAGCTAAAAGAATCCTTTAGGAGTCAGGAATCGCGGGAAGAACTAAAAGCCATAAATGAAATCGAAAGAAACCCAAAGTATTTCTTCTCCTATGCCAAATCAAAATCGAGAACAACGTCCAGTATTGGGCCCCTACTTAAACAAGATGGGTCCTACACAGATGACAACAAGGAAATGAGTGAGCTACTCAAGTCCCAATATGACTCAGTTTTTAGCAAGCCGCTAACCAGACTGAGAGTCGAAGATCAAAATGAATTTTTTATGAGAGAGCCACAAAATTTGATTAACACAAGCCTATCCGATGTTATCCTGACGCCAAATGACTTCGAACAGGCGATAAATGACATGCCCATGCACTCTGCCCCAGGGCCAGACTCATGGAACTCTGTGTTCATCAAGAACTGCAAGAAGCCCCTATCACGAGCCTTTTCCATCCTATGGAGAGGGAGCATGGACACGGGGGTCGTCCCACAGTTACTAAAAACAACAGACATAGCCCCACTCCACAAAGGGGGCAGTAAAGCAACAGCAAAGAACTACAGACCAATAGCACTAACATCCCATATCATAAAAATCTTTGAAAGGGTCCTAAGAAGCAAGATCACCACGCATCTAGAAACCCATCAGTTACACAACCCAGGGCAACATGGGTTTAGAACAGGTCGCTCCTGTCTGTCTCAACTATTGGACCACTACGACAAGGTCCTAAATGCACTAGAAGACAAAAAGAATGCAGATGTAATATATACAGACTTTGCAAAAGCCTTCGACAAGTGTGACCATGGCGTAATAGCGCACAAAATACGTGCTAAAGGAATAACAGGAAAAGTCGGTCGATGGATCTATAATTTCCTCACTAACAGAACACAGAGAGTAGTCGTCAACAGAGTAAAGTCCGAGGCAGCTACGGTGAAAAGCTCTGTTCCACAAGGCACAGTACTCGCTCCCATCTTGTTCCTCATCCTTATATCCGACATAGACAAGGATGTCAGCCACAGCACCGTGTCTTCCTTTGCAGATGACACCCGAATCTGCATGACAGTGTCTTCCATTGCAGACACTGCAAAGCTCCAGGCAGACATCAACCAAATCTTTCAGTGGGCTGCAGAAAACAATATGAAGTTCAACGATGAGAAATTTCAATTACTCAGATATGGTAAACATGAGGAAATTTAATCTTCATCAGAGTACAAAACAAATTCTGGCCACAAAATAGAGCGAAACACCAACGTCAAAGACCTGGGAGTGATCATGTCGGAGGATCTCACCTTCAAGGACCATAACATTGTATCAATCGCATCTGCTAGAAAAATGACAGGATGGATAATGAGAACCTTCAAAACTAGGGAGGCCAAGCCCATGATGACACTCTTCAGGTCACTTGTTCTATCTAGGCTGGAATATTGCTGCACACTAACAGCACCTTTCAAGGCAGGTGAAATTGCCGACCTAGAAAATGTACAGAGAACTTTCACGGCGCGCATAACGGAGATAAAACACCTCAATTATTGGGAGCGCTTGAGGTTCCTAAACCTGTATTCCCTGGAACGCAGGAGGGAGAGATACATGATTATATACACCTGGAAAATCCTAGAGGGACTAGTACCGAACTTGCACACGAAAATCACCCACTACGAAAGCAAAAGACTTGGCAGACGATGCACCATCCCCCCAATGAAAAGCAGGGGTGTCACTAGCACGTTAAGAGACCATACAATAAGTGTCAGGGGCCCGAGACTGTTCAACTGCCTCCCAGCACACATAAGGGGGATTACCAACAGACCCCTGGCAGTCTTCAAGCTGGCACTGGACAAGCACCTAAAGTCAGTTCCGGATCAGCCGGGCTGTGGCTCGTATGTTGGTTTGCGTGCAGCCAGCAGCAACAGCCTGGTTGATCAGGCTCTGATCCACCAGGAGGCCTGGTCTCAGACCGGGCCGCGGGGGCGTTGACCCCCGGAACTCTCTCCAGGTAAACTCCAGGTAAACTCCAGATTGTTATAGGCGTCTTAAGGTTTTTTACAGTAAAATTAGCAAAAATGTATTCCCCATATTCATCACTAAAGCAAGTGGTGCTAATACAAGATAATTGGTTAGAGTAATAGATTGCAATACCACTCCCAACTTGGTATGGTCTGCAGTTGTGGTTTGCTGTGTTTCCTGGTAGAGGGTAGATATCTATTGTGTCCTGCTTAAGCCAGGTCTCAGTAAGAATAATGCAGGAGAAAGCTGTCTTTAGTGATACAAGGAGTGCCAGGAGGTCATCATAGTGTTTGCTTAAGGACCTGATGTTGTAGTTAAGTACTGATAGACTTTTAGCATTGTTTAGGATAGTGCTGGCTTGTGATGCTGTGTAGTAAAGGCAGTTACTTTCCAATAGGTTTTGATTGGGTGCCAGATTATGGAAGTTTTGATCAGGGTCAACATGATCAATCATCTTCTAGGTTTAAATTATGGTTATTTATATCCTGAGTTGTGTGTTGAGTTCTAGTACTGATATCTGTAGTGGTGGGAAGTTTGGACAAGTAAATAGCTAGAGTATTTTGGGCATATAGAGTATAGTCACTAATACACATAATGAAGTTGGTGTTGTCTATGTGTTGTGCTGGAATGAACTAAAGTACAACTAGGTATAAACTAATAATATAAAAATACAAATTAAAAATAGCACAAGACTCTCACTAGTAATTGCACTATGGTCTAATATAATGAATTTGGTATTGACTATGTATTGAGCTAGAATGAGCTATAGTACAACTGAGTTTAATCTAATGATATAAAAAGGCACAAGACTCTCAATTGTAGTTGCACTAAGGTGTTATATAAGTTGTTTACAAGAATTAGAGCATAACTTGATTTAAATTGACAAGATAAAATACACAAGTTAAGGTAGCAAAAGAATAAAAAAAAAGTAAAAAAAAAAAAAATGAGGTAGTTGGTACTAATTAGCAAAAGATAGTTAAGGGCCTTGAACAATAATGTAATTGAAATATACACTAATTGCATACACAATATAGTCACTTAGATTTGAAAACAATCTTAGAATAGGACTTATAATATAAACTTAAAATATAAAAATACAAATTAAAATGGTACTTGCAGTTGCACTAGGGTCTGGTATAGGTTGTTAACAAGATCAAGAGTATAACTAGAATTAAATTGACAAAATAAAATTCACAAATTAAAGTACCAAAAGAATAATAAATAAAAAATAACATTGGCAATGACTTAGTTATAATATGATAGTAAGATGGTAGACAGGTACAAAGGATAATATAAAGGTTGTAGTTGAATATATAAACTTGAAAATTTGGCAACAAAATGTTTAGTTATTCTCTGTAAGATTAATATCCCTGAGAAATCGTGATAGATCATTTTTGTTCGTGATTGTGTACAGTTGACCTACATTTGTTTTCCCAAATAGAATTTTCCCATCCCGTGTGAAGCATTGGTGTATTGTCATTATTCTCCCGCTTAAGTTTTCTGACTCTATACAGGAGGTTCTGACGTTTTTTGGTAAGACACTCGTTTATGTATACCTCTTTCTTTACTTTAATAGATGCAATTATTAAGTCTTTTTTTCCTGTCATGTGAGTGGAATCTAAGCATAACACTTTTTCTACCATGGGATCCTAGTACCCTGGCTTCCTTTATTTCTGACTCTGGTACAATAACACTTGTTTGGTCCTTTATGATCTGGAGAGTAATTTCTTTACTGTTCGTTTGGTTCATATCACTGGGAAAAAGTGGACTGTTAACTATTACTGCGTCCGATAGTTTATCTTGCTCAGTTTTATCTTCTTGGAGAGCAAAGTAGTCACTGAACTGGTTATCTAAGTTGTTCTTCCATTCTTTTACTGCTTCTTCAACCTTTGTATTAAGAGATATTATTTGTTCTGCTTGGCTATCTATGACTGCTTGGATGGTCTTGCCACAGTTAGTCATTCCTGGTGTTGATAACTTTTGTTCAAGACTGAGGATTTTGTTCTCGAGTTGTCATCCTGGTGTCTTGTTTTGTTAGTGTCTCTCGAAGATTCATATTTTCAATAACTAAGTTGGAGGTGCATGACTTTAGGGTATCTGGATCGTTGGTCATACCTGAGAGACTACTTGGTAGGTTGAATCCAGGGAAGAGAGGGGAGGATGGGCTGGTGGCAGCCATGTTTGTTGTTATTGTTGTGGTGTCTCCTTGAGCGGTGGTGAGAGGGGTGGTAGCTGGGCCGGCGTCCTCCTGGCTACACTTGTTGAATAGTTGATTGGGTAATATCCTGTTGATTAGCATTTTTGAGATACTGTAACTACCAGACTTTTGCTTTATAGTGTCACTGACAGCAGTTAGGGTAGCTTCTATGCATTTTCTCCATCTTAAATCTTCTTCTTTAATCACTAGTTTAGCCTCGCTGAATTTCATGAGGTGTCCAACATCGTCCCTATGTTGAACACAAGCATTTTTATGGTCATCATTTCTGCAAGCATTTTTGTGTTCGGTGATCCTAGTGTCCAGAGATCTGGCTCTTTCCCCCACATATACTCTGTCAACACCCCCCCCCATCATGGTATAGTGTAAATTCCTGCACTTGTGTCAGAATCGTGCTTGGGTTCTTGTATCAAGTTCCTAATAGTAGTTGATGAGCTGGTAGATATTTTAGCCAGTTTTCTGTCAAACCTTTTTGAAACGTTAGTAGCAATGTTGCTGACTGGTAAAATGATGTAACTTGGAGGCCTTTCTTCAACTTGATTGGTGTTGGTCTTGTTGAGGATACATGTCGCATGTTTCCTGCAGTCATGTATGAAGTGTAGGGGAAAGTGAGTGAACTAAAAGAATGGGTGATGTACGTGCATTCTTCGAGGAACTGTGGATTGGAAAGTCTGTAGGCTCTCAGAAAGAAGCCAGTAACTATTCCCCCTTTAGTTCTGGTGTCATGGTGAGAGAAGAAATGTAGAAGTTCATTCTTGTAGGTAGGTTTACGATATACTTTAAAAGAAAGTCTGTTTTCACCAGTGAGTGGGAGAACGTTGAGAAAAGGTAATTGGTTGTCCTTCTCCTGTAGTGTAAATTTAATAGTAGGTTCCAGGGTGTTGATAGTGTTGAGGATGCCATGTATGTCTAGATTTTTGAGTGCAATGACCAAAATATCATCAATATACCTCATTCATGTAACTGACCTAGGGATGTTATTGAGGATGCATCTGGATTCTAGGTCCTCCATATATAAATTGGCAGGTACTGCACTAAGGGGTGAGCCCATGGCTAGCCCGAACAGTTATTTAAACTTCTTGTCTTCAAACCTAAAGCAGTTATAGTGAACACAAAGTTAGACAAGGCTCCTTAACCATGTCAGGGATCTCAACATGAGTGATAAGACACTTGCAAGTTTTGACGGGACTGCCTTATTCACCAATGTCCCAGTTGATCAAGCTATTGATCTTCTTTGCAGGGTGATTAACGATGATACAGTTACCTGTACCTTGCCAGGATTTTGTGAGCCTTTCCGAGCTTTTATGTTCGTTATTATTGAGTACATTATTAGCATTACTAACATGGCTTCTCGAGACACGAGAAACTCTTACTGATTTTAATGTGTACCTGCAAGCCAGCACAGTGTGTAAGTATATTTAGGTGCAGGTATACATAAATATAATTATCAGAGTATATATATACAGTGGACCCCCACATACCGATTTTAATCCGTGCAAGAGGGCTCATTGGTATGCGAAATAATCGGTATGCGAATGAATTTTCCCCATAAGAAATAATGGAAATCAAATTAATCCGTGCAAGACACCCAAAAGTATGAAAAAAAAAATTTTACCACGTGAAATATACATTTTCCTACACACAAAGAGAAGGATACATGCACAATAGTAGAGTAGTACATGCACAGTATATATTGTGCATGTACTAGTCTACTAAATGAAGAATAAATGACACTTACCTTTATTGAAGATGCAGCAATGACTGATGAGACACTGTGTCCTGGGAGTGCCTTTTCCTCCTGAGTACTGTAGGTCCTGTTTGGCATTTTCTTCCAGAACAGGCCTTATCACACTGTGTATGCCACTACGATTCTTAAATCTCTCAAACCAACCTTTGCTGGCTTTAAATTCACCAATATGAGCACTAGTTCCAGGCATTTTTCCCTGTTCACCTGGGTGTTAGTCGACTGGTGTGGGTTGCATCCTGGGAGACAAGATTAAGGACCCCAATGGAAATAAGTTAGACAGTCTTCGATGACACTGACTTTTTTGGGTTATCCTGGGTGGCAAATCCTCTGGGGTTAATTGTTTCTTGGTATATTCTCAATAAGCCACACCAACAACAGTGCTACAGCAGCAGCAGACGATGCTACAGCAGCAGCAGACGATGCTACAGCAGCAGCAGCAGCAGACGATGCTACAGCAGCAGCAGACGATGCTACAGCAGCAGCAGCAGCTGACAGTGCTACAGCAGCAGCTGTACCACCAATAGTAGCGATGGCTGATTGGGGTTTATTATACAACCTGGCCAGCTCGGAGACTCGCACTCCACTTTCATACTTATCAATGATCTTTTTCTTCATCTCTATAGTAATTCTCACCCTTATTGCTGTAGGGTTGGCACTAGAAGCTTTCTTGGGGCCCATGGTCACTTATTTTCCAGATAAAATCACCAAAAACACTGTAATAATACGAAATGTTCCGATTGTATGCTTGGATGTTACCGCGGAGGCTGGCTGGTAAACAATGCCACCTGCGGAACATGTGAGGCTGGCTAAGGCGCACATTGGACGCGTCTCGGACGAACAGCGGTGAGCGGGTTTTTAAGCGGTATGCTAGGCAAAATTTTTGCGATTAAAGCAAGCGGTATGCGGATTAATCGTTATGTGATGCCAACGGTATGCGGGGGTCCACTGTATATATATATATAAAATATGAAATAACTTTTAAAAACACTTGAAATTTTGGAAAGTTTCCAGACATAAAGGAGAGACGCAGTGCTCACTGAGACTGTAAACAAACTGGGTGTGGCATGGTAACCGTATTAGAAAGTCGGGTGGAGGGAGCCAAATAGCGAGTTTTGGTCATAATTTGAAAGGTCCATATTAGTGGAACACCGTAAAGTGGGGTCCTACTATACTGGTTTTTGGGAAGTACAATGAGTTCACCAACACTCTGAGCACTGAAACACCCCCAAAACATGAGCGAATCTGGGTGTTTGGTGGTCCCACAGGTGTAGCATGGGTCTAGCTGGTTACTACCTCTGGGCCGGTACACGTCTCCCACGGTTGCAGGTGACGGTGAAGGTTGCTGCATCACTCCAAAGTACTTCAGACCACTGTTGAGGATTCCAGTGAAGATATTTCTTTGCATAATCCAGCCTACGTTTCTTCTGTGGCTTGGAGAGGATCGGTTTCTTAACCTGGTGGTGACTACTGTAACCCAGTTCTGACACGTCTGATAACAGCTCTTACAGACACCTCTGAGAGAAGATGTGGGTTCCTTTCTTTCAATTCTGTGGCAGTTATCTTAAGTGTACTCTCTAACTGCTTGAACAGATAAGGTATGAACAAATGTCTTCTTCGAGGGGCCAGGCCGAGGTTTGGCAGACGGTATCTTGGCACCACCACCAGCCTTGAAACGCTGCACCCAGTTCCTCACTGAATGCTCACACACCAACATTCTCCACTATTTCTTTTGTCTGGTGCCCAGCTTTGTGAAACCCTATGATTTGAGCTATAGTTTCAGGTGTTAAAGACTTCCTCTTACCCATAATCTAACATGTACAGCCCCAAAATCAAAGGGAACACCAGGCAAAGATGGGGTGGATGAGAGAGAAAAGTGCAACACTTCTTCTCACCATGGCAGCCACGTGAGCACTGAGAAGTCACTGTGGAGTGTGGCGGCAGGCTGTGACGTCATTCTAATGGCTGCTACCCAGCATAATGCACTGATGAAAAAGACACCCCCCTGTATGGTAGGCCTTTGATTTTCATCACGGCATTATGCAGGGGCGCTCACCCGGCATAATGCTGTGATGAGCACTGTACAGTCACTTGGATGAGTGTAAGTATATATTTAGGAGTTACAATGAATACAAAAGAATTGAATATCATATTAGTTCATGCTGTATGGTTTTTATAGAGTATAATTGGTAAGGAATTACAGAATTTATTAACATAAAAGGGACAGTCATTTTTTTAATGTTTTGAAAGATTACAGATGTTGAGAGTAAGATTGTATTGTTTTACATGTGTTTGTGTGTTACCTAATATTGTCATTGATGATGCTCTGTGAAATACAGCCTCTCCTCACATACTTGTTTACCGACGACTCGAACTTATGACGGGCTCTCTGATCAGTATGCGTACCCAAATAATGTATATAAGAGCTGATTTCCTCTATTCTGTTTATTATAATGTACAGTACACTACTGTATAAACATTTAAAAATATACCATAAATGTTATAAATGGTGCAAAGGTAACATTAAAACAGTATCAAAGATTGTTGACACAAACCCACTACCATTATAGTATGCTCCTCACTTAGCGATGAATTCGTTTATCAGTGGGGTCTTAGGAACGGAACTCAGTCATTAAGCGAGGAGAGGCTGTACATGAACTCTTCTGAGATTCAGACAGTTAAAACAGGTTTAGAAAGACACGTAAGCAAACACTATAACATATTTATTAGAAAACGTTTCGGTCCTGGGACCTTGATCAAGGTCCCAGGACCGAAACGTTTTCTAATAAATATGTTATAGTGTTTGCTTACGTGTCTTTCTAAACCAACTTGTCGGTATTTATTACCAAGGTTTATACCAGTTAAAACAGGACACAGTAGCCAAAAAAAAAATTGGTATATTAATACTGTACTTTGTTATTTACCTTCAAGTGGAGCTGAGGATGTTTAACATGATAAAATGAATGGAGAGGGTGAATCTGGACCTATTTCTCATTCTTTTCACTGTGTCACCCTGAGAATTACTCATTGCACAAGCCCTCTTATTCTTACCTTATTGTCTCATATTGACTGAATTGTTGATTATCTAACACCAAACACGCCATCTCCTTGATGTGTGCTCCTCCCTTCAGCATCTACGTTACCTCCAGTTTTTTGTAATAGGCATAGTTTCATGCTTAGTCTTCTTCCTTGCTTTACCAATGTCACCCGCACTTTGTTTAGAAGCCATGATAAATACTATACAGACATGAGAAGCCATGATAAATATACAGAGAAGGAAAAATGTGTAATGTGCACTGAGCTAAAATCTTGTGGTATACAACCAGGTACACTGACCAGCATGGGAGACTGGTTTGTTTACATCCCCTCACCCTCCTGCAAACCCAATCCTACAGTGCTAGGACAATGAGTTACCTAAAGTATATTAAGGAGGTCTCAGGCCTGCCTGATGCACCTCTCCTTAACCCTTAAACTGTCCAAACATAGATCTACGTTTGTGTGTGTAGCACTCTGAATGTAGATCTGCATTTGATTTTACATTGTTTTATGTAAAAAGAAAAAAACGTAGATCTACGTTCGGAGTGCCATGAGCACAAACGTAGATCTACGTTTGGATAGTTTAAGGGTTAATGGAAATGAATTCTGCTCCCACACACCTTACTGGAAACGGGTGTACTTCTGTTGGATTTGAAAACTTAAATTTAAATAGCATAATATTGAAAATGTGAGTTTTGATTGTGTCTTACGGGTTTCTACTGTACAGTAGGGCCCTGCTTTATGGCGTTCCGCTTTATGGCATTCCGCTATTACGGACATTTCAAATTATGACCAAAACTTGCCATACGGCTCCCCCCACCTGACATTCTAATACAATCACCGTGCCCCACTCGACTTGTTCATTTTCCGTGAGTTCCGTAAGCTCCACATCTCTCCATTATGTCTGGAAACTCCAAAATTTCAAGTGTTTTTAAAAGTTATTTCATATTTCATATATATATTTTATATAATTATATTTATGTATACCTGTACCTAAATAAACTTACTGTGCTGGTGTGCAGTAAGAGTGTCTTATGTCTCAAGACGCCATATTAGTAATGATGATAATAATACTCAATAATAATCACCAAGTCTCATTAAATGTCGTATATTATGTTAATATACACATTTTCGTTAATCCATCTATGATATTTTTTTCAAAATTACACCTACCATCCAACTTATGACCTGCTCGACATACGACCACTCGACTTATGACTGTGTTTTGTATGCCAAATTTCTGGGAAATAAACAACTGTTTGTGATGTACACAGTGTTTATCCTAAACCTTACAGTATAAAACACAGTATGTACTAACAGCATAAAAAGTAATGTAAAAAATGAAATACGCTTACCATCCGACTTACGACCTGCTCGACTTACAACCACTTGACTTACGACCGTGTTTTTTATGCCAAATTTCTGGAAAATAAACAACTATTTGTGTTGTACACAGTGTTTATCCTAAACCTTACAGTATAAAATACAGTACTAACAGCATAAAAAGTAAAGTAAAACATGAAATACCAAAATAAAGCAATAAAATAGTCATTACAAAAATGTCTTGTTGATATTCAGTAGTAAAGTTCGACTTAAGACCATTTCGACTTACGACCGGTTTCTCGGAACCGAACTTGGTCGTAAGTCGGATGGTAGGTGTACCAGAATAAAACAATAAAATATAGTCATTACAAAAATGTGAGGTTGATATTCAGTAGTAAGGTTCGACTTACATCCATTTTGACTTATGACCAGTTGGTCGGAACCAAGCTCAGTCGTAAGTCGAATTGTAGGTGTGTATAATAAACATGATACATAACATATAAAGATAAATACACCCCACAGTAGAATAAATAAACATAAATATGAGATGTGGTAGCCGCCAGACAACTTGTACGAGTGACAGCAAGAATAACGTTTTCTCTAGTCCAACATAAGAGAAAATGCGTTACTGGAGGTAACTCTAGAAAATTATTCCTTTCATATGCCTTCACTCAGAGTGTCATTTCTTCTAAAAAAATGGTGTTACATGAGAATGGGAATGTTCCTCTTTATTTATTCTATCGTATCAATGTAGAGACAACTTGTACACGGTGTAATTTGTACACAAACCAGACATGTTTGCTAGGTTTGTTTACAAAACTGGCATTTGCCTGGTTTGTTTACATAACTCTGCAAGTGTCCTCTCTCATGTACTCTCTCTCTCTCTCTCCCTCCCTTTCTCTCCCTTTCTCTCCCTTTCTCTTTCTCTCCCTTTCTCTTTCTCTCCCTTTCTCTTCCTCTCCTTCTCTCCCTTTCTCTCCCTTTCTCTCCCTTTCTCTCTCCATTTCTCTCTCCATTTCTCTCTCCATTTCTCTCTCCATTTCTCTCTCCATTTCTCTCTCCATTTCTCTCTCCATTTCTCTCTCCATTTCTCTCTCCATTTCTCTCTCTCTTCTTCTCTTCTCTCTCTTTCTCTCTCTCTTCTCTCTCCTCTCTTTCTCTCTCTCTCTCTCTCTCTCTCTTCTCTCTCTCTCCTCTCTCTCTCTCTCTCTTCTCTCTCTCTCTCTCTCTCTCTCTCTCTCTCTCTCTCTCTCTCTCTTTGCCTCTTTATCTCTTTACTCCCTCTGCCCTACTCTAGACTAAATTTTTACTCATAATTTCTCTTCATTTTATCCTCTTCCTTCAATTCTTGAATCTCTTCTGTCGTCTGCCTCTTGTAGCCTGGCTCTCCATACATCTCTCACTTATTTCTCAATTAAACTACTACTCACTCTGACCCTACATTAAGACTAAAAATATTTTAAGGTAAGTAATGAGTGAACTGTATATCTTTTTCGCTCTGTACGCTTATGTTTAGAATGATTAATGTGGTGGTTGGCCTGGTATGGTAGCCTGCTGGCTACCACTACATACCACACTTGATTTTCTTAAATAATTACTACTGCCATCTCACCAAGATTAAGACACAATATTTAAGGTAAGTAATGATTACTACGTATACTGTATTATTACTTTTTTTAATCACTAATCTTGCACTAATATATATTAGTGTACTGTTATCTCAGTATTTTTTTTTTATTTTCACACTGCCGATTAACACCCCAAGGTGCCTGAAAAAGAAAGCTTGCAGCCATCTTCACTCCATCACTGTCTTGCCAGAAGGGTGCTTTACACTACAGTTTTTAAACTGCAAATTACCCCCTTCAATGCAGGCACTGTACTTCCATCTCCAGACTCAAGTCCGGCCCGCCGTTTCCCTGAGCCCCTTCATAAATGTTACTTTGCTCACACTCCAACAGCACATCAAGTATTAAAAACCATTTGTCTCCATTCATTCCTATCAAACACGCTCACGCATGCCTGCTGGAAGTCCAAGCCCCTCGCACACAAAACCTCCTTTACCCCCTCCCTCCAACCTTTCCTAGGCTGACCCCTACCCCACCTTCCTTCCACTACAGACTGATGCACTCTTGAAGTCATTCTGTTTCGCTCCATTCTCTCTACATGTCCGAACCAGCTCAACAGCCCTTCCTCAGCCCTCTGGAAAACAGTTTTGGTAATCTCACACCTCCTAACTTCCAAACTACGAATTCTCTGCATTATATTCACACCACACATTGCCCTCAGACATGACATCTCCACTGCCTCCAGCCTTCTCCTCGCTGCAACATTAATCACCCATGCTTCACACCCATATAAGAGCATTGGTAAAACTATACTTTCATACATTCCCCTCTTTGCCTCCAAGGACAAAGTTCTTTGTCTCCACAGACTCCTAAGTGCACCACTCACCCTTTTCCCCTCATCAATTCTATGATTCACCTCATCTTTCATAGACCCATCCGCTGACACGTCCACTCCCAAATATATGAATACATTCACCTCCTCCATACTCTCTCCCTCCAATCTGATATCCAATCTTTCATCACCTAATCTTTTTGTTATCCTCATAACCTTACTCTTTCCTGTATTCACTTTTAATTTTCTTCTTTTGCATACCCTACCAAATTCATCCACCAGTCTCTGCAACTTCTCTTCAGAATCTCCCAAGAGCACAGTGTCATCAGCAAAGAGCAACTGTGACAACTCCCACTTTGTGTGATTCTTTATCTTTTAACTCCACGCCTCTTGCCAAGACCCTCGCATTTACAACCCCATCTATAAATATATTAAACAACCATGGTGACATCACACATCCTTGTCTAAGGCCTACTTTTACTGGGAAATAATTTCCCTCTTTCCTACATACTCTAACTTGAGGCTCACTATCCTCGTAAAAACTCTTCACTGCTTTCAGTAACCTACCTCCTACACCATACACCTGCAACATCTGCCACATTGCCCCCCTATCCACCCTATCTAGTATTTATATGCATTTATAAGTGGAAAAAAAAAAGGTGTTCCACTTTACAGCAGTGGCCTGGAACTTAACCTGCCATATAAGTGGGGCCCTACTGTATATGTAATTTTAAGAAACTAAATTAATGCCTGTGTTGAAGTACACATACTCTTGTTTGTTTTTCAGTTGAATGTTTGAACATACGGCATACTATGGAAGTTGGATTTTCATATACATGTACATATCTGCAAGTATTGATTCTTCAAGTAAAAAATTTGTTCTTTTGAAAATGCATTTGCAGCATTATTTTCCAAACTAATTCACAAATAACCCACACTCAGGACACAAACTTATGACAAAATGTCATAATTGAAATGTCATCGTAAGGTTTAATCTCTTAAGTGTGAGTTGTTTGTGTGTTGCTCTGCTCACAGTATTGTCTTTTTATTCTTAATGTACTAATGATGTTTCATTTTGCAGACTGGAAAGTTACTCATGCAAGATGGTGGGTCAAGAGAAGGCACTGTACAAGAGGTTCCACAGTTTCTCTGGCATGAATGACCTTCAGGCACTTTCGCCACCTCAGTCCATGGATGGGGCATCATCGCCACATTCCCTTAATAAGTACGTACAGTGGAAATGGATGGTATATTTTTTTTTATTTTGTTGCTTTTTATTAAAAAAGCTTGAATGAATGTAGAGTAACCTTAAATAATTTGATTTATTGTGCAGAATGCTTGTTTCCAAAATTGTTCCCTGCTAATATGTAAAACCAAATCTATGGTAATCTGTGCTGCATAATAAATGTTTTTGGTTCAGTATTAAAATCTTTAAACATTGACAGGCAGAAAATGCTTTGTTTTAGGTTCACTTTGGTACCGTTATGGGTTATAAGCCATTAGTCAGTCTTGCTGTAGATCTATTACCTGTTATAATGTACAATAAGTTTATAAGCTACTAAGGAAAAAGTTTGCAAATATTAAAACTGGAGTATTTACTAGAAAGATATTGGTTAGCAAAATGTACCACAATTGTACAAGATAAATAGAATAAATCCATGTTCTTTATGTTTGAATGAAGATGAATATTGCTTAAAAAGGTTATTAACCCTTTCACTGGCTCTCAGATCTCTCATTAAGCACGTGTCCCTTATGTTGAACTATGTCTTCAACATAACACCCTCAACTGCATCGCTAAAGTTAGAGACGGGATGTTCAGTAAGTTTAATTTTAACAACCATAGAATTTTTTTTTTTTTCAACAAGTCGGCCATCACCCACCGAGGCAGGGTGACTCAAAAAAGAAAGAAAATCCCCAAAAAGAAAATGCTTTCATCATCATTCAACACTTTCACCACGCTCACACATTATCACTGTTTTTGCAGAGGTGCTCAGAATACAACAGTTTAGAAGCATATACGTATAAAGATACACAACATATCCCTCCAAACTGCCAATATCCCAAACCCCTCCTTTAAAGTGCAGGCATTGTACTTCCCATTTCCAGGACTCAAGTCCGACTATATGAAAATAACCGGTTTCCCCGAGTCCCTTCACTAAATATTACCCTGCTCGCACTCTAACAGATCGTCAGGTCCCAAGTATTATTCGTCTCCATTCACTCCTATCTAACATGCTCACGCACGCTTGCTGGAAGTCCAAGCCTCGCCCACGAAACCTCCTTTACCCCCTCTCTCCAACCCTTTCGAGGACGACCCATACCCCTCCTTCCTTCCCCTATAGATTTATATGCTTTCCATGTCATTCTACTTTGATCCATTCTCTCTAAATGACCAAACCACCTCAACAACCCCTCTTGTGCCCTCTGACTAATGCTTTTATTAACTCCACACCTTCTCCTAATTTCCAAGAGGTATCAGACACACCCTGGGAATCAGACATGAGCACCCTAAATCCCCACCAGTGCCTAGAGAAACTGAATACAGAAGCATACAAAGTATGTATGAAACATGTACCATTGAGGAAACCCAGAGGAAGATCAGATATAGAGAGAGAGCGTAGGAGATGGTACAGAAGAAGAAAACTGGTTACTGAACCTAAAAACACTGATATGCTACAACAGAGGAAAGATAGACTTAGCAGAGAGATCACTGAATTAGAGCAAAAACTTAGGATGTCATACCTCACAGAAGTACAAAGGGAACAAAAGGCCATACAGGATATTGCAAGAAACCCAAAATATTTCTATTCCTATGCAAAATCCAAGCTAAGAACTGCCTGTAGAATTGGACCACTACTGAGAGGAGACTCATATACTGACGATGAACAGGAAATGAGTGAAATCCTAAAAGAACAGTATGAGTCAATGTTCAGCAACCCACTAAATGACAGCAAGGTAGAAAATACAGAAATATTTTTCACTCCAGAAGGCCGCACAGACCAACTAACTGATGTTAGTACAAATCCCATAGATTTAGAAAAAGAAGTGGAAAACATGCCCACTCACTCAGCACCTGGACCAGATTCGTGGAATGCTCTATTTATAAAGAAGTGCAAAGTACCACTAGCACGAGCCCTCAGTATTCTTTGGAGAAAGAGCTTAAATCTAGGTGAAATAACGGAAGCCTTAACCCTTTCAGGGTTTCGGCCGTACTAATACGGCTTACACGCAGGGTTTTTTGACGTACTGGTACACATAAATTCTAGTGCTGTCAGATCTCGCGGGAAAAGGCTGGTAGGCCTAGTTGTGAGAGAATGGGTGTGTGTGGTGGGTGTGCGCGGTAGAAAAAAAATCTGGGACCCAGTGGTGCATTGTGGGAACGCCATCTTAGTAAACAATGTCCACCATGCCTAGCGGTAAGAAGTTCCTCACTCCTCGGCGAATTGGGACACTTTTGTTCCTTAGTGACAGTTCTAATACAGATGGAAGTGCCAGTGAAGATGAGTTTCAAGGTTTTGGTGAGGTTTTGACACTCATTTTATGTGTGAGGAATGTAAAATACCACTGTGCATGACACCATGTTTCAAAGACTTCCACAGGCTGCACAACTTCTAGAAACATTCCCTGTGACTGTATATGTGTATATAAAATATAGAAAAATTGTAATAAACAACATTTCATATCGTTTGTTTGTGTAAATATTTTTTGTAAACAAAACAATGACAACAGTGTTTACGCCCTTATTGTGTAGTATTGAAAAAGAAATAACTTACAAAATACTGATCATATTGGTCTCACAGTCCATAAAAGTTACTTGGAAAAAGAAAAATTAAAAAATAATAGAAATTAGTACATAAAGTAAATAAAAGAATACCGGGTGATGGCAGTCGGCGATGTTGCCACATGGTACCCCTTTTTTGTCAACTTCACTCCTCCATATCTCAGTAAGTATTGATGGTAAAAATTTTTTGTTTAGCCTATAATGTTTAGAAAAATAAACTATTTTTTCATAAGAAAAAAATAAATTTTTTTTCTTTTTTGAAATTTGGCCGACCCTGAGAACAAGTCTCTGACAGGGCCTGTCGACCCTGAAAGAGTTAAAGAGTGCAGACATAGCTCCTTTGCACAAGGGAGGTAGTAGAGTACTAGCTAAAAATTACAGACCAGTAGCCCTAACCTCTCACATCATAAAAATCTTGGAAAGAGTGATGAGATGGCAGGTTACAAATTTCATGGAGCAGCACAACCAACATAACCCGAACCAGCATGGTTTTAGAACAGGACGATCATGTCTGTCACAGCTGCTGAACCATTATGACAGAATTACGGAGGCACTGGAAGACGACCAAAATGCAGATGTGATTTACACAGATTTTGAAAAGGCGTTTGACAAATGCGATCATGGAGTGATAGCGCACAAAATGAAGGCCATGGGCATTACGGGGAAGGTAGGCAGATGGATTTTTGGTTTCCTAACACACAGAACACAAAAAGTTTTAGTGAACAGGGCAAAATCCAGCATCAGCGAGGTCAAAAGCTCAGTGCCTCAGGGCACTGTCCTGGCACCTCTGCTGTTCCTCATCCTCATAGCAGACATAGACAAAAACACCCAGCACACTTTTGTATCATCACTTGCAGATGACACTAAAATAAGCATGAAAGTCAGTACGGTAGAGGACACTGAAAAAGTACAGGAAAACATAAATAGGGTTT
This sequence comes from Cherax quadricarinatus, assembly GCF_026875155.1. Lineage (NCBI taxonomy): Eukaryota > Metazoa > Arthropoda > Malacostraca > Decapoda > Parastacidae > Cherax > Cherax quadricarinatus. The sequence continues at coordinate 8,173,092 of NC_069424.1, read as the reverse complement.
TCCAGTGGGCAGTGGAAAACAACATGACGTTCAATG
>NC_069424.1:8108056-8165556 GCF_026875155.1 Cherax quadricarinatus | reverse complement strand
TTTTTGTTATTTTGTGGTTTTGGTGCAATTTTTTTTTTTTGTGAGATAAGCCATTGCCGTTGCACTTGTCAAGGAAATGTGTGCTAAATTGTGTGAAGTGCAGGAGCTTGCTGAAAAATACCATCCAGACAAAGCAGTGGCCATCTGTCTCTCTAGCATGTACAGTGACAGTGTAATGTCTCAATTTAGACAAGTGTTAAAACGGAGCCTGAAGTAAACCTCACTGGACAGGTTTTTAGTGACAAAGAATCTGTGAGCCAGAACAAGGTGTTAGTGGTGAAAATAGGAGGACAGTTACCTGACATTAACCCTTAAACTGTCCAAACGTAGATCTACGTTTGCGTGCGTAGCGCTCCGACCTTGATTTTCCCCATTTGAAAGCATGTAAAAAAAAAGTAGATCTATGTTCGGAGCCCCCCCGCACGTGGATGTAGATCTACGTTTGGACAGTTTAAGGGTTAATAGAAGGTGACTCTCCTTCCAAGCAGTAACATACCCCCTTCTCTCCTCCACCTCCTGCTTCCAGTATGCCATTAACTCTCCTCTGCCTGGTAAGAGGCAGTTAAATTTTCATTTACTGGACATTATTTCAGTTTCTTTTAGTACGTATTCATTTTACACTTTTATGTAGTAGTTAGTACATTTTTAATAAATTACGTATTATGTTGTCATTTGGGGTTCAGAATGGATTAATTCTATTTACATTATTCTTTATGGGAAAAATTGCTTTGGTTGTCAAATCAACATCTGGAACGAATTAAATTCGACAGCTGAGGTTCCGCTGTACAGTGGACTCTCAGCTAATGGCAGCATCAAATAATGGCAAATTGTCTAACGGCGCTCTTTGGCATAAAAAAAAGTGGCTCTACCAATGGCGAAAAACTCGTCTAACAACGTTCGTCCCAAGCTTGTCCATGGGGCCGGAGTGCAGCCTGAGCGGGCCCAGCCACTCCAAGACTCCATGTACAGCCTGAGTGCCAGTATTTACAAGCCATTTTGGTCGATTACAAGTGTACCTGCGATATATCTTGTATTATTCCAGTGTTTTTAGTGCTTGTAACTGCTAAATAAGCCACCATGCACCCAAAGAAAGTTTCTAGTGCCAGCCCTGTGATAAAGAAGGAAAGAAACAAAACAAAATTCAAGAAAAAACTTGTAGCAAAGCCAAAGTGGAGGAGGAAGAGGGAGGGGAAAATGTGCCTTCTGCAGTTATTCATTGATTCTACTATATATACGATACTAAAGCAGCAGGTATCAATAAAGGCTATAGTGCCAGCCAGTGATGAAGTGTAGAATTAACAGTGTAGCAAGTAAGTTAAGCGAGTAAGCGATAGAAAAAACGACACGAAAGTAACTCTCCAATGTTGTTGGATGTGTGTACATCCACTGAACATATGCCGACCTGCTATCTTCCACTACCCTAAACCTCTGCCAGCATCTCCTCCATCAAATTAACTAATTAAACTAACATCTCCAAGGTAAATGTAAATACATGTATAAAAGTGTAAGCATAAAAGTAAATATATTAAGTGTAAATATAAAAGGACCCCAATGGAAATATGTAAGTCACTCTGACTTTTTTGGGTTATCCTAGGTACTTTACACATGTGCTGCTATGTGTGATAATCTATGTAACTGTATTTGTGTATACCTGAATAAACTTATTTATAAATTAAAATGTAAATATTTCTTATTTATAAATTAAAATGTAAGTATTTCTTATTTATAAATTATATATATGTATTAAGTGTGATGGTGGTGCTGACAAAATCCTCCACTGCCACCAACATGGCTTCTCTCAGTGGCAGCCCTTAAACCCAACAATAACACTTACACCATTTAGTCCTCTCATACATTATGACATATTTTATTTATTCTAGTTTATATATCATGTTTGTTATTAATATTGTTTATAATGTCATATTAGATGAATTGTGATAGATAAATAAGCCATAGATATGATATTAGCATCATATTGAAGCATAATAAACTTGTCTTCCTCTTGCCTCCTACGTGTCTGTCATAAACGAAGAAGTTGAGTCAGTAAAGATAAGTCATTAAAGGTAAGTGTGATGTTAATTGTTCATTTATCCATTTTATTAGTGCTTTATATTTATTTGTCATTGTTTTCTGTATGTATATTTATATTTCATCTTTAAATAAAATATTTTTTGTTAATACTTTTGGCTGTCTGACACTGATTAATTGGATTTCCGTTATTTCTTATGGGGAAAATTAATTCGGCTAACGGCTAGCTCTCTGGAATGGATTAATGCTGTTGGTTGAGGGTCCACTGTACTTGCAAATTTAACTTAAACAGGACAAGGCTGTAAATTCTGTTTTTTTTCATCTTGAGTTTAATTGCAATAAATAGACCAGCAATACTGCAGTATTAAAAGTGGCATTTTAGTAGTCTTCATTTCCTGGTTATTGCTTGTTTAGTTATTTAGATAAAATACTACGTATGATATACAGTGGTACCTCAAATATCGGCCGAAATTCGTTCCAGAAGGCTGTTCAGTGTTGTTACCGAATGAATTTGTTCCCATAAGGAATAATGTAAATTAGATTAATCCATTTCAGACCCCCCAAAAATACACTTACAAAAGCACTTACAAAAATACACTTATATAATTGTTCGAGTTGGGAGCTGTTTGAAATTCGAGGTACCACTGTACTTATAAAAAATCGTGAACTGATACATATTTTTATTTTAGAAAGTAAAGTTTGAGTTATGAAAGCATCACAGGCATGTTCTGTGTAACACTAAAGTGCAGTTAAGTTAGTGTATTTGTAGGTACGTATATACATGTACATGTATATACTTAACCTTTTCAGGGTTTCCGACGGACTAGTACGGCTTACGCACCAGGGTTATTGATGTACTAGAACGCCTAAATTCTAGTGCCTTCAAATCTAGTGAGAGAAAGCTGGTAGGCCTACATATGAAAGAATGGGTCTATGTGGTCAGTGTGCACAGTATAAAAAAAAATCCTGCACCACACAGTGCATAATGAGAAAAAAAAACTCCTACCGTGCTTTTGGTTTAAAACGGCGACTTTGCAGTGTATTTTTGTATGGTGTTTATGGTTGTATTCTAGTTTTCCTGGTCTCATTTTATAGAATGGAAGACATATTACAGAAATTGAGATGATTTTGACTGGTTTCATAATGAAAAGTACCTTGAAATTGAGCTCAAAGTAGCAGAAATGTTAGATTTTTACCAAATTTCAAAAGTAAACAAATCATGCCAAGCATCCAATACACGTCAACTGGTGAGTCTGATATTCTTTCACAAGTGCACTGATATTATTTATACCATTTCTACACTAATGCAGTTGTCTGCATAACAGTAAATCTTCTATTTTTTTGTGAGAATAAAAATTCAAAGTGGAAAGCAAAAGAGATGTAAGAGGGGCCTGGGGATGTGTCTAATGAACAGAGAAAATGTTATTTTAGTGCCAGGAATGTCTGTCTTGCTTATTCTGGACCCTGTTTGGAAATTGGCATCTTCTGAAATTTGTGTGAAATTGGCAAAATTGCCAATTTCTGAGCACTTTATTGGATACTTGCAATCGGTAAATGGGTAGTTTCTTGTACTCATTCGATAGAAAAAATGGAGTTCTAACGAAATAGATATGATTGTTATCGACTAGTACACTGAAATTGGCCGAAAACAGGGCTCAAAGTGGGCGAAATCGCCGATGTGCCAACATCGTCGAGACCGCTAATTTCGCGAGAGCATAATTCCGCAAGTTTTCCATCAAATTTCATACTTTTGGTGTCATTATGATCGGGAAAAGATTCTCTAACATTTCATAAGAAAAACTTTTTTTTTTTTTTTTTTCAAAAAAAATTTTGACCCTGAGAACAAGCTTAGGAGAGGGCCTCTCGACCCTGAAAGGGTTAATTTGGTAAATTGTCTGTTATGTTATTGTTTTCATTAACTGTTAACCCTTTCACTCTTGAGACTCCTGCTCACAAACTTGCTCTCGGTGTTGAAGAATTTAAAAAAAAAATATTTTTTTCTTGTGAAATGATAGAGAATCTTTTTCCATTGGTAATGACACCAGAAGTATGAAATTTGATGGAAGACTTAAGGAATTACACTCTCGCGAAGTTAGCGGTCTCGGCAATATACATATACGCAATGGCGATTTTGCCCACTTTGAGCCCTATTTTTGGCCAATTCTATTGTTTGTCTCCCAAACTCATAGCTATTTTGCTAGAACTCCATTTGTTCTATTGACTGAGTACAGTGGACCCTCAACCAGCGATATTAATCCGTTCCTGAGAGCTCATCGTTAATCGAAATAATCGTTAGTCAAGTTAATTTTCCCCATAAGAAATAATGGAAATCAAATTAATCCGTGCAAGACACCCCAAAGTATTGAAAAAAAAAATTTTTACCACATGAAATATTAATTTTAATACACACAAACTGAAGAAGACATGCACAGTTACATGACACTTACCTTTATTGAAGATCTGGTGATGATTGATGGGATGGGAGGAGGGGAGACCGTTGATCTTTAGTGTTTAGAAGGGGAATCCCCTTCCATTAGCACTTGAGGTAGCAAGTCTTTTTCTGGGGTTACTTCTCTTGTTCTTTTAATGCCACTAGGACCAGCTTCAGAGTCACTGGACTTCTGTTGCACAACATATCTGTCCATAGAGGCCTGTACCTCTCGTTCCTTTATCCTAAAGTGTTTCACAACATTGTCAGTGTAATAGTCACCAGCACGGCTTGCAATAGCTGTGTGAGGGTGATTTTCATCAAAAAAGGTTTGCACTTTAAGCCACATTGCACACATTTCCTTAATCTTTGAAGTAGGCAAATTCTTCAATTTCTCTCTCCCCTCCTCCGAAGCAGTTTCCTCAGGTGTGGCCTCTTACTGTTGAAGATGATCTAGCAGCTCATCAGTGGTTAGTTCGTCATTGTCCTCCCCCACCAACTCTTCCACATCTTCCTCACTAACCTCACCAATATGAGCACTAGTTCCAGGCATTTTTTCCTGTTCACCTGGGTGTTAGTCAACTGTTGTGGGTCGCATCCTGGGGGACAAGATTAAGGACCCCCAATTGAAATAAGTTAGACAGTCCTCGATGATGCACTGACTTTCTTGGGTTATCCTGGGTGGCTAACCCTCCGGGGTTAATCGTTTCTTGGTAATTGTTTCACGTTAAGCCACACCAACAACACTCTCTCCACATCTTCGAGTAATACAGCTGATGGTGGTGCAGCAACAACAACAGCTGACTGTGGTGCAGCAGCAGCTGCACCTTTGGCAAGAACAGCTTCCTTGATTGCTGTTTTCTTACCCACAATAGTAGCGATGGTTGATTGGGGTTTATTATACAACCTGACCAGCTCAGAGACACGCACTCCACTTTCATACTTAGCAATGATCTCTTTCTTCATCTCCATAGTAATTCTCACCCTTTTTGCTGTAGGGTTGGCACTAGAAGCTTTCTTGGGGCCCATGGTGACTTATTTTGCAGGTGCAATCACTACAAAGGCTGTGATAATATGAAATGTTCCAGTTGTTGTATGTTTGGAAGCGACCGCGGTGGCTGGCTGGCTGGCTTGTAAACACCGTCACCCAAGGGACAAGTGAGGCGCGCTCAGGCCAAAGTGGACGCATATGGTACGGAACGAATAGCGCTGGTCGGGTTTTTAAGTGCTAGTTGAGGCAAAATTTTTGCGTTAAAATGTATCGCTAGTCAGATTTATCGTTAATCGATGCCATCGCTGGTTCAGGGTCCACTGTACAAGAAACTGCCCATTTACTGATTTTTAAGTACCCAATAAAGTGGTCAGAAATTGGCAGTTTGGCCAATTTCACACTAATTTCAAAAGATGCCAATTTCAAAATAGGGTCCAGAATAAACAATGCAGACATTCCTGGCACTAAAATAAACATTTTCTCTGTTCATTAGTCACATCTTCAGGCTCCCTCTTATATTACTCTTGCTTTCACTTTTCATTGTGAAACCAATCAAAATCTCTATTTCTGTAATATATCGTCCATTCTGTCAAATGAGACCAAGAAAACGAGAATACAACCATAAATACCATACGAGAATGCACCTCAGTCTGTGTTTTAAACCAAAAACATGGAGTTTTTTTCCTCATGCACTGCATGCTGCAGGATTTTTTAATACTGTGCACACTGACCATGCAGACCCACATGTAGGTCTGCCAGCTTTCTCCTGCTATATTTGAAGCTGTTAGAATTTTGACGTATTAATATGGCACTAACACTGGCTTGTAAGCCGCACTAATACAACACTGACAGTGAAAGGGTTAATATAGGATAATTGAAACTAGAATAAAATAAAATAATTGCCGGTATATGTTTTAAATGTGAGAATAGTCTGAATGGTAGTACATAGATAAAACTAATTTTCTCAAGATGGATAATTAAATTCTGATAATAGTTCTTACACATGATACCTAACCCAAAACTTGTGGATGATAATGAAGATGGTTTTATTCTCCATATATCATTATCAAGAAGTATTCACTAGCATCACTAGATTATACTCTACTTGCTATGTAGACACATGTAATATGTACTTGCTGTGCAGATTCATGTAATATGTACATGTGACTTCTCTTGCCAGGTGTAGTGATCATGTAGTGTTCTTGGCATATGAAGGTTGGTTCTCCTGTTCCCAGGTGTTCATCACTAGATAACCTCTCATGAAATAGTTACACAAGAGACATAATATTTTGTCATTAGATAATTGTTTCATGAGCAACAAAATTTTATGCTCATAAAGTAGATAATGGGTATTAGCATTTGTTTTATGCAAATATTTGCATTCATAACCCACAGAAGACTGCTGTATAACAGAGTATTTTGATGAAGTTGCTGCTCTCCTACACTCTTCTCATCTTAACGTTACATATAAAATATACTGCTGTAGTAAGTCTGTTTTTGCTTGCTAGCACCTGTGTCCAAGTTCTGTACTGTGTTGATGATTTAGTTAAGTACTTCCCCCACCTTCACCTCTCTTCCTCCCATCCCCTCTCCCCCTTCCTCTGTGTGTGTGTGTTCTCCCCTATATGTAGTTGTTGGGGTCAAGTCACAGCTCCTGGCCCTGCTTTTTCCCTGGTCTCTACTAGGCTCACACACACTCAACCCCAGGAACCTTATTGTATCTTCCTAAATTTATGTATGGATACTGCCTCTACTACTTCACTCTCCAGATTGTTCCACTTCCTGACAACTCTAAGGCAGAAGAAATACTTTCTAACATCCCTATGACTGAGTTTTCAGCTTCCAGTTGTGCCCTCTTGTTCCTGTGTCCCATCTCTAAAATTTTTCTATCTTTGTTCTTGTCATTTCCTCTCAGTATTTTGTATGTCAACTTATTTCCCTAGCCCTCCTGTCCTCCAGTGTCATCAGGTTGAGTTCCTTTAATCTCTACTCATAGGACATACCCGTAGCTCCAGGACTAGTATTGTTGCAAACCTTTGCACTTTCTCTAATTTCTTGGCATTTTTGACCATTTTAAATGTATGAAAGAGGGGAAGGTACCTAGGGATTGGCAGAGAGCATGTATAGTCCCTTTATATAAAGGGAAAGGGGACAAAAGAGACTGTAAAAATTATAGAGGAATAAGTTTACTGAGTATACCAGGAAAAGTTACGGTAGGGTTATAATTGAAAGAATTAGAGGTAAGACAGAATGTAGGATTGCGGATGAGCAAGGAGGTTTCAGAGTGGGTAGGGGATGTGTAGATCAAGTGTTTACATTGAAGCATATATGTGAACAGTATTTAGATAAAGGTAGGGAAGTTTTTATTGCATTTATGGATTTAGAAAAGGCATATGATAGAGTGGATAGAGGAGCAATGTGGCAGATGTTGCAAGTATATGGAATAGGTGGTAGGTTATTAAATGCTGTAAAGAGTTTTTATGAGGATAGTGAGGCTCAGGTTAGGGTGTGTAGAAGAGAGGGAGACTACTTCCCGGTAAAAGTGGGTCTTAGACAGGGATGTGTAATGTCACCATGGTTGTTTAATATATTTATAGATGGGGTTGTAAAGGAAGTAAATGCTAGGGTGTTCGGGAGAGGTGGGATTAAATTTTGGGGAATCAAATTCAAAATGGGAATTGACAGTTACTTTTTGCTGATGATACTGTGCTTATGGGAGATTCTAAAGAAAAATTGCAAAGGTTAGTGGATGAGTTTGGGAATGTGTGTAAAGGTAGAAAGTTGAGAGTGAACATAGAAAGGAGTAAGGTGATGAGGGTGTCAAATGATTTAGATAAAGAAAAATTGGATATCAAATTGGGGAGGAGGAGTATGGAAGAAGTGAATGTTTTCAGATACTTGGGAGTTGACATGTCGGCGGATGGATTTATGAAGGACGAGGTTAATCATAGAATTGATGAGGGAAAAAAGGCGAGTGGTGCGTTGAGGTATATGTGGAATCAAAAAACGTTATCTATGGAGGCAAAGAAGGGAAGGTATGAAAGTATAGTAGTACCAACACTCTTATATGGGTGTGAAGCTTTGGTGGTAAATGCAGCAGTGAGGAGACGGTTGGAGGCAGTGGAGATGTCCTGTTTAAGGGCAATGTGTGGTGTAAATATTATGCAGAAAATTCGGAGTGTGGAAATTAGGAAAAGGTGTGAGTTAATAAAAGTATTAGTCAGAGGGCAGAAGAGGGGTTGTTGAGGTGGTTTGGTCATTTAGAGAGAATGGATCAAAGTAGAATGACATGGAAAGCATATAAATCTATTGGGGAAGGAAGGCGGGGTAGGGGTCGTCCTCAAAAGGGTTGGAGAGAGGGGGTAAAGGAGGTTTTGTGGGCAAGGGGCTTGGACTTCCAGCAAGCGTGCGTGAGCGTGTTAGATAGGAGTGAATGGAGACGAATGGTACTTGGGACCTGACGATCTGTTTGGAGTGCTGAGCAGGGTAATATTTAGTGAAGGGATTCAGGGAAACCGGTTATTTTCATATAGTCGGACTTGAGTCCTGGAAATGGGAAGTACAATACCTGCACTTTAAAGGAGGGGTTTGGGATATTGGCAGTTTGGAGGGATATGTTGTGTATCTTTATGTGTGTATGCTTCTAAACTGTTGTATTCTGAGCACCTCTGCAAAAACAGTGATAATGTGCGAGTGTGGTGAAAGTGTTGAATGATGATGAAAGTATTTTCTTTTTGGGGATTTTCTTTCTTTTTTGGGTCACCCTGCCTTGGTGGGAGATGGCCGACTTGTTGAAAAAAAAAAAAAAAAAAATTTTACCAGGTGTGGGTTCCATACTGGTATTGCATACTCCAATATGGGCCTGGTGTATGAAGTGTACAGTGTCATGAATAACTCTTTACTTAGATGATGAAACATTATTCTTAGGTTTGCCAGACACCCATATGCTGCAGCAGTTATTTGATCGGTATGATACCCCAAGAGACTTTTCCTTGAGTGAGGTTTGCAGCCTTTGACCCTTGGGCCTGTTCTCCATCTGCATTTAAACTCCTGGAGCCATTTGCTGGACCAGGCTTGTAGCCTCTCCAGATTCCAGTTTCCTTTCTTGGTCCTTGTCTGCTTGTATTCTCCTCATTAGTTGCACGTCACCTTCGAACAGAACACCTCTGACTCTATCCCTTCTGTCATGTCATTCACATTTGCAAGAAACAGCACCTTATGGAACCCCACTCGACACATGCACCCAGTTCAACATCTTATTACATACCGTCACTCATTTCATTCCTGTATGGTTTTCCGTGATCCATTGTGGTGCTTTTTCTGTTATTTCTGCCTGCTCCTGTAGATTTTGTACCAGTGTCGTGTGTCGTGCTCTGTGTCTTTATTTTTGAAGTCTGCAATGATATACAGTATTTTGTGAAGGCTTAACTTGATTTATTAAAAAGTTGCTACATGGTTGTAAATTAAGTGACTTTATTTAGGACAAGTGTGACAGCAGATGTCAGCCATGCATGTTGCTTTGCTTGTTTCAGAAGTATTACATTACTTTGTAATGTACCATTGCTCAATTTATATGACACTAAAGCACTATTTTTTATTTTGTTGAAGTTATATGTTGGTTGATGGTTTTTAGAATTATCATATTGAAAAATTCAAAACTAGTCACAAGTCTGACAAACAAGTTGGCAGCTCATTCTCTGAAGGTTGTAGTGTGACATTGATTATCATAGGAAGTGTATCACCAACATTTCAAAACTCAAATGTCTCAGTGAGTCACCATTTGTCTTTGATAGCCATACACTTCTACAAAGGTAGCTGGAGAACGAGTGATCTGTGACAGCTGTATGGGTTTTCTACCCTTGTCACTCGGCTAGGGGTCAGGCTGTTTTCTTGATTGCCCATTTAACCAGGCTGTTGTTGTTGAATGGCAGACACACTGACCCAATTTACTCTTGAAAGCTTCTACAGTTGTTCCAGCATTGTTTCTGATATCTGCCTGTATCAGATATCAGAAATGTGTGTTCTCTTATTGTGCCTGTAGTGCTCCTACTTTTTTAATGTCTGTTTTACACCTCTTGTATCCATATCTCGCGATATGTTGATATGGTAATGTGCATATTTGTGGTTAAACAATTGAGTATCTTCCATGTACAGCATATTTTGAGGCATTTCCAGTAGTTTGATGCTCTGTCTCTATGCAGCCAGTACATGATCTCTGTGCCTTTTCCTGCTCTGATATCAGTGCTGAACCACGTATCTCTCTACCACTTGTTTTTAATCGTACTTCCTTTCAAGATTTTTGTGCTGCCTAAAAAAATATTTTTGCTTGTTTACTTTTGGGCAACTTCAGTCGTGATACTTTCTGGTTTGTAGTGATAATTTGCACTTTTCAGGGTAAAACTACCTATGTGTGGGTATTTACATTTTATTCCATATTTGCAACTTCCCCTGGCTACCTACTATTGTACTGCTTTTTTTTCTGTAGTAGTTGTAGTTTTTCTTACTGTGAAGTTCTTTAAATACTACTGTCTGTCTGTCTGTCTTTGTTAGTGGATCATCACTTTGCATCACTATTTTCATCTTGTCTGTGCAGTTCTGTACATGTGTTTCTAACCTTTCACTAGCTGTGATCTGTATCCACTTCATTTTCCCACTTTTTCATATATTTCTGGTAAACTCTCCAAGAAAGCCTTGCTGTGATCTTGTTGTTTTTTATTTCTTTTTTTTAACAAGTCGGCCATCTCCCACTGAGGCAGGGTGACCCAAAAAGAAAATACTTTCATCATCATTCAACACTTTCACCTCACTCACACATAATCACTGGTTTTGCAGAGGTGCTCAGAATACAACAGTTTAGAAGTATATATGTATAAAGATACACAACATATCCCTCCAAACTGCCGATATCCCAAACCCCTCCTTTAAAGTGCAGGCATTGTACTTCCCATTTCCAGGACTCAAGTCCAGCTATATAAAATAACCAGTTTCTCTGAATCCCTTCACTAAATATTACCCTGCTCACACTCCAACAGCTCGTCAGGTCCCAAATACCATTCGTCTCCATTCACTCCCATCTAACACGCTCGTGCACGCTTGCTGGAAGTCCAAGCCCCTCGCCTACAAAACCTCCTTTACCCCCTCCCTCCAACCTTTTCAAGGACAACCCCTAACCCGCCCTCCTTCCCCTACAGATTTATACGCTCTCCATGTCATTCTTCTTTGATCCATTCTCTCTAAATGACCAAACCATCTCAACAACTCCTCTTCAGCCCTCTGACTAGCACTTTTATTAACTCCACACCTTCTCCTAATTTCCACACTCTGAATTTTCTGCATAATATTTACACCACACATTGCCCTTAGACAGGACATCTCCACTGCCTCCTGGTATCTGCCCAAAACACACTTTCTTTTATAATTATCCAAAAACATTTCCTCATGCTCAATCTCATGGCTATCAGCAGTATTAATTTCAATACAGGAAACTTATATTTTTCTGCATATTTTACACTGTACTCCTTTTGTGATATCTAGAGTCTTTCACAATTTACACAGATCACTTTCATGATTGCCTTTGTGTTCCAGTTTATCATGGTCTCATTTAGTTACCTGCTTTTAACAAATTTTAAGTACAGCATTCTGTTCCAGTCAAGAGGAAATCTGCTTATTTACATTTATTTGTATTGTTCTTTCATTTTAGATGTATATTTTGACTCAGAAAATCATAGTAATGTGCTAGCAGTGGTTAACACACGGGCCTGCGAGTTTTAGGGCTTGTTGACAATATGTTTGAGCCCCATCTGGTCTATAATTAAATGCATACTTCTTTATCCTGTAAAATTTCACACTTTATATTGTAGACTATTTAGCCATCATATAAAATGTTCTGTATACGGTACAAGTTAAATATTGAGGTTCTACTATTGAGTTAAATAGTTTGCTTTACTGTGTTGACTTAATGACATTTGGTAATTGTTTTCTGTGTAATCAGGAACCCCAGTTATCCTATGGATGGTGTCAAATTTCAGCTGGTTATTAACAGAGCACTCTTGTGTATAAAAGTGCTTCTTGACTTACGATGGTTCGATTTAGGATGATTCAGCTTTGTGATGGTGCAGAAGCAGTTAGTTACAGTAATTATTTGTGTATTTACTTATTCAGTGACAGTATAGTCATACCTCGCTTTGTATCATTTCAGCCTACGTCAAATTTGTCTTTATACCACTTTTCTAGAGTAACTTTCAGTTTGGTGAATATCATTACATCCAACTTTGTCGCTCAGCATTGTCACCTTTGTCATAATTTTTTTTAATTGTGTTCATTGCTCTTTTAAAAAAAATGACTAAAATGTGTTTTTAGTGTTCTTTAAGTTATAGCAACTTTTGCAACTTATTTATGCTAGATTTATAGTGTTTATCTTCATTTTAAGGCATTTTTAATGCATTATGTCTGCTTTACTTCAAAAACTGGTTATATCATGGCTCTTGGAACCAATTAATGACATAGGGTGGGGTATGACTGTCATTATTTATTTATTTATTTAGCATGTATTCATATCACTCGTGATATTTTCAACTTACAATGGGTTCATCAGAACGTAACCCCATCGTAAGTCTAGGAGCACCTTTATATTTACTGTATTTGGCATTTGTTACTCTAAATAATTAAGCTCATTCTTTTAACGGAAGTGTTTTCTGCTGAGCTCCGCCTGCCTTGGTTGAAAATAGTAAATAGGTTCAAAATCGTCTCCATTGTGAGGTTCTGTGTTGTTTAGGTTTACTTACTAGCAAGGTCTGGTCCGAAGTCGGTGGTGCTACCTCATAGTGGGTGGACCAGTGGCAACGTGGGTGCCAATGAATCTCTTGGGCGAAGCCACCGGAGGGCATTTGGTCAGGAGCTTGATGGGACTTCTTTGCTGACCAACCCAATCATGCGCTAAATTCCCCCTTTGTGCAAATAATGTTAAATTATGAAATGTACATCATATCCAACACATTGCTGAAGGGGCTTAATGATTCCTCTCATCCTCAATACTGATATTTTTTAAGATTCTTTGTCTAGTATACAAGAATACCTTGCATAGCGCAGTTAATAGGTGCCAAAAAGAACATTCTGTGCTATGCAAAACTTCGTTGTTTAAGATATTATGTGTTGTAGTGTAATACGTTCCAAACACACACTAATGATAATAAAAATAATTAATAGTTTTTATTTTACCATGGTACGTGTTTTTACAAAGGAGTATAACAATTGGGTGTACATGCCAAAAGCCTCTTTATATGCAGAGCATTTTGAGCAAACTTAAGATTAACTTAAGATTAATAAGGCAATAACAGTGCAAAATTGTACATTTGGTCATTAGTCGAGTTACAATGAATACAGAAAATTTATTATTCTATTAGTTCATACACTATGGCTTTAACCCTTTGACTGTCTAGACCCCTGCTTACAAACTTGCTCTCACTGTCGAAGAATTTAAAAAAAAAAAAAAATTTCTTATGAAATGATAGAGAATCTTTTCCCCTTGGTAATGACACCAGAAGTACGAAATTTCATTGAAAAATTACACAGTTACGCTCTTGCAAAGTTAGCAATATCAGCGATATTTACACATCGGCGATTTTGCCCACTTTGAGCCCTATTTTCGGCCAATTCCATTGTTCCAGTCGACCAAACTCATAGCTATTTCTTTAGAATTCCATTTGTTCTATCAATTGAGTACAAGAAACTGCCCATTTACCAATTTCAAATTCCCAATAAAGTAGTCAGAAATTGGCAATTTGGCCAATTTCACACAAATTAAAATGCCAGTTTCAGAATAGGGTCCAGAATGAACACTGCAGACATTCCTGGCACTAAAATAATTTTCTCTGTTCATCAGTCACATCTCCAGGCCCTTCTTATATTACTCTTGCTTTCTATTTTGAATTTTTATTCACAAAAAATAAAGATTTACTGTTATGCAGACTGCTGCATTATTGTAATAATTGTGCAAATAATGTCAACCCATTCATGACTGCATATTAGAATGGCTAGTTGGGCACATATTGGACAATGACATCATTTGCTTACTCTTGAACATTGGCAAAAATCGAACATTTCTGCTACTTTGAGCTCAATTTCAAGATCATTTACATTGTGAAACCAATCAAAATCATCTCTGTTTCTGTAATAAGTCTTCCATTCTATCAAATGAGACCAAGAAAACAAGAATACAACCATAAATGCTATACGAAAATACACCTCAAAGTCGGTGTTTTAATCCAAAAAGTTTTTTTTCTCATTATGCACTGCATGCTGCAGAATTTTTTTTAAACTGCACACACTAACCACACAGACCCATTTTCTCACCTGTAGGCCTACCAGCTCTCTCCCTCTTGAAGCCGCTAGAATTTTGGAGTATAAATACGTCAAAAACACTGGCTCATAAGATGTATATGTACGTCAGAAACAGTCAGTGTTAATAATTTTGGTAAAGAAGAATTACAGTTTTGATTATTAACCCTTTGAGGGTCGGTCACGTACTAGTACGTCTGAATTCTAGCACTTCAAATCTGGTTGAAGATAGCTGGCAGCCCGACATATGAAAGAATGGGTCTGTGTGGTCAGTGTGCACAGTTTAAAAAAAATCCTGCAGCATGCAGTGCATAATGAGAGGAAAAAAACTGACTGTGTTTTTTATTTAAAATAGCGACTTTCTAGTGTATTTTCGTATGGTATTTATGGTTGTATTCTCGTTTCCTTGGTCCCATTTGATAGAATGGAAGATATATTACAGAAATAGAGATGATTTTGATTGGTTTTACGATGATAAGTACCTTGAAATTGAGCTCAAATTAGCGAAAATGATTGATTTTTGCCTATGTTCAAGAGTAAACAAATCACGCCATGCGTCCAATACACGTCAACTGGTGAGTCTAATAATCTTTCACAAGTGCACTGACATCATTTATACTGTTTTTACAATGATGCAGTAGTATACATAACAGAAAACCTTCCATTTTCTGTGAGAAGAAAAATTCAAAATGGAAAACAAAAGTAATGTAAGAGGGGGCCTAGAGACTTGACTAATAAACACACAAAATGTTATTTTAGTGCCATGAATGTCTGTCTTGTTTATTCTGGACTCTATTTTGAAACTGGCAGCTTTTGAAATTTGTGTGAAATTGCCCAAATTGCCAATTTCTGACCACTTTATTGGGTAGTGGAAATTGGTAAATGGGTAGATTCTTGTACTCAATCGATAGAATGAATGGAGTTCTAGGGAAATAGCTATGATTTTAGTCAACTGCCACTTTGGAATTGGCCGAAAATAAGGCTCAAAGTAGGTGAAATCGCCGATGCATAAATATCTTCGAGGCCACTAACTTTGCAAGAGCATAATTCCGTAAGTTTTCCATCAAATTTCATACTTTTGTTGTCATTATGATTGGAAAAAGATTCTCTGTCATTTAATAAGTTTTTTGTTTCGACCCTGAGAATGAGTTTGCGGGAAGGCCTCTCAACCCTTAAAGGGTTAACCTAAGATGGACACAGTGGAATAATTAACATTACATTTGAGATGATTACAGATATTGAGAGTATGCATATATTGATAATGATTTACCTATGTTCATGATATTGAGCAAATGCACATATAGGTTTTGTACATGCAGCAGAACGTCATTTAACACGGTAGCTACGTTCCTAAAATCGCCGTTTTAGTTAAAACTGTGTTAGACAAACTGAAGAACTTATCGGAAAAATAAGGTTACATTCCTGGGAGCCCCCAAAAAGCCAAACAGTTTTTTTTAGACCAATAGATCTTACAAAAATAAAAGTGAATGTGTGATTGTAGTTCATTGTCGTTATGTATTATGTTTTTACTGCTTAAAATTACAAATGCAACAGAAATAATAGTATTTCTTATCTGAAATTGTTGGTGCTGGTTTTTGTTGATTGTGGAGAGTTATGGTGTGGCCCTACTGGGCTGAGGTGGATGGTAGAGGTTCTGGTACTGAAGTCGATGGTTGTACTGGAGTGTGCATAAATTATGTATTTTATTTCTGTTCTATTTTATCCCAAAGTACATTACACAACCATTTCAGGGTCCTCTTCAATGAAAAAGTCTAACTAAGTCAGTAAATCAGTCAAGTTAGTAAGTCAGTCAGTCAGTAATACAGTCAGTCAGTCAAGTAAATCAGTCAGACATCACACAAACTCATACTTGCCTCATTCTTTTATGCACAAAGTGATGCTGCATTACGGCCACAGGCTATCTCTTGTCTAATATCTCTATTTTCTTCTTTAATTCTAAGACTTAAATGCTTATACCTTTTCTTGCCACTTTTAGCAACACTTGTATGACTACTGGATGCCATGATTACTTGATAGATTTGAGATATAGCAATTAAAAGATATAAACTCCTAGCAGAGGATGGTACGTACTACATGCTTATGAACTGAAGACTGGGACAAGGATGGCAGAGGCTGGCGGTAGGTCTCCCCCATTGACTCAATGGTTTAACCCACAGCCAAGCGATGCGCGGTGAAAATTTTTTTCCCTCCCACAAACTGAACTGTGTTAAGTTAATTTTATGAAGTGTTATACAAAAATATGCCACAATTCTTCAGTAGTGCTGTAACCAAAATGTGCCAAACAAAACCGTGTTAAACAACAGTCTACTTTATTTATGATAGGCTATGATAGGGTAAGGACAAAAGGTGTTTTCTGACTGTAGTTTTAAAAATGCTAGGTGAGTTAGTGGTTCTGGCAGAAAGTTGTTCTGACAGAAGGCTCCAGATTTTGGGTTCTTTTATGTATGTACATTGAGTTTTTGAAAAGATTTCACCTTACACAGGGAATGTCACAGATTTTTGTATCGAGCTATGTGTCCATGGGTCCTGTTGCAACAGTATTGGCAAAAAAAATAATTACTCATTTATTTACTGCAGGCTTACCAGAAATACTAATTAAATGCATTAAAAATTAAAAGGATTAAAATAAAACAAAAACAAAATAGTAAATTTTTTTGTTTATAATTAAACACGGGTTTTCATTTGAAACATTTAAACAATGTAGTTTCCACAGATTTTTTCTTCATTTTCTCTGCATGCATATCTTTGTAACATCAAATAGCATTTTGCAGTGCTTGCCGAACTTTCATCATTCATTCAGTGTTAGGATTGGCGTCCATAAAAAAAATCAGAAGCATCGTTTATTTTTCCGATAAAAGTCAAAAGCTCGTTCTATAAGAATTCTTTTGGGGTGCTTCAGTGGCAGTTTCATCTAATTTATCTTTCTCTTTGTATAAAAGTTGTTGATCCATCTCTAGGAGTTTTCTGCACCAAAGCTGAAATACAGCCTCCTCACTTAGCGACATACTACTTATTTACCGACGACTCGCTTATCATGGGCTTTCTGACCAGTATGCATCCTTAAATAATGTACTACTATATTAAAGCTGATTTCCTCTATTTTGTTTATTACAATATACAGTACACTACTGTGTAAACATTTAAAAACAGTATACCAAAAATGTTATAAATGATGCAAAGGTAACATTAAAACAATATCAAAGATGGTTGACACAAACCCACTATCATTATAGTTTGCTCCTCACTTAGCGAGGAATTAATTTATCAACGTTGTCTTAGGACCAGAACTCTGTCGTTAAGCGAGGAGAGACTGTAATACTAAAGTGTGCATTCATACACTGCCTTTACCCCTCACACACACACACACACACACACACACACACACACACACACACACACAACACACAGATACAACTCGACCCCTGCAACCTCACCAGGGACGTGTTCACACATCACAACAACACACCACACAACACACACTCACACACACACACACACACACACACACACACACATACACATACACACACAACACACACAATACATAACACACACATAACACAACAACACACATACACACACACACAACACATACACACACACACATACACACTTTACACACACATACACACATCATCACACACACACACACACCACACACACACACACATACACATACACATACACATACACACACATACACATACACACACACACATACACTGACATGTATAGTATGCAAAATCATGGAGAAGATTTTCAGGAGAAGAGTGGTGGAACACCTAGAAAGGAACGATCTCATCAACAGCAGCCAACATGGTTTCAGGGACGGGAAATCCTGTGTCACAAACCTACTGGAGTTCTATGACATGGTGACAGCAGTAAGAAGAGAGAGAGGGGTGGGTGGATTGCATTTTCTTGGCTGCAAGAAGGCATTTGACACAGTTCCACACAAGAGATTGGTGCAAAAACTGGAGGACCAAGCAGGGTAACGGGGAAGGCACTACAATGGATCAGGGAATACTTGTCAGGAAGACAGCAGCGAGTCATGGTACGTGGCGAGGGTGTCGAGTGGGCACCTGTGACCAGCGGGGTCCCACAGGGGTCAGTCCTAGGACAGTGCTGTTTTGGGTATTTGTGAACGACATGACGGAGGAATAGACTCTGGGTGTCCCTGTTTGCAGATGACGTGAAGTTGATGAGAAGAATACACTCGATCGAAGACCAGGCAGAACTACAAAGGGATCTGGACAGGCTGAGACCTGGTCCAGCAATTGGCTCCTGGAGTTCAATCCCACCAAGTGCAAAGTCATGAAGATTGGGGAAGGGCAAAGAAGGCCGCAGACGGAGTACAGTCTGGGGGGTCAGAGACTACAAACCTCACTCAAGGAAAAAGATCTTGGGGTGAGTATAACACCAGGCACATCTCCTGAAGCGCACATCAACCAAATAACTGCTGCAGCATATGGGCGCCTAGCAAACCTCAGAACAGCATTCCGACATCTTAATAAGGAATCGTTCAGGACCCTGTACACCGTATACGTTAGGCCCATATTGGAGTATGCGGCACCAGTTTGGAACCCACACCTAGCCAAGCACGTAAAGAAACTAGAGAAAGTGCAAAGGTTTGCAACAAGACTAGTCCCAGAGCTAAGAGGTATGTCCTACAGGAGAGGTTAAGGGAAATCAACCTGACGACACTGGAGGACAGGAGAGATAGGGGGGACATGATAACGACATACAAAATACTGAGAGGAATTGACAAGGTGGACAAAGACAGGATGTTCCAGAGATTGGACACAGTAACAAGGGGACACAGTTGGAAGCTGAAGACACAGATGAATCACAGGGATGTTAGGAAGTATTTCTTCAGCCACAGAGTAGTCAGTAAGTGGAATAGTTTGGGAAGCGATGTAGTGGAGGCAGGATCCATACATAGCTTTAAGCAGAGGTATGATAAAGCTCACGGCTCAGGGAGAGTGACCTAGTAGCGATCAGTGAAGGGGCGGGGCCAGGAGCTCGGACTCGACCCCCGCAACCTCAACTAGGTGAGTACAACTAGGTGAGTACACAGACACAGACACACATAGACACAGACACACATAGACACAGACACACATAGACACAGACACACATAGACACAGACACACACACACACAGACACACACACACAGACACACACACACAGACACAGACACACACACAGACACACACACACACAGACACACACACACACAGACACACATAGACACAGACACACACACAGACACACACACACACAGACACACACACACAGACACACAGACACACACACACACACACACACACACACACACACACACACACACACACACACACACACACACACACACACACACACACACACACACACACACAATAGGGGAGGGCAATATGACCCAGGTGACAAATTTTCAGAGAATTGGGTGGTTTGCGAGTGGAAGGATACGGCCTGTCAGAGTAACTTTCAAGGAAGAATCAGTTCGAACCAGGATTCTGCAAGAGAAAGCAAGACTGAGGGACAAAGAGGGGTACCAGAGAGTATACCTCGACCGCGACAGAACACAAGAAGAAAGGACTACACTGAAAGAGAGGGTACAGAGACACAAGGAGGAACGAGAAGCAATGAAAATGAGCAGGACCCAGACACAGGAGGAAGGGCAAACACACCCCACAGAATCTCCCACCAAAAGACTCCACCCGCGACATTCCAACGCAACTGAGCAACCTATACTACAACCCACTCACTGTTCCCTCTGCCACCAACCCCCATATCACAAACCTCACCCCAACAGCTGTCCCTTATGGGCATTCTGCCCCCACCCCCATCAACACAAACCCCACCTACACCACAGCCCCATATAGGCCCCCACCAAGGCTCTTGCTCCCCCAACCCAATATACTTGCATGACCACAATGATAGAAAAGAAACTAAAGGTTTGGTACACAAACGTGGATGGAATAACGAATAAACATGAGGAGTGGAATGAAAGAATCAGTGAAAAATCCCCAGACATCATAGCAGTCACAGAAACAAAACTCGCTGAGACAATAACAGACACAATCTTCCCAACAGGATATCAGATCCTGAGGAAAGATAGAAGGAGTAGAGGGGGAGGAGGGGTTGCACTGCTCATAAAACACCAATGGGGATTTGAGGAAATGGAAGGCATGGACATGATTGGAGAAAGAGACTACATTGTAGGTACAATTCAGTCCGGAGAACATAAAGTAGTCATTGGAGTGATGTATAACCCACCACAGAATAGCAGGAGGCCAAGACAATACTATGATGAGAGAAACAGAAAGATGGTTGACACACTAGCTGAAGGGCCCGTGTGGGCAGGGCAAAGCTGCTGGTTGTGGGTGATTTCAGTCACAGAGAAATCAACTGAGAAAAACCTTGAGCCACATGGGGGCCTAGAAACATGGAGGGCTAAGATGTTGGTGGTGGTGCTGGAGAACCTCGTGCATCAATACGTTAGGGACACTACCAGAGAGAGGGAAGAGGATGAACCAACAAGACTGGACCTAGTATTCACCTTGAGCAATACAGATATTGAGGACATCACATATGAAAGGTCCCTCATAGTTAGTGATCATGTGGTTCTAAACTTCGAATACATAGTTACAAGTGGAGAGGGAGGCAGGAAGGGCAGGAAAAATGAGGGGACTACACAGGCATGAGGAATTTCCTGCACGAAGTCCAGTGGGAGAGATACTTGGTCAGGAAAATAGTAAATGAGATGATGAAATATGTGACAATATGCAAGGAAGCAGAGGAGTGGTTTATGCCCAGGGGCAATAGACATAATGAGAAGGCCAGGATGAGCCCTTGGTTCATTCAAAGGTGTAAAGATGCTAAAACCAAGTGTGCTAGAGAATGGAAGAAGTATAGAAGGCAATGGACCCAGGAGAACAAGGAGAGTAGTCAAAGAGCAAGTAATTAATATGCACAGGTAAGGAGGGAGGCCCAATGACAATACGAAAATGACATGGCAGCGGAAGCCAAGTCTGACCTGAAGCTGTTGTAAAGTCACATCAGGAAGAAAACAGTCAAAGACTGATTATAATCAGGCTGAGGAAGGAAGGATGGAAGTTTACAAGAAATGACCTTGAAGTATGTGAGGAGCTCAACGTGAGATTCAAAGAAGTATTCATATAGGAGAAAGAAAAGACTCCGGAAAGACAGAGGTGGGATACACCAACAAGTGCTGGACATGATACATGCAACCGAGAAGGCAAAGAGGCTGTTAAGTGAACTAGATACCTCAAAGGCGATAGGGTTGGATAACATCTCTCCATGGGTCCTGAGAGAGGGAGCAGAGGTGCTCTGTATATCACTAACAACAATCTTCAACACATCTGTTGAAATAGTGCAACTACCTGAGGTATGGAAGGCAGCAAATGTAGTCCCAGTTTTTAAAAGGAGACAGATGTGCAGCATTGAACTTCAGACCAGTGTCACAGACATGTATTGTCTTCAGAGTCATGGAAAAGATTATCAGGAAAAGAGTGGTGGACCACCTAGAAAAGAATGAGCTTATAAACAACAACCAGCATGGATTCAGAGATGGGAAATCCTGTGTCACAAACCTACTAGAGTTCTATGAGAAGGTGACAGCAGTAAGACAAGAGAGAGAGAGGGAGAGAGACTGGGGAAGGGGGTTAGATTGTGTCTTCTTGGATTGTAAGAAGGCCTTTGACACAATTCCACTCAAAAGATTAGTACAAAAGCTGGAGAACCAGGCAAGTATAACGGGGAAAGCACTGCAATGGATCAGAGAATACCTGACGGGAAGGCATCAGCGAGTCATGGTACGTGATGAGTCAGCGTGAGCACATGTGACGAATGGGGTTGCACAGGGATAAGTTCTAGGACTGGTGCTGTTTCAGGTATATGTGAACGACATGACGGAAGGAATAGACTCGGAAATGTCCCAGTTTGCAGATGACTTGAAGTTAATGAGAATTCAGTCGAAGGAGAACAAGGCAGGACTACAGAGGGATTTGGACAAGCTGCAGGCCTGGTCCAGCAACTGGCTTCTTGAGTTCAACCCCACCAAGTGCAAAGTCATGAAGATCGGGGAAGGGCAAAGAAGACTGCAGACAGAGTACAGTCTAGGGGGGCCAAAGACTACAGACCTCCCAAGGAAAAGGATCTTGGAATGTGTATAATACTGAGCACATCTCCTGAGGTGCACTTCAACCAAATAACTGCTGCAGCATATGAGTGACTAGTGAACCTAAGATTAGCATTCCAGCATCTTAGTATGGAGTTTGTCTGGATCCTGTACACTGTGTATGTCAGGCCCATATTGGAGTATGCAGCTCCGGTTTGGAACCCACACCTGGTCAAGCACATCAGGAAACTAGAGAAAGTGCAAAGAAACAGTACCACGGGTGGGGTTAGAACCCGCGATCAGAGTGTCATAAAACTCCTGTTCGATGCGTTAGCCACTGGGCCAACTAGCTACAGTAAGATTCATCCAACTAGGTATATTTATACACCATAGAAATGTTAGCATGGGCACCACTGTGGCCACAAATGCAAGTTTTTACAGATGAATCTCCTGCTAGCATGGCTGTGACGAACTTTAGCTCAAATCCCCTCAAAGCCGTCAACATGACTCACGAAATCGTAATAACACAATTGTAAACAAAGCATACCCTGTGTGGGGTTAGAACCTGCGATCAGAGAATCGTAAAACTCCAGACAGACTCTCTGATCACGGGTTCTAACCCCACCCGTGGTATGGTTTGTTTGCAATAGTGTCATTACAATTTCGTGAGTCATGTTGATGGCTTTGAGGGGACTTGAGCTAGAGTTTGTCATGGCCATGCTAGCAGGAGATTCATCTGTAAAAACTTGCATTTGTGGTCAATAGTGTCTATGATAACCTTCCTTTGGTGTATAAATATACCTAGTTGGATGAATCTTATTGTAGCTAGCTGGCCCAGTGGCTAACGCGTCGGTCTGGAGTTTTATGACTCTCTGATTGTGGGTTCTAACCCCACCTGTGGTATGGTTTGTTTGCAATCATGTCATTACGATTTTGTGGGTCAAGAAAGTGCAAAAGTTTGCAGTGAGGCTAATCCTGGAGCTAAGGGGCATGTCCTGTGAGGAGAGGTTAAGAGAATTCGACCTGATGACACTGGAGGACAGGAGAGACAGGGATATGAAAATGACTCATAAAATACTGTGAGGAATTGACAAGGTGGACATGACAGGATGTTCCATAGATGGGACACAGCAACAAGGGGTCACAATTGAAAGTTAAAAACTCAGATGAGTCTCGGGGATGTTAGGAAGTATTTCTTCAGTCATGGAGTTGTCAGGAAGTGGAAGAGTCTGGTAAGTAAGGTAGTGGAGGCAGGTACCATACATAGCTTTAAGAAGAGGTATGATAAACCTCATGGAGCAGGGAGAGAGAGAGGACCTAATGCTGACCAGTGTAGATGTGGGGCCAGGAGCTATGGCTCAACCCCTGCAAGCACAATTAGGTGAGCACCCCCCCAACACGCACACACGCACACGCACACACGCACACGTGCACACACGTGCACACACATGCACACTCTAGTTCAAAAAACACTCCAGTTTCAGTACTGTATATATATTTTAGTTAAGCCTCTTATTAAAACTTCATTTCTAAATAATTTTCTTAGTGTTGTTATTTGCTCTACTTTAATCTAATACATATACTATTACAGGTCTCCCTCAACATTCGCGGGGGT
The DNA here is from genome assembly GCF_026875155.1 of Cherax quadricarinatus. Classification (NCBI taxonomy): domain Eukaryota; kingdom Metazoa; phylum Arthropoda; class Malacostraca; order Decapoda; family Parastacidae; genus Cherax; species Cherax quadricarinatus. Next base: position 8,140,996 of record NC_069424.1, on the reverse strand, counting down.
TAGGGGATCAAGAGCCCCGTGAATGTTGAAAAATCGCGAATGTTTGGTGCCCCAATATATTGCAGGGAAATATAATAAAATAATAAAATGAAATAATCTATGTATATACATGTATATACGTACATGCTCCTCCCACTCATATATTTGTCCAATCTCTTTTTAAAGCTACCCAAGGTCCTATCAAAGCTAAAACCTTGGGTAGCTTCACATTTAGGTTGGATAAATACACAAGTGAGAGGTGGTTGGATTTGAATGGGTCTTGCATGCGAGTAAATAGAATGTTTTAAAGCTTATTGCTTGGGTAGCATTTATTCTGTTATTGGGCTGGATTTGTGAAGGACCTGAATAGTATGGGCCAACAGGTCTACTGCAGTGTTCCTCCTTTCTTATGTTCTCATGAACAATCATAAAATACGTACCTGAGAACATCTTAAAATATTGTACTGCCTCCACCACTGCCTCGTATTTTATATAATTTCTTTCTTCAATTCTTTCGTGCTTTCTCAGTTTCTTTACCAAAATTTATTTGGGCCCATGGTTAATTATGTAGCAGTCACAGTCAATCAACAAGCACCAAACACAATGAATTATTGTGAAATGTTTGGAAGAGCACAGAGGATAATACTCACTCCAGCATAAACAAAGCCATACTGACTGACGATGCCTCTACCACCCACTGCTTCAACCCTCGTATTTATTATTATTATTATTATTTATTATTATTATTATTATTATTATTAGCAGTCATGAATGAGTTGACATTATTTATACTGTAGTTTAATAAATAATGAACAAACAAAACACTCACCACTCGTAAGGCAGACGAACTCTGATGACTTGTGATGATTAAAAAAATTTAAATTATAATTCTTTATTTCTCTATTGATATTACATGCAGTTACTGATGACAGTTGAATGGAGATGATTATATGGAGTGTAACTGCATGGCATGAGACATACTTTCACCACCACACAAACAGCAATGACCAACTCGCACAGTGGCTGGAGACTGACTGACTGAGTGAGTGAGTGGCGGGTGGGAGGGCTGGCTGCCAGTTATTATTATTGTTGTTATTATTAATAACATGTATTATTATTAACATGTATGTATTTAATAACATGTTATAAATAATAATAGTACATATTATTAATAACATGTATGTTATTAAATACCATTGCCTCAATCACTGCCTCTACCACTCCAGTCACACTCAATCTACAAGCACCAAACACAATGAATTATTGTGAAATGTTTGGAAGAGCAGGGAGACTAATGTTTACTCCAGCATAAACACAGTCACACTGACGATGTGTCAACCACTCCCTCATATTTTTGTACAATTTCCTTCTTCAATTATATCATTTATTATTATTATTATTATTATTATTATTATTATTATTATTATTATTATTATTACTATTGTTATTATTAGCTGTAGCAGAAATGTTTAATTCTTTGCAGTGTTCAAGAGTAAACACATGATGTCACCGTCTAATACCTGTCCGAATAGCCATTCCAATATGCAGTCATGAATGGGTTTACATTATTTATACTGTAGTTTAATAGCAAATAATGAACAAACAAAACACTCGCCACACTGAGTGGTGGGAGGGCTGGCTGCCAGTTGCGGGGGTCGGAGGGAGGGTAGTAGGGACTCGCAGGTGGCGGGAAACTTAAATATGATTTGGCGGCTGGGAATTTGGTGGCTGGGAATTTGGCAGTTGGGAATTCGCGAATGTGTGAAGCCCGTGAAAGTTGAAAACGTGAATGTTGAGGGAGACCTGTATAATATGAAATAATTAGGATTGATGCAGATTGTCAGGACTTGAGGTACAGTAGGGCCCCACTCATATGGCAGGTTAGGTTCTAGGCTACCGCCGTAAAGTGGAAATCTCTGTAAAGTGGAACACCCTTTTTTTCCCCTTATAAATGCATACAAATACTAGATAACAAGTTTACACTAACATATATTAAGTTAGCAATAGAACTAGGCATCAAAAAACAAAATAAAAAAGTACAATACACACATAGTACACTCATTACTTACCTTAAAATATTTATAGTCTTAACCCTTTGAGGGTTTTGGTCGTACTAGTACGTCTTACGTGTAGGGGTTTTTGACGTACTAGTACGCATAAATTCTAGTGGCCTCAAATCTCGCGCAAAAAAGGCTGGTAGGCCTAGGTGTGAGAGAATGGGTCTGCGTGGTCGGTGTGCGCGGTAGAAAAAAAATCTGGGACCCAGTGGTGCATTGTGGGAATGCCCTCTTAGTAAACAATGTCCACCATGCCTTGCGGTAAGAAGGTCCTCACTCCTCGGCGAATTGGGACACTTTTGTTCCCCAGTGACAGTTCTAATAGTGATGGAAGTGCCATGAAGATGAGTTTCGGGGTTTTAGTGAGGTTTTGACCGAAACTAATGACCATAATATCAGTAATAGTGAGAAAACCCAAAACGACCCTCAGCCTTTCCCACCTCTGGTGCTGGGCCCTCTTGTTAAACGTTCAGTTGTTCCAGAACCCAAGAGGAAACTTCTTTTTTCCCCAAATCCCAGACTCAGATGAGAGCATGGGTGATGATAGTGATAGTGAATATGAACTACAAGCTCTTCAACTAGTTCCAGTAGTGATAGTGAAGTGCAATATTCCCCAGTGAAGCGCCCAGTATATACGACGATATATCGCTCTGGTAAGTGCCATATGTTATACCAAGGGGAAGGAGTGTATCTCGGAGTACATCCCGTGGCTGTACAACAGGAACGACAGTGAAAAATGACGAAGATACTGTTGCAATTTGGGATGGAAAATGTGCGTGGTGGTAGTGGTGCCGGCGGGGAGGCACCAGCAGTGGGCCATGCTGCCACCCACGCCGCTGCCTCAGCTGATCTAGAACAAAGGCCACCATCCCCCACTCACCCACCACACCACCCTCCACAACCACAACCTCCACAACCACAACCACCTGTCATTGTCCATACCCACCAGCAGACCGAAACCGGGATTGGCAGGAAGCTGTCAATTTTGTTCCAAATCCCCACCAGTTTGAGGGACAGCCAAAGGAATACGGCCATCTTGTGCACTTGGGAACAATGCCACTGAACGGGAATGTTTCGAGTTATTCTTTGACGAACCACTGATGAAAAGTATTGTCATGGAAAGCAACACATACTACGAGAAACACCATGGCAGACACATTACTTTAAACCAAAATCACGTCTAAAATCAGTGGAAGGAGGCAACTGTGGCGGGGATGCATCTTTTCTTTGCCACAATAATGCTTATGCCACATGTGTAAAGCACAAAGTGAAATCATACTGGTCAACAGACCCCCTGATTGCAACCCACCAGGTTTCAGTGATATAATGCCAGTGAATCGTTTGTGCTAATGTTACGTATCTTCACTTCTCAGATAAAACCAGGCCTGACAGAACTGACAGGTTATATAAGATTAGGAATGTGTTTTTGTATCTGAAACAGAAATTCAGTACGCATTTTTATCCCTTCAGGAAGCTTGTAATTGACGAGTCTTTGATTCTGTTCAAAGGAAGACTCTCTTTCAAGCAGTACATACCAAGCAAGAGGAAAACGCTTTGGTATAAAGTTTTTTGTGCTTTGTGATTGTTACAGTGGTCTGGTATTGGATATTATTGTGTACACTGGAAGTTATACATTGCAAAATACCAGGAAGTTATTGGGCACTCAGGTGATTTTGGTTCGAAAAAATGATAGAACCATACCTTGGTAAGGGGCATAATATTATATACAGATAACTGGTACACAAGCCCCTCACTCAGTGATTTTTTGCAAGTGAACATGACAGATGTGTGTTTGGGACAGTGCGTGCAAATCGGAAACATATGCCCAGGTTTGACGCTGGCACTCGTAGAGGTGAGGTGCAAAGGGGTTTGCTGCCAATGACATCATGGCATTTCGGTGGCATGACAAACGAGATGTCACACTGTTGTCATCAATTCACCCTAATGAAATGGCAGACCGTGGCAGGCAGCATAGAGAGAGAAATGAACCCATTCTAAAACCTGCAGCTGTGATTGATTACACCTTCACATGTGTTCAGTGGACAAATGTGACATGCAGATTGGGGTTTTCTGATTGTGTTCGCAAGAGTTATAAGTGGTACATCAAACTGTTTTTCCATCTTCTGGACATTTCCATGCTCAAATGCTTTTAATATGTAAAGATGAGCACCAGAAAAAAAACCACAGTAAAAGCGAATTCTGTTTGTCTGTCATCAGACAAAAAGTATTCAAGTACCAAGGAACAGCACCTGCAATTGACCACCCACCAAATTTTAACAACTACCTGCTCGTCTGAAGCATGGTGATCACTTCCTGGTAAAACTGCCTGCTACTGCTTTGAAGAAAAAGGCTCAGAAGAGGTGTTTTCGTCTGTGCACATACAAAAAAAAACGCACACAACAACGCAGAGACACTCGTTTTTATTGTGAGGAGTGGGAAAACTCCACTGTGCATGACCCATGTTTCAAAGAGTTCCACAGGCTGCACAACTTCTAGAAACATTCCCTGTGACTGTATATGTGTATATAAAATATAGAAAAATAGTAATAAACAACATTTCATATCGTTTGTTTGTGTAAATATTTTCTGTGAAAAAAATAATGACAACAGTGTTTACGCCCTTATTGTGTAGTATTGAAAAAGAAATAACTTACAAAAAACTGATCATGTGGCCTCAGAGGCCATAAAAAGTTACTCAGAAAAAGAAAATTGAAAAATAATTGAAAATAGTACATAAAAAAAATAAATAGAAAAATACCGGGGGATGGCAGTCGGCGATGTACCATATGTTGTTCAATTTTGGCAAATTTCACGCCTCCATATCTCGGTAAGTATTGACGTTTTAAAAATTTTTTTTTTTTAGCCTATAATGTTTTAGAAAAAAAAACTATTTTTTCATAAGAAAAAATAATTTTTTTTTTTTTAAATTTGGCCGACCCTGAGAACGAGTTTCGGAGAGGGCCTGTCGACCCTCAAAGGGTTAATCTAGGGTGAGACAAGCAGTATTTATTGTAAGAAATCACCTACACATAATATTCTATTACATTTAAGCATCCCAGAGCGATAAAATGCATGTACAGTTTACTCATTACTTATCTTAAAATATTTGTAGTCTTAATCTAGGGTGAGATGAGTAGCATTTATTGTAAAAAATCAAGTGTGGTATGTATGGTAATCAGCCGGGCTACCATACCAGGCCAACCCACCCACACATATATTTTATGATAATAAAGCATCCCAGAGCGATAAAATGTATATACAGTTCACTCATTACTTACCTTAAAATATTTGTAGTCTTAATGTAGGGTCAGGAGTAAGTAAATGAGATAAAACAAATAATGAGAGAGAGAAAGAATAAGTGCATGAGAGAGGACAGGTGCACAGTTATGTAAACAAACCAGGCGAAGGTAAGTTTTGTAAACAAACAAAAAGTGTATACGTCTGGTTTGTGTACAAGTTACATGGTGTACAAGTTGTCTCTACATTGATACGGTAGAATAAATAAAGAAGAACACTCCCATTCTCATGTAACATCATTTTGAGAAGAAATGACGCTCTGAGTGAAGGCAATGGAAATAAGTCACTCTGTCTGACTTTTTTGGGTTATCCTAGGTTCTCTGCACATATGCTGTTATGTATGACAATCTATGTAACTGTATTTGTGTATACCTGAATAAACTTACATACATACATATGAAAGGAATAATTTTCTACAGTTACCCCCAGTAACACATTTTCTCTTACGTTAGATTAGAGAAAATGTTATTCTTGGCGTCACTTGTACAAGTTATCTGGCTACTACATCTCATATTTGTTTATTTATTCTATTGTGGGGTGTATTTATCATCTTTATATGTTATGTATCGTGTTTATTATATAATTTTGAAAAAAGTATCATGGATGGATTAATGAAAATGTGTATATTAACGTAATATACGACATTTAATGAGACTCGGTGATTATTATTATTATTATTATTATTATTATTATTATTATTATTTCTAATATGGCATCATTTGTGCAAGTCGTCTGCTACCACATCTCATATTTATGTTTATTTATTCTACTGTGGGGTGTATTTATCATCTTTATATGTTATGTATCGTGTTTATTATATAATTTTGAAAAAAGTATCATGGATGGATTAATGAAAATGTGTATATTAACGTAATATACGACATTTAATGAGACTCGGTGATTATTATTATTATTATTATTATTATTATTTCTAATATGGCATCATTTGTGCAAGTCGTCTGCTACCACATCTCATATTTATGTTTATTTATTCTACTGTGGGGTGTATTTATCATCTTTATATGTTATGTATCGTGTTTATTATATAATTTTGAAAAAAGTATCATGGATGGATTAATGAAAATGTGTATATTAACGTAATATACGACATTTAAATGAGACTCGGTGATTATTATCATTACTAATATGACGTCTGGAGACATAAAACACTCTTACTGATTTTAATGTGTACCTGCATGCCAGCACAGTATGTAAGTTTATTTAAGTACAGGTATACATAAGTATAATTATCAGAGTATATATAAAATATGAAGTAACTTTTAAAAACACTTAAAATTTTGGAGTTTCCAGACATAATGGAGAGACTTAGTGCTTACGGATCTCAGAGAATGTAAACAAACCGGGTGGGGCGCGGTGACCGTATTAGAAAGTCAGGTGGGGGAGCCGTATAGCGAGTTTTGGTCATAATTTGAAATGACCGTATTAGTGAAACGCTGTAAAGTGAAACGCCGTAAAGTGGGGCCCTACTGTATATTTGTTTTTGAAAATTTATTTATAGTTTTATATAGTTAGTAAGTACAGTAAATTGTAGTTACCTTGTTTACAAATGATCTTTGCTTGTCTTAGTGCTAAAATGAATTTGAATCTTGACCTTATTTTGTGTACTTGTAGTAAATTGTTGTTTGGTAAATTTAATTACGTACTTCCACTTAATATATAGGAAAATAACATAGTACAGTAATTTATTATACAGTAATGGAAGAAGTCCCTCAAGTATCCAGCTCCTCTCAGAATATGCTCCACCTATTTTTAAGTCACACACTGTTCATATTACTGACTGTGGCTAGACAAATGCTGTTTGTATGTATCCTATACCATAAAATTACTGGAATGCACAAGGGAAGGTTCAGACTAACTTTCTTTTGCTTAGTTATCTTTCTTAACACTTTGTCAGATTTAGAGAGAAATGTTTGTAATAATAGCTTGACATTCCTTTTCATAATATTGAAATTAAAAACATTTATGAGAGATACACTAACCTTTCTCTGCTGTTGTTGCAGCCCATCACAACTTTACTTTTATTAAAATTAACTTTTTTTGTATTTTGGTGTTGAAATGCAGCCATATTTTTATCTCCAGTGCATAGTGTGTGTCTGCTGTTGAAGTCCAACATGTAAAATCATTTGTTCCCTTGCCCCTCAGGAGTATCTAATGATATTAATCATAACCATAATTTTTAAAGTGGGGGGGGGGGGACAAGTAAGCAAGCAGAATGCTTCAGTCAGATGACCAAAATCTCCAACCGTGAGTCATGTGACTAAGACCAGACTCAGGTTACAGTTGTTTTGTTTCCTGATAAATGTTATCTAACCTAACCTTGCTCCCCAGTGTAGTATTTGTCACACAGTGCATGAATCTTGTAAGTTGAAGAATGAGAAACTTGTGGAACATGTGGGATTCTTTATTGAAAAAATGTTTTGCCCTACAGTGGCTTCATCAGTCCAGCACAAAGAAGAAAAGTGTAAAGAAAAGAGGAGTTTGAGGTAATCAATCCCTCAGCCTGGAATCGATGTGGTCAGTCCATCAGTCTTGAAGAAAGTACAGCATATGGCCAGAGTAGTGGCTTATATAAGCAACTTCTCTGAAGTAGCTTATATAAATGTGTAAGCCACTAGGTTATATAAGCCACTTCTCTGACCATATTCTGTAATTTCTTCAAAACTGATGGGCTGAACACATTTGATTATGGTGCCCCGTGGCCTTGTGGCTAAAGCTCTCGCTTCACATGGCGAGGGTCCGGGCTCAATTCCCGGTGAGGGTAGAAAAATTGGGCGTGTTTCTTTACATCAGTTGTCTATGTTCCCCATTAGTAAAACCAGTACCTGGGAGTTGCACCTACTACCCGACTTACGACCTGCTCGACATACAACCATTCGACTTACGACCTTGTTTTCCATGGCAAATTTCTGGGAAATAAACAACTGTTTGTGTTGTACACAGTGTTTATCCTAAACCTTACAGTATAAAACACAGTACTAACAGCATAAAAAGTAAAGTAAAAAAATGAAATACCAAAATAAAACAATAAAATAGTCATTACAAAAATGTGATGTTGATATTCAGCAGTAAGGTTCGACTTGCGTCCATTTTGACTTATGACCGATTTCTCGGAACCGAAGTCAGTTGTAAGTCGGATGGTACCTGTAATTGACTGGTGTAGGTCACATCCCGGTACAAAACTGACCTTATTTGCTTGAAATGCTCTGCATAACAAGCTGCTTTCTGTGAAGTAGTATTTTATTTATTTATTATTAATTTGGACATGATACATAGAAATAGTGGGTAAGTGTAACATGCCAAAAGCCCCTTGTATATAGAGCATTATGGGCAGGCTTAAAATTAACTTAAGATTAACTAAGCAATGATATATTCAGTGGTAAACATTATTGTAAACAAATAACAATTAAGTACAAATAAGTATTTCAAAGACAGGTCATATGGTCATATACTGAGTTACTGTGCATTCAGTAGAATGGAGTATTCTGTTAGGTAATGTAATTAAAAATAACAAAGTTTGATAGGGTCACAGGTTAAGACATAGTATATGTCATTGATGTCAACTAGGTCTGTATACCTTGTACATGTACTTGTAGAAATAGATATTATTTATTATTTCCAGGCTGAGGGACTGATTACCTGAAACTCCTCTTCCCTTTACACCATTCTTCTTTGTATTGGACTGATGAAGCCACTGTGTGGCAAAGCATTTCTTCGATAAAGATTCACATATGTTCCATAAGTGTCTGTCTTCAACTTGTAAAATTTCTAAACCATTTTTCACAGTCTTGTAATAATATGTATATGTACTTGAGTTTTTTTGAAAACCACTGTACAAATGCCTTGATGGTATTCTAACTGCTGAATGTGATGTTTATATCATTATGAGAGGGAACTCTACAGATTTAAGTTCATCCACGTAAGGAAGAACAATTTATGCTTTCTTTTTCTTATCCACCCGAAAAGTTACCCCTGACTGAGAAATGACCAGTCTGTAAAAATTTTAGTGAAGCCTAACTTAGAAAATGTTCTGTAGATATACTCAAGGTCATATTCTAAACTGTGAATCACATGCAGGTTATGCCCTAAGAAACAAGCCTGAATGACACCACCTCTCTTTGTGGAGAATGAGAAGAAAAGGTGTGCAAAATATATTGGTTTTCTGTGTAATTTAAAACTACGAGTATTTCTATGATATCTGCATACTAAGATATCCAAAAATAATATTTGGCAGTTTTCTTCACCTTTAAGCTTAGTATTTCTGCTTATTGAATTGAAACACCTAAGGACAAACTGCTATAAAAGCAGAGGCTATAAAAGCAGAGCCTTGGCCGTGGTAGGCCCAGTAGACGAGTGTAGGTTTATTGTGAACTGAAGTGGTCATTCATATTGTAAGTGTCCTTTTCACTAGTAGTATATTAATGGACAGCAAATACATCATTAACATATAGCCAAGTGAGGTCACAGTCAACTACTCAGTTAACTATAGTGGTAAAAACTTTACTATCAAAGATTTCCATAAAACTGTTATCCAGCAAAGGCATCAAAGGTAAACCCTTTTGCATCCCATACACTTGGCTGTTAAAAGTCCTCCTTCATAAGAGAAATGCATCTAGGAAATGCAATTTAATGAGACAAAAGATTTTCTTGTATGGTACAGGGGAATTCTAATTCGTTAGCAAATTTGCTTCTCAAAAACACAAGTTGTATCATTGATAGTGATTCAGGTGAACAAACTGTTGATGTCAGAATTAACCATTAGTTTGTTTTCTAGGTTAACATTTCTTATTTTAATAATAAAGTCTTCCGAGTTTTATTAAATGTGAATGCAGAAAAGTACTTCAACATGGGGAAAGCAAGGATGCTAGGAACAAGGAAAGGTCATTTAATACACACACAGTCTAGTAAAAATTATAGGTCTTTATGTAATGCTGTTATGTCTTCGAAACCTATTCATACATAAAGGGAAGTTTAGCACAATAGTGTACATTGCATTCTTAAAAGATTAAAACAAAGTTTAGCATATGTTTGATCATCTGATAGTAAATCAGTGATTTTGATTTGGTAATCAGTACAGTTCAAAATAACCACATTGTTCCTGTATTTCTCTTATTAGTTTAAAAAATAATTGACATTATCATTACTTAAAGCAATAAAGGAATAATGTGGTTTTTTTAACTACTGTGTACTGATTACCCAAACAAAATCAGTGATTTGTTATCAGTTAATCAAATGTATGTTAAGCCTCATTATTTCTGTTCTCTGAATGTGGGTTACTCCATTTTATATGCTGTATATGATGTACATCATTGAAGTTTAAATTGCTTGAGTGTTGCACAAGATTCCTGGCGTATTAGTTGGGAGGGTGTGGCCTGTGACCCTCTGGCAGGTTCAACCATGGTGGTAAGGTCAAGAGAGGAGGCACTCACGGCAAACTGCACCACGCATTCTGCTAGGCTTCTTGCAACTGATAGTGATGAAGGTGGTTGTTCATGTGATGAAGACAGCATTCTTTCAGCTTGATACAAATTGAACCTTGTTGCAGGCATCTTGTTTATCAGTTTAGGTTCTAGAAACACCACTGACTTCATAAGATAATCATCCTCTGGGCTGTATTATGCTCTGGCATAAAAATAACTAATGAAATACAGTAATTTTTACTCTATATTATTTTGTACAACATGGAATTTTGATGTGAAAAGTAAACAGTTAATGCTTTCAAAGCAACACTAATCAAATTTTCTAAATGGCAGTTTTTTTGAACTTAAGGAAAGAGTTGATGAGTCAGGTATGCTCAATTAGACATCCTCATGTTCATTATAGTATTACTTTACAGTATGATGGAGTGCCAATTCTGGCCTCAACTGTCAAGTGTAAGATTTGTTCCCAGGAGTTTGCAAAGCAGTGGAGGTGAAGACAGTCCACTGGAAGATAAGATCAACCGCAAGACACTCTTTTACCTGATATCCACCCTCAATGCAGCCTTCTACCCAGACTATGATTTCAGTAATGCTTCATCTCAAGAATTTTCTCGGGAACCTTCTTTGGAGGTAAGTGATGTTGAATATCATGTAATGAATGAATAATCTTTCATTACTACACTGGCATAAAGTAATTAACAAACCCAAAAGTTTCAGGAATAACAAAAGGTACCATTTGGTTCTGTGTTGTGTGTTAAAACTGAAGATGGTATCATATTTGGTTTGAATTAAGGAAGAGTTGAGGTAGTGTGTTAGATCATACTGAAGGATGATTTGAATAGACTGATGCCATGGCTGGTGTGTGTGTGGGGAAGTACCCTGGCTCGTGTGTTCTTTCTTGAATTTTATCATGTTTCTCACCTTCTTTACCAAAGGGCTGGCACTAGGAGCTTTCTTTGGCCCATGGTGGCTTATTTAGCAGTTGCAAGCACAAATAACAATGGATTATTACAAAATGTGTCGTATGAATGCATGGAGTGATGGTCACTGACCAATAAACTGGGAATGGTGTGTGGGGCGCCTTTGTGTGACGTAGACATTGGGAGACCACTCGTACACGTTTTGGACAAGCAACGAATGGCGAGGCAAATTACGAACCGCGAGGCTGTTTTGATGAAAAAAGTTGTCGAAAGTTAAAATTTACAAAGCTGTATTCCATTCCTTTTTGTGCTTGCAACTGCTAAATAAGCCACCATGGGCCCAAAGAAAGCTTCTAGTGCCAGTCCTTTGGTAAAGAATGTGAGAAACACAATAGAATTCAAGAAAGAAAGAAACTGCAAAATATGAAAGTGGCGTGCGTGTGGCCCATCTTGCCAGGATGTATGGGAAGCCTCATACAATCATCGCTTCCATTGTGGTGAAGAAAAAGGAAATCAAGGAAGCTGTTGTTGTGAAAGGGGTAGATATGCTTACAAAAAAGAGATTGCAAATACTCGAAGATGTTCAGAATTTGTTGTTGGTGTGGATCAACCAAAATCAGTTAGCAGGAGATAGTGTTATGCAGTCAATAATTTGTGGAAAGGCAAAACAGTTGCATGCTGATCTCGTAAAGAAAATGCCTGGATCGAATGCTGATGTTAGTGAATTTAAGGCCAGCAAAGGCTGGTTTGAGAGACTCAAGAAGCAAAGTGGCATACACAGTGTGGTAAGGCATTGTGAGGCTGCAAGTTCTGACAAATGTGCGGCTGAAAAATTCGTGCAGGAATTCAAGGACTATGTAGAGGCTGAAGGGTTCATCCCCCCAACAAGTGTTCGGTTGTGACGAAACAGGCCTCTTTTGGAAGAAAATGCCAGAGAGGACTTGCATCACACAGGAGGAAATGGCACTGCCAGGACACAAGCCTATGAAAGACAGGCTAACTCTCATGTTCTGTGGTAATTCTAGTAGGGATTTCAAAGTGAAGCCTTTACTGGTGTATCACTCTGAAAATCCCAGAGTGTTCAAGAAAAAGTGTCGCCAAGAGTAAATTGTGTGTGATGTGAAAAGCTAACAGTAAGGCATGGGTTGCAAGGGAAATTTTCCTTGATTGGTTCAGTGATGTGTTTGGCTGAAGTGTGAAGAAATACCTCCTGGAAAATAAACTGCCACTCAAGTGCCTCCTGGTAAAAGACAATGCTCTTGCTCATCCTCCAGACTTGGATGACCAAATGGTGGAGGAGTTTAGTTTCATCACAGTGAAGTTCTTTCCCCCTAATACCACTCCTCTCATCCAGCCGATGGACCAGCAGATCATTTCAAACTTCAAAAAACTCTACACGAAAGCCATGTTTCAAAGGTGCTTTGATGTGACACACTCAATTGACCCTAAGAGAGTTTACTTCAGTATCTTCCATTGCATAACCCTTATAGATAAGGCTTGGCAGGGAGTGACTTTCAGGACTTTGAACTCTTCTTGGAGAAAATTGTGGCCAGATTGTGTCCTCAAGAAAGATTTTGGAGGGTTTGAGGCTGACCCTGACAACCCTATGCCAGTTGTGGAATCTATTGTGGCATTGGGGAATTCCATGGGGTTGGGTGTGACTGGCTAGGATGTAGAAGAGTTGGTGGAGTACCACAATAAAGAGCTAACTGAAGAGGTGCAAGACCTTCATCTGCAACAGCAACAGACCACAACTCAGGAAATTGAGTCATCAGAGGAGGAGGAAGAGAGAGATGGAAGAAGGTGCCTTCTTCAAGGATTAACCCTTTGAGGGTTTTGGTCGTACTAGTACGTCTTATGCGTAGGGGTTTTTGACGTACTAGTACGCATAAATTCTAGCGGCCTCAAATCTCGCGCGAAAAGGCTGGTAGGCCTAGGTGTGAGAGAATGGGTCTGCGTGGTCGGTGTGCACGGTAGAAAAAAAATCTGGGACCCAGTGGTGCATTGTGGGAATGCCCTCTTAGTAAACAATGTCCACCATGCCTCACGGTAAGAAGCTCCTCACTCCTCGGCGAATTGGGACACTTTTGTTCCCCAGTGACAGTTCTAATAGTGATGGAAGTGCCAGTGAAGATGAGTTTCATGGTTTTAGTAAGGTTTTGACTGAAACTAATGACCATAATATCGGTAATAGTGAAGAAAACCCAGACGACCCTCAGCCTTCCACCTCTGGTGCTGGGCCCTCGTGTTCACGTTCAGTTGTTCCAGAACCCAAGAGGAAACTTCTATTTTCCCAAATCCCAGACTCGGATGAGAGCATGGGTGATGATAGTGATAGTGAATATGAACTACAAGCTCTTCAAACTAGTTCCAGTAGTGATAGTGAAGTGCAATATTCCCCAGTGAAGCGTCAGTATATACGACGATATATGCGCTCTGGTAGTGTGCCATATGTTATACCAAGGGGAAGGAGTGTATCTCGGAGTACATCCCGTGGCTGTACAACAGGAACAGACAGTGAAAATGACGAAGATACTGTTGCAATTGGGATGGAAAATGTGCGTGGTGGTAGTGGTGCCGGCGGTGAGGCACCAGCAGTGGGCCATGCTGCCACCCACGCCGCTGCCTCAGCTGATCTAGAACAAAGGCCACCATCCCCCACTCACCCACCACACCAGCCTCCACAACCACAACCACAACCTCCACAACCACAACCACCTGTCATTGTCAGTACCCACCAGCAGACCGCACCTGGGATTGGCAGGAAGCTGTCAATTTTGTTCCAAATCCCCACCAGTTTGATGACAGCCAAAGTGGAATACGGCCATCTTGTGCACTTGGGAACAATGCCACTGAACTGGAATGTTTCGAGTTATTCTTTGACGAACCACTGATGAAAAGTATTGTCATGGAAAGCAACACATACTACGAGTACACCATGGCAAACACATTACTTTCACCAAAATCACGTCTACACCAGTGGAAGGAGGCAACTGTGGCTGAGATGTATCTTTTCTTTGCCACAATAATGCTTATGCCACATGTGTATAAGCACAAAGTGAAATCATACTGGTCAACAGACCCCCTGATTGCAACACCAGGTTTCAGTGATATAATGCCAGTGAATCAATTTGTGCTAATGTTACGTATGCTTCACTTCTCAGATAAAACCAGGCCTGACAGAACTGACAGGTTATATAAGATTAGGAATGTGTTTGTGTATCTGAAACAGAAATTCAGTACGCATTTTTATCCCTTCAGGAAGCTTGTAATTGACGAGTCTTTGATTCTGTTCAAAGGAAGACTCTCTTTCAAGCAGTACGTACCAAGCAAGAGGAAACGCTTTGGTATAAAGTTGTTTGTGCTTTGTGATTGTTACAGTGGTCTGGTATTGGATATTATTGTGTACACTGGAAGTTATACATTGCAAAATACAGGAAGTTATTGGGCATCTCAGGTGATGTGGTTCGAACAATGATAGAACCATACCTTGGTAAGGGGCATATATTATATGCAGATAACTGGTACACAAGCCCCTCACTCAGTGATTTTTTGCGAGTGAACATGACAGATGTGTGTGGCACAGTGCATGCAAATCGAAAACATATGCCCAGGTTTGACGCTGGCACTCGTAGAGGTGAGGTGCAGGCATTTGCTGCCAATGACATCATGGCATTTCGGTGGCATGACAAACGAGATGTCACACTGTTGTCATCAATTCACCCTAATGAAATGGCAGACAGTGGCAGGCAGCATAGAGAGAGAAATGAACCCATTCTAAAACCTGCAGCTGTGATTGATTACACCTTCAACATGCGTTCAGTGGACAAATTGCTGATTGTGTTCACAAGAGTTATAAGTGGTACATCAAACTGTTTTTCCATCTTCTGGACATTTCCATGCTCAATGCTTATAATATGTATAAGATGAGCACCAGAAACAAACCACAGTACGGCGAATTCTGTTTCTGTCATCAGACAAATAGTATTCAAGTACCAAGGAACAGCACCTGCAATTGACCGCCCACCAAATTATCAACAACTACTTGCTCGTCTGAAGCATGGTGATCACTTCCTGGTAAAACTGCCTGCTACTGCTTTGAAGAAAAAGGCTCAGAAGAGGTGTTACGTCTGTGCACATACAAAAAAACGCACTCAACAACGCAGAGACACTCGTTTTATGTGTGAGGAGTGCAAACCTCCACTGTGCATGACACCATGTTTCAAAGAGTTCCACAGGCTTCAGAACTTCTAGAAACATTCCCTGTGACTGTATATGTGTATATAAAATATAGAAAAAATAGTAATAAACAACATTTCATATCGTTTGTTTGTGTAAATATTTTCTGTAAACAAAATAATGACAATAGTGTTTACGCCCTTATTGTGTAGTATTGAAAAAGAAATAACTTACAAAATACTGATCATGTTGGCCTCAGAGGCCATAAAAGTTACTCAGAAAAAGAAAAATTGAAAAATAATTGAAAATAGTACATAAAAAAGTAAATAGAAAAATACCGGGTGACGGCAGTCGGCGATGTTACCATATGTTGTTCAATTTTGGCAAATTTCACGCCTCCATATCTCGGTAAGTATTGACGTTAAAATTTTTTTGTTTAGCCTATAATGTTTAGAAAAAAAAACTATTTTTTCATAAGAAAAAATAATTTTTTTTTTTTTTTTAAATTTGGCCGACCCTGAGAACGAGTTTCGGAGAGGGCCTGTCGACCCTCAAAGGGTTAAGGACATTTGTGCAAAGTGGAGTGAGGTGCAAATGTTTGTGGAGGAACATCACCCTGACAAAGCTGTTGCAAGCCGTGTTGGCAACATGTACAATGACAATGTCTTGTCCCATTTTAGGCAAATTTTAAAGAGAAGCCTGAAACAAAGCTCTCTAGAACAATTATTTGAGTGACAGGGGTCCAGTGACTCTCAAGCTGGTCCTAGTGGCATTAAAAAACAAAGAAGGGAAGTAACCCCAGATAAGGACTTGGTACCTTAAGTCTCTTTGGAAAGGGATTCCCCTTCCAAACAATTGTGTAACTTCTCCATCCTCTCCCCTCCTCCTGTCTTCATACACCAACAAGAGTCTCCAATGAAGGTAAGTGTGATGTTATTATTGTTTTATACTAGATGTCTCATTGTTTTCTCTATGTAAATCTATATTTAATGTAAAAAAAATATTTTTTGTTAATACTTTTGGGTGTTTGGAACGGATTAATTGGATTTACATTATTTCTTATGGGGAAAATGGTTTTGCCATTCGTAAATTTTGCCTTTCATCAAACTCTCTGGAATGGATTAATTACGAAATTTGAAACCCACTTTGTTGTTTCATGGAAAGAAATTTGTTAGCTATTGCATTCTTGTTATTTAGTAATTATCTGTTTGTCATTGTTTGTTTGTAGTTTGCATGAGCAGAGCTAAGCCTGTGGTGTCCTATCTTTAGTTTGTAATCTATAGTATTGTATTATAATTCTTTTTAATTATCATTGGTTTAACCCCTCTTGTGTCAGTGCCGTAATATTATGGCTTTGAAGCCAGTGTTGGTCCCATGATACTACGCCAAAATTCTAGTGACTTCAGATCTTGCGGGAGAAAGCTGGTAGGCCTACATATGAGAGAGTGGGTCTGTGTGGTCAGTGTGCACAGCATAAAAAACATCCTGCAGCAAGCATTGCAAAATGAGAAAAAACTACGACTGTTTTTGGTTTAAAACAACTTTGCAGTGTATTTTCATACGGTATTTATGGTTGTATTCTCTTTCTTTTTTTTATCTCATTAATAGAATGGAAGATATATTACAGAAATAGAGGTAATTTTAAATGGTTTACCAACTAAAAGTAGCTTGAAGTTGAACTCAAAGTAGCAGAAATGTTTGATTTTTGACTATGTTCAAGAGTGAACAGCTCACGTCTCGCATCCAATGCACGTCAACTGGTGGGTCTAATGTGCATTCACAAATGTGCTGATATTATTTATACAATTATTACAATTATGCAATAGTCTGAATAACAGTAAATCATCTACTTTTTGTGTGAATAAAAATTCAAAATGAAAAGCAAGCATAATATAAGAGGGGCCTGGAGACGTGACTAATAAACAGAACAAATGTTATTTTAGTGCCAAGAATGTCTGCATTGTTCATTCTGGACACTATTTTGAAATTGGCCTGTTTTGAATTTTGTGTGATATTGGCCAAATTTGTAATTTCTGATCACCTTTTTTTTGTGTAGTTGAAATAGGAAAATGGGCAGTTTCTTGTACTCAGTTGATAGAATAAAGTAAAAGTATAGTTTATTTCTTTGTAAAGGTTACAATGTGTAATTGCAATTTTTGACTTGCTAAGTACAAAGATAGTTACTAACATGCCAAGGCATTTTGGGCAGACTAACCCTATGCATAGTAACTAATTAAAACTAGATAAGATAATGGTACATAGTAACTATACTTAAAACTAGACAAGTAGTAGTGGTTAACTGTTTTACAGTCTTATTTAAACTTAATGCAAATGTGAGGTAGTAAGGTAGAATAGGGTTCGGTAAAATAATCTTGAAATTGCACACAAAATCTACCTTTCAAGTAATGGTACAGGTGGTAATATTTTATGGATTGGCAGAATTAAAAGCCTGGAGGTCACATAGTGTAAAGTAAAAGGACACAAGCGCAACTAATGTGACATTTTTATTGTGGCAACGTTTCGCTCTCCAGGAACTCTGTCAAGCTCCTGGAGAGTGAAACTGCCACAAAAATGTCACATTAGTTGCACTTGTGTCCTTTTACTTTACATATTGTCGGTAATTCTACCAGCAATATTACAGGTTATATAATAAAACTAGTTAGCAGGTGTTTTGGTTGATTTGGTTAATATTGAGAGATAAGATGATTTTTTAG
Organism: Cherax quadricarinatus; assembly: GCF_026875155.1. Lineage (NCBI taxonomy): Eukaryota > Metazoa > Arthropoda > Malacostraca > Decapoda > Parastacidae > Cherax > Cherax quadricarinatus. The sequence goes on along the minus strand of NC_069424.1, from coordinate 8,122,412 downwards.
CAAAGTCCTAAATTAAGTTGTCAGGGGATCCTTGACCTGTTCCGGTAGCGAGTTCCAGATCTTTGGGCCCATTATGTGCATAGTGTTCTTGCATAGTGAGAGACTGACTTGAGAGATGTTGAAAAGTGCCTTATGCCTTGTATTGTGACTGTGCATTCTGTTGTAACTGTCAAGGAGTAGTTTTAGGGGAGGGTTTACAATGGAGTTTAATGTTCTGTATATGTAGTAGACACAATAATATGAGTGTATGTCTTGTATATTTAGCAAGTTGAGTCTTTTGAAAAGTGGTGGGGTGTGCTGTCTAGCACAGGAGCTGGTTATCACCCGCACAGCAGCTTTTTCTTGGATTATTAAGGGTCTAAAGTGGTTGGCTGTGGTTGAGCCCCAGACACAGATACCATAGGTGAGGTAAGGATATATTAGAGAGTGGTACAAGGTAAGGAGAGTTGTTTGTGGTACATAGTAGCGTATCTTGGAAAGGATTCCTCCTGATTTGGAAATTTTCTTGGCTGTGTGATGGGTATGGGACTGAAATTAAAGATTACAGTCAAAGAGAAGACCTAAAAATTTGCCCTCCATGTGTCTTGATATAGGGGAACCATTTATTAATATGTTAAGTTGGATATTTAATGCTCTGTTGCCAAACAGCATGAAATATGTTTTCTCCATGTTGAGAGTGAGTTTGTTGGTCATCATCCAAGTATATATCTTTAGCAGTTCATTGTTTACAGTGTTTCTAAGTACAGCTGGGTCTGAATGAAAGTAGACATATGTAGTGTCATCTGCAAATAGAACTCGTTTGAGTTGGGATATATTGGGGAGATCATTGATGTAGATGAGAAAGAGGAGTGGGCCTAGGACACTACCCTGGGGTACTCTTACAGCTACAGGTTGGATAGCGGAGTTGACTCCATTTGCATATACATAGGGGTGTCTGTCGTTAAGATAGGATTTTAGGTAGTCAAGAGAATGTCCTCTGATGCCGTAATGATTCAGTCTGAGGTACAAGAGATTGTGGTCGACTGTATCAAACGATTTTTGTAGGTCGATGAAGAGCCCCAGGGGATATTCATTCTTATCGAGAGCTGTGCATATTAGCTCAAGCATTTGTATAATAGCCTCATTCGTACTTTTTTTGGTCTAAGCCCAAACTGGCAGGGGTTAATTAAGTACGTTGTTGGATGTAAGGTAGGAGTAAAGACGCTTGTGTATTATTTTTTTGAATATCTTGGAAAGTAAGGGCAAGTTTGATATGGGTCTATAGTTGAGTGGAACAAAAGAATTGGCCCAAAATAGGGCTAAAAGCGGGTGAAATCATAGATGCTAAATATCGCAGAGACCGCTAACTTCGCAAGAGCGTAATTCTACAAGTTTTTCATTAAATTTTGAACTTTGGTTTCATTACTTTTGGTAAAAGATTGTTTCATTTCGTAAGAATTTTTTTTTTTTTAATTCTTCGACACTATGAGCAAGTTTGCAAGCAGGGAAAAAAATTCCTGTGTCTGGGGGAAGATTTTGATTTTTTTTTTTTTTTACTTACAGTTCAATAGAGTTCATTTTTCTGAAACAGATAGTACTAAAATGAGTGGAATGTGATATAAACTTAGGATTTTATGGTGTGTTGAAGTTGGTGAAAAATGATCACTAATTGTCAACAATGGCATTTAAGCACCAATGATGCTTACATTTTACAATTTATTGACCCTAATATATAACTGTTTAACTGTTTTTTTAATTGCATTTAATGTTTAATGCTATATACAGTGGTCCCTCAGTTACCGTCCTTAATCCGTTCCTGGAAGTGTGACTATTATCGAAACAGACAATTTTCGAATCAATTTTCCCCGTAAGAAATAATGTAAATCCAATTAATTCGTTCCAGACACCCAGAAGTATCAACAACAATTTTTTTTTACCTAAAAGATAGATTTACATGCACAAAAGAATGAACATTCAACATGACAGTTACCTTTATTGAAGGCTGTTGTTGATGAATGGAAGACAGGGAAGAGGAGAGTGGGAAGAGAGGTTATTGTTTGGAAGGGGAATCCCCCTCCATAAGGACTCTAGGTCACTTCAGGAGTCACTTCCCTAGCATAAATATAGATTTACATGCAGAAAAGAATGCCAAATAAATGTAAAGCACTAATAAAATGTATAAATGAACATTGGTAATAAGGGTAGTTGATGAGTGGAACAGTCTGCCTAGTAGGGTGATCGAAGCTAAAACATTGGGTAGTTTCAAATTTAGGTTGGATAAATACATGAGTGAGAGGGGTTGGATTTGAGTCGGATTTGCACCTGAGCTTATTGCTTGGGTAGCATTTGTTCTGTTAGTGGGTTGGATTTGTGAAGGACCGGCCTAGTATGGGCCAACAGGCTTATTGCAGTGTTCCTCCTTTCTTATGTTCTTAGTGAAGAATTGGTTGTGTGAGAGGGGGATGGCAAGTTTATTGTTGGAGAATATGACACTAATATCAACTCTACGGTTTATTTATATATCACAATTCAACTAATATGATATAATAAACAATATTAATAACATAGAAACATGGAATATACTCTAGAATGAATAAAATAAATCATTACATATGTCAATAGAGGTGTTGTGTTGTTGTTGGGTATATAAGGGCCACTGAAAGTAAGCCGTCCATAATGATGGTGAAGCAGCAGCTGAGGCGGCTGTGTTTTCTGTAGCCCTATATAACTCCAAGAACATTGGAGGAGTTGGTAGAATCGCTGAATCACTAAAGAAGGCACCCTTTACCACCTTCTATCGCTATTACAATTGCTACCACCATCACTACCACCTTCTACCACTATTACAATTGCTACCACCATTACTACCACCCTCTACAATCATCAACCACTGTTAAAACTCCTTCCACTCTACCACCACCACCTTTGTTTTTTTCTACAAACTTTTTCATAAATTATGTGTGTCTCACATTCTTTACCAAAGGGCTGGCACTAGAAGCTTTCTTTGGAGCCATGGTAGCTTATTTAGCACTTGCAAGCACTAAAATCAATGGAATATTATGAAATATTTCGTAGGAACAAGTGAGGGGACCGTCGCTCGCTGGTAAACAATGGCACACTGGCTGGGAAGGCAGGCCCAGGCAGCTCAGAGCATGAGTACGCATCCCGGACGAAGGACGATTAGCGAGTTAATGGATCACTTGCGAGCCAATGTTTAGACGAAATAACGGGACTATTTCCGAAATGGACGACTTTCAGGCTGGATGATTATTAAGGAACCTCTGTACATATACAGGTCAGCCATCACTAATCCAGCAATCAGTAATCCAGTTCCATCAGTAATCCGGCACTAATTTTGGTTAGCGTAATTTAAAATTTCCCGTTTCACCTCACCATCCTACTGCTACTTGCTGCATAAACCCTGTTGGTGTTGCTTGCAAAAATAGGCTAGCCATTCCAATTTGTTTTTCTGCATTTATTGTTATAACCTGCTCACTTTAACCCCAGTCATGGTTCCATTGAATAAAGGAAATGTTTTTCATTGTGTAAAGCACAAACACCATACTTTGTCCATAAAAGATAAGGTTGAACTTCTGAAAAAACTTGACAGCGGCGATTTCTTCAGAAGCTTGTGTAAATTATACAGCACTGGCTCTTCCACAGTTTATGTCATAAAGAAACAAAGAAAAATTACTTGGTTTCTTTGCTAACAGTGATTCAGAGAAACAGATGTGTAAGAGGAAAAATGAAGAAAGGAAAAGTTCGGAAGTAGATCAAATTCTGATGAAGTGGTTTAGGCTGTACACAGTTGAAGGTGTTGAATTGTAAATTTCAGCTCTTCACTTTTGGAAGCGGCAGTAATGAACTTTCTTGTGTAAGTCAAATTGGTAAAGTTTATTAACCCTTTCAGTGTCAGTCCCATTGTATCACAACTTTGAAGCCACTCTCGGTCCTATAGAATGACACCATGAGCTCAGCTCGCTCAGATAAGCTGCGACCGGTAAATTTGGGCCTAGATATGAGAGAAAATGCCCATGTGGTAAGTGTGCATTATATAAAAAAATCCTGCAACACTTAGTGTATAATGAGAAACTGCGACCATGTTTTTGGTGTAAAACGGTAACTTTGTGGTGTATTTTTGTATGGTTTTTATGGTTGTTTTCTCATTTTTTTTATCTTATTTGATAGGATGGAAGATAATTACAGAAATAGAGATGATTCTGATTGGTTTCAGAACAGAAAATACCTTGAAATTGAGCTTAAAGTACTGGAAATGTTCGATTTTTGCTGATGTTTAAGGGTAAACAAATGACATCATGTGTCTAATACGTGTCCAGCTGGCTGGTCTAATATGTGGTCATGAATGGGTTGACATTATACGTACAATTATTACAGTAATGCAGTAGTCTGCATAACAACAAATCTTCTATATTTTGTGTGAATGAAAATTCAAAATGGAAAGCAAGTGTAATATAAGAGGGGCCTGGAGATATGACTAATGAACAAAAAAAATTTTATTTTAGTGCCAGGAATGTCTGCATTGTTTATTCTGGACCCTATTTTGAAATTGGCATCTTTTGAAATTTGTGTGAAATTTGCAGAATTGCCAATTTCTGACCACTTTATTGGGTAGTTGAAATTGGTAAATGGGCAGTTTCTTGTACTCGGTCAATAGAACAAATGGAGTTCTAGTGAAATAGCTATGAGTTTGAACTTTGGCAAAAATCGAACATTTCTATACTTTGAGCTCAATTTCAAGGTACTTTTCATTGTGAAACCAGTGAAAATCATCTCAATTTCTGTAACATGTCTTCCATTCTATTAAATGAGACCAGGAAAACTAGAATAAAACCATAAATACCATACGAAAATGCACTGCAAAGTCGTTTTAAACCAAAAACATGGTCAAGTTTTTTTCTCATTATGCAGTGTGTGATGCAGGATTTTTTTTATACTGTGCACACTGACCACATAGACCCATTCTTTCATATGTAGGCCTTCCAGCTTTCTCTCGCTAGATTTGAAGGCGCTAGAATTTACGCGTACTAGTACGTCAATAACCGTAGTTCGTTAAGACGTACTAGTACATCGGAACCCTGAAAAGGTCGAGTCAATTGTGGGGGTAGTGCCTAAGCCCTAAGCTATCCAGCCTGCCTTAGTCCTAAACCAGCCTAGCCTGATAAGCCAGCTTCCCACCTTGCTCATAGTTACAAGATTCAAGTCATCCTTGCCTGTGTGATGGTTTCTAAGCCAGTAAGCCACCCAGCTGAGTGTAAGAAGTAGTCAAGCAAGCCACGTTGAGTTCCAGCCCTCATCATCGCTTTGTGCTGCCAGTTCATAGCTGTTCTGGTTGATATTCACCATCTCTGTGGTATTTTGTGGGTTTTTAAGCCAGCCCGGTTTAAGTCAAGTGACCTTGTGGTGTTGAGTGCCACAGCGAAGGACGCTGTCTCCCACCCCACCCAACGACCCACACCACGCTTCGCCATTAACCACATGTGGTTTATTTCTACCCATATACTGGGTTCTATCATAATTTTTATTGGCTACGCTTCGGGTCAAGATTCCTGAGTGGTTCCTCATCACTGTGCACCTATGATGCAAAGCCTAGATATGTAGCCCACAGTGAAAGCGCAGATTCTTCCAGAATTTTGACAAGTGTGAGTGTGTGACGCCAGGCAAGAGACTTTCGTCCCCTCTTTACCACCATACGTGTAAACCAAACTCCAGACTACATATAGAGACATTTGCAAGTGTTTGAGACTTTTTTTTTTTCCTCAGTCGGTAGTGAATTTCTTAGTGACAGTCAGAGACTTGTGAATTAATTGCAGACTCAGTGTTAATTAGATTTTGTTGCAAAAATTTTTTTTCTAGTGTTATCTTGTTTAATTTTGTGTCTCATTTTATACACAGCAGGGCCCCGCTTTACGGCGTTTTGCCTTACGGCATTCCACTAATACAGCGATTTCAAATTATGACCAAATTTGCTATATGCAAGTGGTCTTTCAAATACGGCGCGCCCCACTCGATTTGTTTACATTCATGAGCACATCTATTGTCTGGAAACATGCCAAAATTTCAAGTGTTTTAAAGTTGGAAATGTAAACACATATGCAGTATAATGTGATCCTTTATTGACAACGTTTCACCCACACAGTGGGCTTTTTCAAGTCGCAAACAGATCTACCTGGGGTGGAAGGTACGCAAGTATTTAGAGTTACGTTCAGAATGCTGTGGTCAGGTGGAGAATGCTGCATCTGATGATCTACCGAGTGGGGTTATAGAGTTTAAAATCTTGGGTAGCTTGGAAGGGAGATTGGATAAGTTTGTGAGCAGACCTTCTGCAGTGTTCCTCCATTCCTATGCTCTTATGTGGGATAGCGATGAAGAAGTTTCTTGGCAAGTGGTTCAGCTATGTTATAGAAACCATTGTTCTGGTTGAAGTTGTTGGTCATAGAGATAAGCGATGATTCTAGATTCTTCAGTATTGAGTGTTGTCTTCTCTGGCGATAAGTCTTGAGTTTCTGTAGTTTATTGAATGGTTGTGTGAATTACGGTGTTGTACACAGGCATTCCTTGTATCGTCAGACCTGCTTGCGTATTGGTGTTCTGAAATACGTGTTTGGAGGTCTCTTGGTGTTTCGCCCACGTATAATTTGCTGCAGTCATTACAAGGGATTATGTATACCCCTGCAGAGGATGGAAGCTTGTCCTGTCTATTACTGGTAATGTCCTTGATGGTCGTGGTTGTGGAGGTAGATACTTGGAATGAGGTATTGGAAAAGATGTGGTAACGTGTTTGGCAATGGAGTTGGTGGGGAGGACTATGTATCTCTTCTCGGCAGTGTCTTCTCTGGGTGTGTTGAAGATGTTTAATGCCCATCATCTGCAGTCTCTGATGAAGTGACGAGGATAGTGGAGTTTAGAAAATACTTGTTCAATTATAGTGCATTCTTCCTCAAGGAACTCATTGCTGCAGATTCTGAGTGCACACAGGAAGAAGCCTATAATTACACCACGTTTAGTTTTGGTATCGTGGTGAGAGTAGAAGTGGAGAAGATCGTTTTGGTTGGTGGGTTTTCGATAGACTTTAAAACAAAGTTCTTGGTCAGCTTTGCAGAGAAGAACATCAAGGAAAGGAAGAGTGTTGTCGACTTCTTCAAGTGTGAACTGGATTGAGGGCTCAACCTGGTTGAGCTTGTCTTGGAGAGCTTGAATGTTGAAGCATCTGGGAGTTATGAGGAGAATGTCGTCAACATAATGGAGCCAGGTGACAGACGAAGGAATAATGGTGGAGAAATGCTCGGCTTCCAGATGTTCCATGTATAGGTTCGCCAGGACGGCACTGAGTGGCGAACCCATGGGTAGTCCAAAAGTCTGCTGAAAGAGGTGATTTTCGAAAGAGAAACACGTAAAGCCAACACATAGTTCAACAAGGTCGATAAAATCACTGGCTGGAATAGGAAGATCAAGTGAATCGTCAATTTTCCTGTGCAAGAGATTGATGGCTTTACGTGTTTCTCTTTCGAAAATCACCTCTTTCAGCAGACTTTTGGACTACCCATGGGTTCGCCACTCAGTGCCATCCTGGCGAATCTATGCATGGCTTTTTTGGCTTTTTTGGGACTTTCAGGAATGTAAACTATATTTTTCCCATAAGTTCTTCAGTTCATCTAACACGGTTTTACGTAATACGCCATTTTCAGGAACGTAACTACCATGTTAAATGACGATCTGCTGTACATACCTACCTACCTACCATCCGACTTATGACCTACTCGACATGTGACCACTCGACTTATGACCATGTTTTGTATGCCAAATTTCTGGGAAATAAACAACTGTTTGTGTTGTGCACAGTGTTTATCCTAAACCTTACAATATAAAATACAGTACTAACAGCATAAGAAGTAACGTAAAAAATGAAATGCCAAAATAAAACAATAATATAAAATCATTACAAAAATGTGATGTTGATATTCAGTAGTAAGGTTCGACTTGCGTCCATTTTGAATTACGACCAGTTGGTCAGAACCAAACTCAGTCATAAGTTGGATGGTAGGTGTAAAAGTAGAAAGTTGAAAGTGAACATAGAAAAGAGTAAGGTGACAAGGGTAACAAATTATTTAGATAAAGAAAATTTAGTTATCAAATTAAAGAGAGGGAGTATGGAAGAGGTGAATGTTTTCAGATATTTGGGAGTTGACATGTCAGCGGATGGATTTTTGAAGGATGAGGTTAGCCATAGAATTCATAAAAGAAAAAAGGTGAGTGATGCATTTAGGTATATGTGGAGGCAAAAAAATGTTATATCTATGGAGGCAAAGAAGGGAATGTATGAAAGTATAGTGGTACCAACACTCTTATATGGGTGTGAAGCTTGAGTTGTAAATGCTGCAGTGAGGAGGTGGTAGAGATGTCCTGTCTAAGGACAACGTGTGGTGTAAATATTATGCAGAGAATTTGGAGTGTGGTAATTAAGAGAAGGTGTGGACGTTATTAAACTTTTATTAGTCAGAGGGCTGAAGAGGGGTTGTTGAGGTGGTTTCGTCATTTAGAGAGAATGGATCAAAGTAGAATGACATGAAGAGCGTATAAACTTGTAAGGGAAGGAAGGCAGGGTAGGGATCGTCCTCGAGAAGGTTGGAAGGAGGGGGTAAAGGAGGTTTTGTGGGCAAGGGGCTTGGACTTCCAGCAAGTAAGCGTGAGCGTGTTAGATAGGAGTGAATGGAGACGAATGGTATTTGGGACCTGACGAGATGTTGGAGTGTGAGCAGGGTAATATTTAGTGAAGGGATTCAAGGAAACTGGTTATTTTTATATAGCTGGACTTGAGTCTTGGAAATGGGAAGTATAGTGGTCCCTCAATTATCGTCCTTAATCCGTTCCTGGAAGTGGGACTATTATCGAAATAGACGATTTTCGAATCAATTTTCCCTATAAGAAATAATGTAAATCCAATTAAAAACGTTCCAGACACCAGAAGTATCCACAACAATTTTTTTTTTTACCTAAAAGATAGGTTTACATGCACAAAAGAATGAACATTCAACATGACAGTTACCTTTATTGAAGGCTGTTGTTGATGAATGGAAGACAGGGAAGAGGAGAGTGGGAAGAGAGGTTATTGTTTGGAAGGGGAATCCCCCTCCGTAAGGACTCTAGGTCACTTCAGGGGTCACTTCCCTAGCATAAATATAGATTTACATGCAGAAAAGAATACCAAATACAGTGGACCCCCGGTTAACGATATTTTTTCACTCAATAAGTATGTTCAGGTGCCAGTACTGACCGAATTTATTCCCATAAGTAATATTGTGAATTAGATTAGTCCATTTCAGACCCCCAAACATACACGTACAAACGCACTTACATAAATACACTTACATAATTGGTCGCATTTGGAGGTAATCGTTATGCGGGGGTCCACTGTAAATGTAAAGCACTAATAAAATGTATAAATGAACATTGGTAATAAGGGTAGTTGATGAGTGGAATGGTCTGCCTAGTAGGGTGATCGAAGCTAAAACATTGGGTAGTTTCAAATTTAGGTTGGATAAATACATGAGTGAGAGGGGTTGGATTTGAGTCGGATTTGCACCTGAGCTTATTGCTTGGGTAACATTTGTTCTGTTAGTGGGTTGGATTTGTGAAGGACCGGCCTATTATGGGCCAGCAGGCCTGTTGCAGTGTTCCTACTTTCTTAAGGTCTTGCATTCTTATTTAACATGACACTTACCAGTAGGGTGATCGAGGCTAGGACTTTAGGCAGCTTTAACCCTTTGAGGGTCGACAGGCCCTCTCCGAAACTCGTTCTCAGGGTCGGCCAAATTTAAAAAAAAAAAATTATTTTCTCTTATGAAAAGATAGAGAATCTTTTCCCGATCATAAAGACACCAAAAGTTTGAAATTTGATAGAAAACTTACGGAATTATGCTCTCGCAAAGTTAGCGGTCTCGGCGATGTTTACGCATCGCGATTTTGCCCACTTTGAGCCCCATTTTCGGCCAATTTCACTGTACTAGTCGACAAAAAACATGAATATTTCGCTAGAACTCCATTTTTTTCTATCAAATGGGTGCAAGAAACCACCCATTTATAAATTCACTATCCAGTACAGTGGTCAGAATTTAGCAATTTTGCCAATTTCACACAAATTTCAAAAGATGCCAATTTCCGAATAGGGTCCAGAATAAACAAGAAAGACATTCCTGGCACTAAAATGACATTTCCTCTAGTCATTAGTCACGTCTCAAGGGCCCTCTTATATTCTTTTGCTTTCCACTTTGATTTTTATTCTCACAAAAAATATAAGATTTACTGTTATGCAGACTACTGCATTAGTGTAAAAAATGGTATTAAATATTATTGGTACACTTGTAAAAGAATATTAGACATCACCAGTTGACGTGTATTGCACGCTTGGCACGATTTGTTTACTTTTGAAGTTTGGTAAAAAATCGAACATTTCTGCTACTTTGAGCTCAATTTCAAGGCACCTTTCATTGTAAAACCAGTCAAAAATCATCTCAATTTCTGTAATATGTCTTCTATTCTATAAAATGAGACCAAGAAAACTAGAATACAACAATAAATACCATACAAAAATACACTGCAAAGTCGCTGATTTATTAAAAAAAAATGGTCAAAGTTTTTTTTTTCTCATTATGCACTGTGTGCTGCAGGATTTTTTTTAGACTGTGCACACTGACCACATAGACCCATTCTTTCATATGAAGGCCTACCAGCTTTCTCCCACTAGATTTGAGGCCGCTAGAATTTATGAGTACTAGTACGTCGAAAACCCCTACGCGTAAAACGTACTAGTACGACCAAAACCCTCAAAGGGTTAAGAAAAGATTGGACAAATATACGAGTGGGAGGCGCTGAGTTTGATTTGTGTCATTGGGTACGGGAGTAAATTCTTGGGTAGCTTTGGGTAGAGGTCATTTTGATAAGGACCTGCCTTGTATGGGCCAGTAGCCTGCAGTGTTCTTCCATTGTTATGTTCTTAGTGGGAAGGATTGTAAAGGACCTGCCTAGTATGGGCCAGCAGGCCTACTGCAGTGTTCCTCCTTTCTTATGTTCTTATTGGAGACTTACTTGTGTGAGGGAGGGATGGCAAGTTTATTGTTGGAGAATATGACACTAATATCAACACTACGGCTTATTTATCTATCACAATTCAACTAATATGACATAATAAACAATATTAATAACATAGAAACATGGAATATACTCTAGAATGAATAAAATAAGTCATTATGTATGTCACAAGAGGTGTTGTGTTGTGTTGTTGTTGGGTATATAAGGGCCACTGAGAGTAAGCCGTCCATAATGGTGGTGAAGCAGCAGCTGAGGCGGTGGTGTTTTATGTAGCCCTATATAACTCCAAGAACATTGGAGGAGTTGGTAGAATTGCTGAATCACTAAAGAAGGAACCCTCTTCCACCATCACTACGACCTTCTACCACTATTACAACTGTTACCACCATCACTACTACCTTCTACCACCATCAACCACTATCACAACTGCTTCCACTCTACCACCACCACCACCTTTGTATTTTGCTACAAACTTTTTCATAAGAAAGGAGGAATACTGCAGCAGGCCTGTTGACCCATACTTGGCAGGTCCTTTACAGTCCATCCCAATAACAAAACGTTTGGCCAACCCAATTTTCAATGCCACCCAAGAAATAAGCTCTGATAACTCAAATCCAACCCCTCTCACTCATGTATTTATCCAACCTATATTTGAGACTACACAAAGTCCAAGCCTCAATAACCCAACTAGGTAGACTTCCACTCATCAACTACCCTATTTCCAAACCAATACTTTCCTACATCCCTTTTAAATCTAAACTTGTCCAATTTGAATCCATTACTACGGGTTCTCTCCTGAAGAGATATCCTCAAGACCTTGCTAATATCCCCCCTTATTGATACCCATCTTCCACTTATACACTTCGATCATGTCTCCCCTCATTCTTCGCCTAACAAGTGAATGTAATTTAAGTGTCTTCAGTCTTTCTTCATAAGGAGGATTTCTAATGCTATGTATTAATTTAGTCATTCTACGCTGAATGTTTTCTAACGAATTTATGTCCATTCTGTAATATGGAGACCAGAACTGAGCTGCATAATCTAGGTGAGGCCTTACTAATGATGTTTTAAAGCTGCAGTATAACCTCTGGACTTCTGTTGCTTACACTTCTTGATATGTTGTGCCAAGACAGGTATACAATACCAACAAGATGAAAGTTAAGACACTTGTGCAACATCTGGTTATCTTTTTTGTAAACGTTTCGCCATCCAGTGGCTTTATCAATACAAATTCTTGGACATAATTAGAAAAAAAGAAGAACTATATACAAAAGATGAGGTAATCAGTCCCTCAGCCTTGGAGGTGGTGTTTACAACACCGTGGTTGTAGAGATTCTGAAGCACAGGTAAGGAGACTGGCGCCCTACATAGGCGTCAGTGAATTGAGACGCGTAGCAGACGAGGGCATAGTCACTGGTAGGCGGGATTCCCCACCTCCAAGGCTGAGGGACTGATTACCTCATCTTTTGTATATAGTTCTTCTGTTTTCTAATTATGTCCAAGAATTTGTATTGATAAAGCCACTGGATGGCGAAACGTTTACAATAAAGATAACCAGATGTTGCACAAGTGTCTTAACTTTCATCTTGTCGGTATTGTATTCCTGTCTTGCACAACTTGTCAGGCACTGCAACATCATGGTATCTTGATTCAGAGGCCATCTACATGACCTTCTTCATGACTTCTTCAACTAGCCCATCAATTTGGGAAGGATCTACTTCCACTGGGGAATCCCGCCTACCAGTGACTATGCCCTCGTCTGCTACAAGTCTCTCTTCACTGACGCCTATATAAGCGCCAGTCTCCTTACCTGTGCTTCAGAATCTCTACACCCACGGTGTTGTAAACACCACCTCCAAGGCTGAGGGACTGATTACCTCATCTTTTGTATATAGTTCTTCTGTTTTCTAATTATGTCCAAGAATTTGTATTGATAAAGCCACTGGATGGCAAAATGTTTACAATAAAGATAACCAGATGTTGCACAAGTGTCTTAACTTTCACTTCTTGATATAAATCCCAATAATCTATTTGCCTTATTACGCACACTTAGGCACTGCTGTCTTGGTTTAACCCTTTGAGGGTTTTCGTCGTACTAGTACGTCTTACGCGTAGGGGTTTTTGACGTACTAGTACTCATAAATTCTAGCGGCCTCAAATCTAGTGGGAGAAAGCTGGTAGGCCTTCATATGAAAGAATGGGTCTATGTGGTCAGTGTGCACAGTCTAAAAAAAATCCTGCAGCACACAGTGCATAATGAGAAAAAAAAAACTTTGACCATTTTTTTTTAATCAGCGATTTGCAGTGTATTTTCGTATGGTATTTATTGTTGTATTCTAGTTTTCTTGGTCTCATTTTATAGAATGGAAGACATATTACAGAAATTGAGATGATTTTGACTGGTTTTACAATGAAAGGTGCCTTGAAATTGAGCTCAAAGTAGCAGAAATGTTCGATTTTTACCAAACTTCAAAAGTAAACAAATCGTGCCAAGCGTGCAATACACGTCAACTGGTGAGTCTAATATTCTTTCACAAGTGCACCAATAATATTTATACCATTTTTTACACTACTGCAATAGTCTTCATAACAGTAAATCTTATATTTTTTGTGAAAATAAAAATTCAAAGTGGAAAGCAAAAGAATATAAGAGGGGCCTTGAGACATGACTAATGACTAGAGGAAATGTCATTTTAGTGCCAGGAATGTCTTTCTCGTTTATTCTGGACCCTATTCGGAAATTGGCATCTTTTGAAATTTGTGTGAAATTGGCAAAATTGCTAAATTCTGACCACTGTACTGGATAGTTGAATTTCATAAATGAGTGGTTTCTTGCACCCATTCGATAGAAAAAATGTAGTTCTAGCGAAATATTCATGTTTTTTGTCGACTAGTATAGTGAAATTGGCCGAAAATGGGGCTCAAAGTTGGCAAAATCGCCGATGCGTAAACATCGCCGAGACCGCTAACTTTGCGAGAGCATAAATTCCGTAAGTTTCTATCAAATTTTCAAACTATTGGTGTCTTTTGATCGGGGAAAAGATTCTCTATCTTTTCATAAGAGAAATAATTTTTTTTTTTTTAAATTTGGCCGACCCTGAGAACGAGTTTCGGAGAGGGCCTGTCGACCCTCAAAGGGTTAAGGTTGCTGCTTACCATAACCCCCAAATCTTTCTCGCATTCTATACGGCTAAGTTCAACATTTTTAAGCTGGTAGGTGCTAGGGTTATGGCATTTCCAAGCTTTAGAACTTTACATTTTTCTACATTGA